>OW679196.1:112738151-112896143 GCA_940337035.1 Agriotes lineatus | reverse complement strand
ATATATAGTATGATCAAAAATTATTTTCATCTAGTAGGGCTATGGAATATTTCCTAATTTATGAATCCAACTATAAATCACTTAAAAAATAAAATGTCGAGTTCCACATTCCACATACTAGATGAAAATAAATTTTAATCATACTTTATTATTTATACACACAGTGTGTTCATGGACTGATGCAACTATACTTAAGTGTGCAACCCAAATTACAAATAGCAACAACGGTAGGTTGATAATGTGATTTTGTTAAAACGTAGATCATATCGATGACTTAGCGCACAAATCTATTATATGCTTAAACATATATTTTGAGATAATTAAAAATTAAAGTTTGATAACCAAAATAAATGAGATGTTATAACTTTAGATCATAAAGGTGATATTAAAAGATATTAAGACTTATTGGCTGCTAACTGATGTTCATCTAACTAAAAAAAAAGCTTATCGTAATCCAAATTTGCCATTTTTTCTTTTAATTACATGTACTTCACACATATGTGCTACTTAAAAGACAATAAAACAACCAATAACACGAGCATTATATTTAAATTTATTATGATTATGAAAAAGCATTTTGCCTTCGGTGAATGTCGACGTATTTGCTGCGCTCAGAATTTTCGTAGTGACGATTGCCACATGAATAATTATTATATTATGGTGTGATCAAGTATTGTTTTTAAATAGCTGTTAAACTAACTACACTTAGTAGGGTAAGCAAAACTTACATTTTCAATATTTATAGTTCACAATATTTAGCACTGAGAGGAGCGGGACTTCCGAGAAGTCGATTCGAGCCGCGCTCCTATCGCGGTGCGATAGCCGCTATCACTAAGGCCAAATGCCTTTCAAATTTATATCTTGTGAAATTTTAGCAATCAATTTAAAATGTACTCGACCGTGAATGATTCTGGATCAGCAATTAACACAAATAATGTGTTACAACCACCCAGATTAATATTTAATCAAGCGCCGCTACAAAATCAACAATTTCATCCTCCCCATTTCAATTCAAATTTTCAGTCTCAGCCTATGTATTCGAACCAAGCCCCTTTAGGTCAAATACCCCAACTGTCATACTTTCCCCAACAACAAAACGCGCACCCTCTATACCCTTCATATTCATATATTAATACAACTCCACTGCCTGTTCAAATTCCTAACCTACAAAAGCAAAATAATACTACTAATAAGAATATGGACCATGTAAATTCCAATGATGCTGCCTCCTATGTCAGTGAAGGAGAAGCACACTTGGCAAAAAGTGAGTAGCCCCAAAAGAAAAAGAATAAATCGCCAATCATCAAAAGAGAATGACCAGCAACTTAAAACCTCAAACAGGTTTCAGTCTCTCCCGGTAGACGTTTGCAACGATATACAAACAGAAACCGACACATGTAATGCCGGGGGAACCTCACTCTGCACCACAGGACCCCAAACCTCCCCCAATTTATATTTATGGAGTCAATGATTATAGAGCAATGGTAGAGGACCTAGCTAAGGTTGCGGAAGAAGAAACTTATACAACAAGAGCCATGTCTAATGATACAATAAAAGTCACCGCTAGAACATCGGACACGTATAGAAAACTAATACACCATATTCGCGACGAAGAAATCATACACCATACTTATCAATTAAAACAAGAAAGAGCCTATCGTGTGGTGATACGCGACCTCCATCATTCCATACCGCTGACATACATAAAGGAAGAATTAGAAGCTAAGAAATATAAAGTACGAAACATCATTAATGTTAGGCATAGAGTCAGCAAGTCACCCCTTACAATGTTTTTTGTTGATTTAGAGCCCCAGCAAAATAACAAGGAAATTTTTAAATTGGAATTCCTACAACATTGTAAGATCAGAGTTGAACCACCTAGAACCAAAACAGACATCATTCAATGTACACGATGCCAATGCTATGGCCATTTCAAAAAGTATTGCTCAAAGCCATTCAGATGCGTTAAATGCGGCGGATCCCACGACACCAAATCATGCACAAAAAACAGAACAACACCAACAACATGTGCACTTTGTACCGGCAATCACCCAGCAAATTATAAAGGCTGCACAGCTTATCGCGACTTAATCAATCTTTGAAACAAAATCAGCAAGTTAACCGTAATTTAACCCAGAACTCAATAAGTTATGCTCAGGTAGCATCTGGCCTACCAATCCCTCCAACAAATAATTCAAACAATATCGACATAACTGACAAACTGTCAAATTTCTTCAACGAATTCAAAAATCTGTTTTCTCAACTCCTTAATCAGAATAGCATGATACTGTCCATGCTTACAACCATCATTAATAAAATAACAAAATAATGGCTACATCACTAAGAATTGCAGCATGGAATGCAAACGGGATACTTAACCATGTTCTAGAAATAATTGCATTCTTACAAATAAACAAAATTGACATACTTCTAATATCCGAAAGTCATGCAACTGAAAGAACGACAATCAAAATACCTTACTACAACCTTTACTACGCAAACCATCCGGACGGCACTGCTCATGCAGAATCAGCCATAATCATTAAGTCAAGCTTAAAGCATTACATCCCAGAACTCTAAACTTTTATTGCATGGAGTGCAAGGAAGGTATCAAGCAAATTCCTGAACTCAAAAATGTAATAACTGCAATGCAAGAAGAGATGAGGGAGATTAGAAAACTCCTAGCTGATAAGATGCAAGGTACTGCGCTGGATAAAGAAACAATCATAACAGAGATGTTGGAACAAGAACACAGAGCAAAAAACATCATAGTGTTCAACATGGAAGAATCAAAGTCTAGCGATGCAGATGGAAGAAATAAAGAAGATATGTCCAAAGTGAAGGAAATAATTGAGCAGACTGTAGGTGGGGATCTTCCAGCCGGAACAAAGTGTTTCCGACTGGGAAAAAGACTAGATTCCAATAAAAACCGATCCCTAAAAGTAGTTCTGGACACACGTCACACAGCGGTTAATGTGCTGAAGAACAAAACCAAACTAGGTAACAAAAGTTTGAAATTATACTCCGACCAAACTCCGACCCAGCGCCAATATCTATCAGAACTTCGTGAAACTCTTAACAAGCGTATAGAGGGAGGGGAATCAAATATAACTATAAAATATACGGTACCCCCCATCCAAGAAAAGCGCTCTTCCTTGCTTTCCAAGAATACTTCGATACTCAGCATCACTCCGTTTCGCTAATACAATTAAATGCTAGGAACCAGTTATTTATAAAAACAAAAACAAAACAAAATTTTTTTTGCCGACGACCATAGCTCAAAAGTTGATGTTGCCTTCATTTTCGGAGGACCTATCGTATTAAAACGATCCAAGACTTCAGGAAGGTTCCTGGCGACAGGAATCTTGTACACATACGAACATACATCCCCCGCACAGCACGTTTAGGCACCCCCCAATACGGGGGATTGATCTAGTGGGCTGGGATCTTCACCAAAAGATCCGCACCGCCAAGACGGAGATTTGATATAGTGGGTTCATTAGTCGGTTGGCTCGAATTTTAGAGATATTTGACTCAGAGTGGTTTTCGATATGAGGGAATTTCAATACTTCGTGTCGAAGTAATATGTGCATGCAGTACCGCGTATCATTAAAAAAAACGAGTAAATGGCAGCCTTACAGAAAATAATATTTTAGTTAATATCCCCATTATGTACACTAATGCAAATTCAGTAATGTCCAAATTTGATCTGCTAATTGTGGAAATTGAAAACCATAAACCCACTGTCATTGTTGTAACCGAAACTTGGCTACATCCAAATGTACCAGATGTGCTTGTAAACATTCCTGGCTTTACTTTATACAGAAGGGATAGGCCAGATGGACATGGAGGTATTGCTATTTATGTTTCTAACAAACATCCACAAATTAAGATTACATCTACCATTAACACGACATATGACACAAATCCATGTGAAACACTGTGGTTAGATATTAAATTGGCTAATACGTCATTTGTTTTATTGGTAGTGTACAGACCTGGGAGTTCCACTCTTCAAAATGATACTTTACTCTTTGAAAAAATCAAGGAAGCATCTTTTAGAGAAAATTTATTAATTTTAGGTGATTTCAATTTTCCACATTTAACATGGCCTATAACTCATAGTAATTATGGAAATGATAACTATTATCAATTTGCGACTATGTTCTTAGAAAGCAACCTTACACAACATGTAAACAAACCAACTTGACTTCGTGGCACAGACAACCCATCGCTATTGGACTTGGTGCTAACCAACGATGAAAATATAATAACTGATATTTATCATCACCCACCCATAGGGAAAAGTGATCATTCAGTATTAATCATTAATATGCAAGTATATAGCAGTCTCAGCAATAACCCCGCAGCCCAGCAACGAAACTACCTCAGAGCAAATTACAATGAGATAAACAATTTCATAGATGGCTACAATCTCACAACACAGTCAGGCGGTCCAGATGTAGAAGGAAAATGGTGCGAATTCAAGAACATGATTAATCAAGCTATTGAAAAATTTGTCCCTTATAAGAAAAAAAAAAAGTAAAAGTCATTAAACAAACCATCGGTCACCAATGAAATTCTTGGTCTCATCAAAGAAAAGCGAAAACTGTGGGATAGGTACACATCAAACAAAACGGTGGAAACATATGCAGAGTATAGAAAAAAGAATAATGTTATCACAAAGAAGATACGCTTAGCTAGAGTAAATTTTGAATTAGGGATAGCAAATGGAAGTACCAAAAGGTTTTATAGTTACATACAAAAACAAATATGCTCAAGATCATCAGTACCAAAAACTATTCATTCTGGGGGTGAATTTACACAAGATCCCATTCGTATAGCAGAAACGTTTGCCGAACAATTTAGCAAGCAATATGTAAGTGAGATTGACAGTATAATTCCAGACATCAATGGTGTAGACAGACCAAATAACTCTCTGGATAGCATTGACTTCACCAATGAAAACGTTGAGCTTGAACTCCAAAAACTGAAAAATGACTCTGCACCAGGACCTGATGGTATAAGCCCATATTTCTTAAAAAATAGTGCTAAAAGTATTAGTTATCCATTATCAGTTATTATGCAAAAATCTCTAGATAGTGCTGTGTTGCCCAACGACTGGAAAACAGCCTCAGTCACGCCAATATATAAAAAAGGTGATAAGGCTGCTGCTTCAAACTATCGCCCCATCAGCTTAACATCAATACTTTGTAAGTGAATGGAAAGAATAATTTGTAATGATATTCTAAACTTCCTGAAAACTGAAGAAATAATACCAGGAGCATGGCTTTACACGAGGAAGATCAGTAGTGACTAATCTTCTTATAAACTTGAATGCATGGACCAAACAGCTCAGTGAAGGGAACCCTGTTGATATTGTATATTTAGATTTTGAAAAACCTTTTGACAAGGTACCACTTAAAAGACTGATCGTAAAACTGGAACACTGGAATTCGTGGTAACCTCCTGTACTGGATCAGGTCGTTTCTGAACGATAGAAAATTTTATGTAAAAATAGGTGACAGCATATCAGAACTAAATAACGTAACGAGTGGAGTTCCGCAAGGTTCAGTCCTTGGACCTATTCTGTTTATTATTTATACAATAGACCTGTTGACATCTATCAAATCGCAGAAGAGTGTTTATGCCGATGACACTAAAATTTATAGTAACCCTTTAACTAGTAGTGATGTAATTCAAGAAGATCTCAATGCTATCTTTGAGTGGACTAAGAACTGGCTGATTAATTTAAATGTTAACAAATGTTGCGTGTTGCACCTAGGAAACAACCCAGGGTTACCATATTTTATTAATAGTCTAGAGGTGAAAGCTGTTACGTGCCAGTTAGACCTTGGAGTCACGATTGCATCTGATCTAAAGTGGGAATCTCATATAACACATATAGTTAAAAAGGCAAATAGTTTGATATTTCTTGTTCGAAAATCATTCGTGCATATTACACCAGCTATGTTTATAAAAATATATAAATCATATATTCGGCCAAATTAAGAAATTTCTTTACTTCTTTTATAAAGGCCGAAAGAGATATATCAAACATATTAATATCATTACATGTTTTATTAACTGCTTCAGTAATTCTATTTAGGGAGAAGGTTCGCTCCATAAGTCGTACTGTGGAAATGAGGTTGAAAAGTAAAGGATTTCTTACATTAATAGCTGATACATGTAAATTAAACAATTCCAGTACATTCGAGCATATAATATTGTTTATAACCTTAAAGGTGGAACAGAGTAAACAAGTAAAACGTATTAGTTTCATCAAATGTTAAATTTTCTTCTGAACATTTTAATTCTACTAATATACAAGTTATACATAGGAGTCCAAATAATACAATTAAGTATAATCTAAAATTGACCGGACCAATTCTGTATAGACTATCGTTTATAAAATTAGTGGTTATTCGTTTAACAAATCGTGACATATGCATAGCTTTTGCTACAGTGTATGTCATCTAAAAATGTCAAATATAATACCTAGATCTTTAATAGCTTGCACAATTTCAAATTGTTTACCCAAATTGTGTAGTGTTGGAAAGAATCTCTTCGCTTTTTACTAAAACGTATCGATTTATATTTCTTAATATTCAATTCCACGTTATTAAATTCACACCATGAATGTAAATTGGATAGATCTTTTTGTAATGTTAGACTGAAACGATAAAATTGACCTGCGGTTAATTAATTAAAATAATCAATGGTAGTAAAAAATCGCAGATTAACCCCCTTAAAGTTCGTACTACACGGAAGCTCTAAAAATCTTCACTTACCGCGATGGCCGAGCTAACTCAAATTCGGCGATATGGTTGTGGGTTCAAACCACCAGCTGTGTACCCTGCAAAAGTCTTCAAAAGAAAGGATATGGGATATGACTAGCGTTTATTTAATAACTACTGAATAATCTGTAGTATGGTAATTCAATAATAAATATTATGATTTATTATTGTCATGTAAATGGTATTAAAAGACCTTAGTAGTTAATGACACTGTAAACTTATTAAAAAAAAAAATGATAAATAATCAAAACAATTTGATCACAAATAATGTCATAGTAGAGCTGTGCAAGTTAAATGAAGGTTGCGACACGCACCAAGAAACCCCTTTTTGGGTTATTCAATTAATGGTAATCACAAATAAATCGAGTGATATGCATACCACTGTCAGTTAAAAAACCTTTCTGTTCAGGCTATTGAAAGCAAAAAGCGTGAATGCTCCTTTTACAAAGGTTCAATTACACACATAAATTGTAGCTTTAAATATTAATCGTAATTAAATATACGCATTAAACTTCAAGTATTAAAATAGATTGACTGTATGAGATTAAACTTTATATGTTAATAAGAACGGAAAGTACAAATTTAAACTGCCCGAATCTGCTTAAAAGCAGGAAGACCGTCCACTTTTAAAGTAGTATGGTATAACACCAAGAATCACTAACCTTCGACGCCAAAGGCTGGCCAGGAGTTGCTATACCCGGGGGAGAAAGCGCCGGGGATGCGTCCGTAATTGCAAAAAAGCCATTCACAAGCCGCAGGAGCTAGGTAGGACGTTAGCAGGCGTTGAAAATTAAATCGGACGGCAACCTTACTTCCAAGATTAAATTCTCGGGTAAAACTGTCGATTAAGAGCTAAAGAAATGCAATTAATAGGAGAATAACAAACAGAAAAACGCCATCGTACCTGATTATAGTCAGCCCTTCAAAATTAATCGTCGTGGCATAATAAAACACGAACGGGACCTTTTTAGAAGCAAGTTACTTCGTCGAGGTGCAGGAAAAAAATCCTCGCGCATTCGGCCAACTAACAAAGACAGCTGAACGCTGCGACCTCGCAATAAGCCAGCAAATGTTTTTGGGGCTTTCCAGAATCGGTACGAAAAGAGTGCACTGGTAAATTGAAATTCTGAACACAATTGATTATTATGCGAAGACAATATACAGGCCGGTCCTGAAATAATTGGTATGTGGAGAAAACATTCGAGCAAAGCCGAAAAATGGTTTCAAGACAGTTAGAAGGTGATAAAACCTTTCTATAAACTCTAGTCATCTGCAAATAGAAGTTCGCTACATCATTTATGAAAATAAAAAAGTATGGGTCCAAGATGTAACCCCTTTGGAACACCTGAAGGTACAACAAATTTGATTACTTTTGACTGATTGTGACCTGTTAGTAATGAACATAGACAGCTACGACAGCAGCAGATCTCCTATACCGCAAGCTTCTAATTTGGATAACAAGGTTAGATGATTTACATTGTCAAACACCTTACCAAAGTCTGTATAAACAGCATCAACATTAAGCCCTCTTCCAAAGATTTACTGATATACTTAGTTAGTATAAGAGAATAGATTCATACAAGTACTTCTACCAGAGTAAAACCCATGCTGTTCGCTGATTATTATATTCTTGAACATGAACTGAAAACTATTACTAACTTAGCCAAGATTTTTAGTATGTTAAGACACGCAAATATTTCTTCGTAGTTTAGATTAATAGATGAAACATGGATTGTTGAATTGCACGAAAAATTGAGAACAGAGTTGTTATAAATCGTATATACCGACTGAAAATATTTACTGAATAAATTTGCAACTTCTACTCCATTAGAGGTAGTAGCATCAGAGTAGTGAACACATAACCGTACAGTTTTAATATTATCTTTGGAACGTACATAGTATCAGAAACAATTTAAATCATAAGATATGCTATCTTCAATATTTTCTGTGAAATTCTGACTTGCAGAAGCTATGGAAGACATGCACATTCTCCTTAAAGAGGGAAAGTGATTGTTATTCAAGTCTGTATCTTTTGTGAACTGCCTTTTTTTGCTATACCAAATCAATAACTTCTGGTGTAAACATTTTGGGAAGTTGCTAATTACTACTTTTTAATTTGGTACGAAAGTCTCTAGGGCTGCACACAAAATATAAAAAATATTTACACAATTTTCCAATCGTTTATCTTTAAATACTGCCTCCCATCAAAGTTACATAGTTATTTATTTGTTCGTAATTAGCTTGTTTATTTATAATCAAAGTAAAACGTATCACCTAATTCTAATTCAGCTATGTAAGCAATATTTAGGGTAAACAACACTGCAGGATGATAAACATCAGTAACTGGTAAAGGATGATGTACTGTAAAAATAATAAATTCGAGACCTTGCACAGTTAAAAGAAGAGGAAGACTACCACCACGATGGATTAACATAAAAAAAATTGTGGAAGTACTGCATACGAACGGCCCAGGATCGAACAGAATGGAAGCACTTAAGGGCGACCTATGATGAAACATATTTGTATTTCTATGTAAACTATTGTTTTCTAGATTTTTGAAAATATAAAATGCACTTAAATATTTTTTAATAAACTTGTCTTATTAATTTCTAACAAAAATTTTAACAAAGATTATATGTCATATTGGGTAACAATTACACAGTACCTTCATATTTCTAATTGTAAAATCAATAAAATCATTCTCTAAAGGGGTACAACTATGTTCTAAGTTTGAATAACACTGCCTCAGGCTATAATGTAAAAACAAATGGTAGTATGGAGTTACGCACAGTTTGAAAGAACCATCACCTAAAGGATGCGGCAGAATGACCTCCCCAATTTGGGAAGAGCTTAGCCAGGAACGCGGTGGGGGTACAGCAGTGGCGAGTGCGTCAAAAGACAGGTGTGCTCATGCCATTTCCAGTTCACGCATTGGCTTGGTCGGGAGTGCACCGTGCTTTCGTTGGCGAGGATTTTATTCAAAATGGTGGGTCGCCAATAACGACGCAGCGTGCCTTTCGTTCTCAAAGCCCAGGTCCCAAACTGTGGAAGCTTTAGGGAGTTGATAACCCAAGAAGTTGCTGCTATTCTGCCCAAAATGACCCGCAGGGTCCTGGAAAGCTACCGGGAGAGACTCTATTAATGTATCGACAATGGAGGGCGCCACTTGAGCGATGTCATTTTTAAAACACTGATCTAAAACCGCATTATGTGTACTTTTCTTAGAATTTTTTGTTTTTTTTTATCTTGCTTGGTTTTGTTTTTATTATCGTCCCAAATCGGTGAGGTTATTCTGCCGCACCCTTTATAATGTTAAGAATAAGCAATCCACATACAGCATATTAAAAAAAATCTAATATTTGTATTGGTTGTATTCATTTCTTATAATACTAGTACATCATTGTTGATACACGAGAGCTATGAAGTATAATACAGTTGTTCATATTATGTTAAGCATACAATATATGTGACTTTAACGAAGTACTTTTTATACAACATTGTGCTTACGTAATCACAATTTAAATAATCAATAACTACAATTGCCCTGTATCTATATTGTGAAGATTCACTCATTGCACTCACATTCTGGTATGTCTACTGCAGATACTTGTTGCCACAGTTCTAGTAAGGTATCTGCCGACAGAGAAGCATAGTTAATCTGTTCTCTATGAGTTCTTGAAGACCCTTGCATAATATAATTTGCTACAGCATTTCTAGATATTTGTCTACGCAAATCAGAATTTTCAGTGACCAGCTTCCAATTAAATTCCTTTAAACTGGAGCATTCTGCTTTTAAAGACTTATTTTTATCTCGCAGTACCTTAGCTCCACTTTCTAGCCTTTCCAGTTTAGCTTTCCTGCGATGTCGTGATACCTTTGCTGCTGCACGATTTTTGGCTCTCCTAAAAAATCGAACAAGTAAGACTTATAACGTGTTATAAATAATAGAAGCCACAAACCGTGCTTGGATTTTGTCTATATCTTCTATTGTTAAATATGCTGATTGGGGTTCTGGGGATGATGGTTCTGAATTGTTGTCATCATTAAACATCATTTTTTCGCTTATCTGTAATATGTTATTTTCAGTTCAGTATTTATTTTATTTATTGTAATGATCTGTATACAGGGTGCCCTGCAAACTTCTAGGGGATATAGAGAACGTGGAAACATTTTTGTTTATAAACTTTTTCTTTTAAATCCCTCCCGCCGAGTAAAATTAGAATTCCATTCCTTCTATGTATTATAAAAAAACTACCCGCTATTGTGCGAGCTCAGTTCGTGCCGTACGTTCAAACTCACCCCCCACTCCTGGAGTAAATTACGCATGCTCTATGGGACCTTTCTTATTGGAAATTTTAGTTTCAATACTTCCATTTCTATTTGATATTCTTCTCGAATGCACCCTTTCGTAGTTAATGGCCAAAAACCAGAGCTACTACCAGCCTCGGGGGTGTTTTAGACTAGGGGTATGTGCGTCACCGCTCGGGTAGGGAACTTTTTTTATGTTCATTTCTATTGCCACCAGAGATAAGAATATCAAAAAATAATAACTTTACTAATTTTTTCTGGAAAGAAATCTAATTTTACTGGACCATAGTCAGGAAAGAACTCCAATAAATTGCCGACGGGTTGACCACTAGAGAATTGAGGTGTATAGAAGTCTAGAATTACTTAGAATTACATGAATTACTTTTGAATTATGTGAATTATTTGAATTAACACTGAATTACATGAATCGCAAGGATGAATGCGTATCGTCACATTATAGATAAAAGTTGGCTATCAATTCCTAAAGATCAAATCAAGTAGCCGGCTGTCACTTTCAATCAATTTACTGGAGGCTGATAGCTGAGTCGCAATAAACCAGCTAATTTTTCTTGTTATTTTTTAATTTTATTACATGTTGAAAACGAGAACTGATTAGGCCCGTTTCACATGTGTCAGACGATCAGTCCTCATGGGCAGTTCGGTGTTGGTTTTAGGTTTTTGGCAAGACATCACCTTTTGCACTGTTGTCACTCTGTGCATAATAAAACAACGTAGAATGCAACAAACCTGAAGAAACATGTGACTAGAAAGCTACAAGGGACTGTTGTTACACTTTATCAAAATCATTTGATAAACTTCACAACAAATAAAAGCACACTATGAAAAATTTATAATTCTGGATGCGTGAGAAATCACTCATAACGGTAATGGCTCTTGTACCAACTGACGATATGCATACGCAGAGAGAGGTAAGAATCTAGTTTAGCGACCAACTCCGATCGACATGTGCTATACACCATTTGACGCATCTCGTCGAGCTGAACAATATTGCTGCTGGTGACATTCCAATGGTTACTGAGATACAGCACTATAAAGTTTCTTTTTAATAAAATTTTTCTTCATGCTAATAACTGCGCGCCACCTAACCTAACCTAACCTTACCTTACCTTACCTAACCTAACCTAACCTAACCTAACCTAACCCAACCCAACCTAACCTAACGTTGCACTGAATTGTAAACAAACTTTTTGCAGAGACTATGCGCGCGATGCTAGCGCCATCTACCGCTACATGATTCAATATAGAGCCATTTTTGAGCGAACGTGCCATAGACTTAGTATGAGACATTTTAAACTTTACTGTGCTGTATCTCAGTGAGCGTTGGTCTGCCTCGAATGTCCCCAGCAGCAATATTGTTCAGCTCGACGAGACGTGTCGAATGGTGTATAGCACATGTCGATCGGAGTTGGTCGCTAAACTAGATTCAAGCCCAGAGAGCATCCTGATGGCTCTGCGGACGAACTATGCTAGCGGATTATCAGGAATGCATGTGAAATTGTCCAATGCATAGCATTTTGAGTAAGTATCCCAACTGACCATGAGGAATGATGATCGTATGTAAAACGAGAACTAAACCAGTTGACATTTTTCCACTTGTCTTCTCTTCAAATAATACAAAGAGTAACAAAGCCTCTTGTAGATTTCTAGCCATGTTATGTTTCTTTGATTTTCTTGCTGTCTGCATCATCTTATTCTGCATGAAGTGACAATAGATCAAAATGAAGTGTCTTGCAAAAGCATTCTGAAACTGATCAACATGCACCATGTACAAAGTAGAAAAATTGTATGTATGTAACATCAAGAGTGATCATCCAGATTGATCAGTTATCTTAAGGACTGATTGTCAGTCGCATGTGAAACAGGTCTTAGTTTCTCGAAACGTGCGTGTTTTAATTTTTGAATTTTATAGTGTGGTGAAATACAGTACCATCAAGCACACAAAAACAATTCAAGTAGGCTAAGGGGAACTAAAGAACCAATAAAAAGCAGGCTTGGCGGCGAGGTACATTCACCCAAAAAAACACAAACGTCACTTTGCTATTGCTGCTATCGTGTCAGATGGAAATGTCTAATTTCCAGGTTTTCGAGTGCTGTTAATCAGTTTTGTTGTTCTTCATTAATATTGCTATTATTGTTGGTATTGCTCTTCTTCTGTAGTTATTTTTGTCATTGTTTATTTATTCGTAGTTTAATTTCTGGCGGCTTGGTTTTGTAACCTCAAATTGTAAGTATTAAATGTTTTCAAAAATGATACTTAAAAGTTACAGTTATTAGTTTGACCATGTTTTACATACAGGAGAAGAAATATGGCTTAATGAACGAAATAAATGATAAAAATTCAATTTTTGCTATCAATACGTAAACGTCAAATGAAGATATTTCTTCCAAGTTCCAGTGTTGCTTTTCTTTGCTCTTGTGACCTTAAATCTCTTTTGCTTTGTTAAAAAATATCGTAGAATTTCACATTAATGTTTAGGATGATTGATAATTAGACAATATAATACAATATTTATTTTGTATTATCTCTTAGTATTGTTGCAATATTTATTATTATAAAAATATCTATTGCATTACCAGTTATTTTATTTCCTATTACTTTTGTAACAATGAAATTATTTGATAACTATTGATTTAGTAACTTAAAACACTGTTATATGTATAAAAAATTGAAGGCAAAAATAAAAGTTTAAATTTCCCGCATTTACAAATGTTTATAATTTTTCTTCGGAGTGTACTTGTGTAACAGAACTAGCCTCCCTTAATCCGGGGGTTTGGGTGCTTGGTGACACTGTACTTATGCATTTTTTACACTTATAGTTAATTTTATTTTATTATTACTTGATAGTAAAGTAATGTAATAAGAACTTGAAAATGTTATTTTATATGCACAAAAGAAAATCTTTTTGGTCAATATTCTTACATCATAACTGTAGGAGGTTTTAGCAGTATTTTAAACAGCTTTAACAATAAAGAATTACAAAAAGTAGTCGGGAATCTTAAAAATTAATATACCGATTCATTTCATTTGGCCCATATAATCTAAATATAATTTCATTCACTGTATATGATTTGGTTGAAGTGAAACAATTGCTTATAGCTGTTTGTTGTTTAATAACATATTGACAGTCTGGTGTCGACAATGTTTTTGAAAAAATGATACATGGTAAAGCTATTGTCAATTTGTTTAATTCGGATAACTCCTATGGCAAAATTTCCAAACAATTGCAATTATCGCGCTATAGTGTACGAAATATTGTGAAACTATAAAACAACAGGACGAATAGCAGAAGAGCCACATTTCGGATCAACTTCAAATAGCAAATTTTAGAGCTTCACTTATCTGGGTCAAATGATATGATTCTGGGCTCGTAGAGTTTACCTATTGTCTAACCTTGTTAAAACATTAGTTGAATTTACGTAAGTTATCCACAAGAATGTTCTACGATAACGAGTCAGCACTTTTAGGCAGCGCGACGGTCTGGGTCACAGTTACACAACATTGCTCAGCACAATTCATGTCCGAAAAAGGTGAACGAACCACAAGAGTTTGCTAAAACATTTAATTGTGTAGCTTTAATTTCAAAGGCATTATATCTTAATAGGTTAGCAAGTTCATTGTGCATTTTTTTATGCCAATGATGTAAAAATGTATATATATGTCACACGCCTTTCGAAATTTCCGTCGAAATGTTGCGAAATGTCTAGTCATTTTGCAAAACGGCGGCATTTTGAACAAGCATTGTATATTTTGCAGTAACGCCGGAATTTGAGTCATTTTGCAAAATGTGTTGCTGCTACTAGGCAAAATGAGCAAATAAATCCTGGATAATGTAGCCATCTGCACTAAGCATTTACATTTAGTGAACATGGTGGACAATCCCATTAGGTCACATCGTTCTGCGAGTAATTTGGAAAATATGTATCACGAAGATGTAACAGTGTGTGATAGTGGATAGCATCGACTAGATACAGCTAATTGTGGATGTGATAACCAAAATGAAGGTGAATTATGTTTTCTGTCTAACCAAGAAACTATTAATAAAGAAAGAAAGCCATACAAAGGGAAAACCAGGCAGCGGAAAAAATGATTCATCAGACAAAAAGTTCAAAACTATGAGGAGGGTTTAAATATAAATTATTATTTAATATTTATTCAAAAACAAACACAAGGACTCTAATGTATATCATATCATTTTTCTACTCAGTCTCCCTCTCGTTTAATAAACTGGTGCCATCTTTCCGGAAGTTTATGTATTCCACGAGAAAAAAAATCTTTTGGCTGCTGTCACATCCATTCCCGAACAATTTCGATGACTTCTTCATTACAAGGAAGTATGAAACTCTTTAAGGGTCCAAACAAATAAATAACTGGTGCAGCAAGGTCCGAAATGTATGGTAAATGGGGCAGCATGGTTCATTTCAATTTTTGAATCATAGTCAATAGCGAAATGGGGTCGAGCATTATCCTGTATGACACAGACCGAGAACTTGCGTTTTTTTTCAAGTTACCCCTGCTGATATTTAATGCAGAAGGAATATCCTTCACTGTAATTCGATGATCGTTTCAAATAAGTGCAATTTACTCTGTCAACATTCTCTTTCGTTGTCAATGTTTTTGGACGACTTAACGACTGAATGAAGTTAGGAATTGTTCCAGAGCATTAATTAATGTATACAACTTCTGTACATGTCTTTGATTTTTGGCAAGCAATTCAAATTATAATTCATATTTGAACACTCCTTGTATTGAAATTGGACCATGGACCATTAGATGTTTAAAATATCTTGGGAAAAGTTCTAGAGTACAGCAATGAAATGTACAGAATAGGAACACCAAGTAAAATTAAAGAATTGGTTTCCATTAACAACATTAAGTTTGAGACAAGCCGTTTCTTGTCAATCAAAATTTTGAAGACAGGAATATACAAAATGTTCTTGCAAGCCATAAATAATACTGTGACACTAAAAAAATGAGTATGTAGGAAAGGCAATTTGTTTTTGATATCATTTATTCAACACTCACAAACACATTACAGATAAATACGTCGGAGTTCTGAAATTGACGTGGAATCAGGACAAGCTAATTTGGATGCTGAAACCAGAACCAAGCCACAAACAGCATCTTAATAATAAACTTTTATCACGAAAGAAAGCAAGGTCTCTAACAGTGACTTGCATTCCCATGAGCATTATCTAGGGACAGCTTGCATGTAGGCAGGATGCAAGTTAATCTTTAAGTAACAAAGAAGTTCTAAAAAGGTAAGCTTTTGCGTAATTCTTTACGTGTAAGGTTGTTTGACTACAGTTCAAATGTTTTTTTCCAACAAGCATTCTGATTAAACTGTTGTATCAAAACTTGAATTTTTCACTGTAATTTAAAATGTATTGTTTATTTTAGATAGGATTCCTACCTTGTATTCTTTTTCTTGCATTCTTTTACTTTACAAGTTTTTGTAGATCTTCTTACTTTATTTACACATTTAGTTATGTTGAATCAACACATACTTGTTTAGTTTGCCTAGTAGCAGTACGGCATTTTGCTTAACATTTTGCAAAATGACCGAATTTAAACCGTCACTTTGCAAAATAATCAATGTTTGTTCAAAACACCGGCGTTTTGCAAAATGACTAGACATTTTGCAAAAAGACGGATTAGGCGAATCGCCTGCGACATATACCGGGTGCTGACTTGCGCGACGCACCATAGGAATTTGCATAGTAAATTATTTATGTTCAATTATTTGCTCCCCTAATTATTTTAGAGTTAAAGTGTAAATACATTTTTTGTAGAGAAAAAAATACTGCATCCATTCATACTGTTGCTAACAATTTTTTATTTTCCGGAACCGAAGGAATGCAAAAAACAAACTAGCATTTTCACAAAAATCAGTGATGCCATGGAATTATTGTAACAAGCCAATGCCAAAGCAAATGCGTGCGGCGCGACAATATGCGCTGTTTGTTTGTTTATCATTGATGTTTGACGTTTATAATAATTCATTATTAATTATGTTCGGCTTAATGTCTCTAAGGTACCTAGACCTTGTCCATAACAAAAATGGTTTTACGAGTATGGTGGACGTTCGTTAAGTAAGCTCCTTGTTTATTGTAAAATATCCGTATCGGCAAATTCCAAACAGTACAACCATTAATAGACTGATTCATTTTAAGTTTAAGACTACAGGCAAGTTATTAAATAATTGTAGATGCAATAATGAGGTTCAGAACTTACACCAAAATGAGAAAAACGACAATACGTTAAATCTTTTGACGGCAGTGACTGGATGATCGGGCGCACGCACTTGCGTTGGCATTGGCTTGTTTCAATAATTCCATGGCATCACTGATTTTTGTGAAAATGCTAGTTTGATTTTTTGCATTCCTTCGGTTATGGAAAATGAAAAATTGTTAGCATCAGTATGAATGGATGCAGTATTTTTTTCTCTACAAAAAATGTATTTACACTTTAGCTCTAAAATAATTAGGGGAGCAAATAATTGAACATAAAGAATTTACTATGCAAATTCCTATGGTGCGTCGCGCAAGTCAGCACCCGGTATAAGGAATACATTTTAATCAATACCCACTATTAATCTTGACAATTTTACTCACTCAACATCTACAAATGGTATGCTATCCAAGTCATAAATTTGGTCCCTGAAGCTGAGGACCTGCATACCCTCAACCCTCAGCCCTTGATCCAGGAGAGCGCTTTCCAAGCCAAAACTACTTGGTCTATGGGGCTGTAGACCCTAAAAATAATGTTTACTACAAAAAGTCACTGATACTGGAACAACAGATCAGTACTCATTTTTTTTCTCATTTATGACCTTCTTAGAAGACTAACTACGATGTAGGTGTTTATGTATTTTATCAATCAATTATGCAGCTGTCATGTTACTCTATTTTTGATTAATATGTTTGTGGTTTCTAGAAGCAATAGGTAAACAACTACAGAGCGATTAAAAATTAACTTCATCGCGGAAGCCCATGAATAATATGACCACTGTCTACACTGTACTTTATAACACCACATTTAACTACAATTAACTGTATAGTTTATGTGACTGACACAGTCTAATGAGCTAGACAAATATTACAATTTTTTACTGAAATTTAAACAGCTTCAGAAAACATGGTATACATAATACATCAGGAATGTGTCCTTACTGGACCTGGCGGCCTCGTATTTCAAACAGCTACTTCGTCCTGTAAAGCATCACTTTCCTGAGTTGTCATGTCTTTCCTGAGTTGTCATGTATCGAGAGATCCAAAAAAAACTGTTCCTCAGCGAGCTGTGGAAATTCAACGTATGAAGAATATGTTGGTGACACTGTACGTCAATGTCAAATTCGAGGTTAGCAGGTTAGGATTTGCATCATTTTGTGTCATAACTAACGGAAAACCTAACCTGCTAACCTCGAATTTGACATTGACGTACAGCGTCACCAACATATTATTCATACGTTGAATTTCCACAGCCCGTTGAGGAACAGTTTTTTTTTATCTCTCGATAGTTAGGGTTGCCAGAAAAGGCAATTCATTACTTTAATTCTTTTTTGAGTTTTTTCCCTTGTAGTTACTTTTACACATACTAGAAATTAAATACTAAAGACACACATTAACCTATTATTCGCAAAGAAAACTAATAATAAAATAAATATAACAGGAACAATAATACGAAGCCCTAGCAAAAATTTTAATTTTACAATATGAGGTTACTAATAGAGAGCGATCAAAAATAAAATTGGTCGCAGGAGCCCATGAAAAAATATGAACAGTGGCTACGCTGCATTTTATAAAACTACATTTGAACGTTTTGTGATTTGAATTACAATTAACGGTATTATTAGTTCATGTGACCAACAGTGGCTACGCTGCATTTTATAAAACTACATTTGAACGTTTTGTGATTTGAATTACAATTAACGGTATTATTAGTTCATGTGACCAACACTGTCGAATAAGCTACACAAATATGCAAAAATATGTAATTTAATCAAAATTTCTACATTAAATTGATAAATAACATGTGGAGAAGTTAAACAAGATGAAGACTTCAAAAATGAATTTTAAACCTAAAAAAAATTAACAATTCTATGTCAACAAAAAGCAAGCAGATTAGGTAAGTTTTATTGTTTTCAATGGTTCCGACGTTCCGGCAATAACGTAAATATTTTATCTTTCTGTATATTAGACACTACCATCAACTCACATTTAAATTTTTTACATTTATTTCTGCTGCAGCAGCAGTTTCATTTGAATTCTTATATCAATCATATTTCTTGGAACTTTATATTTTGTTAACTTTTGCTTATATTAAATGTGGATCAAGATGTTATTTGCATAAAGCCATAATTAATTACACATTTAAAAAAACCTTTGGAACCCAGATTCCAAAAGCGAATAGCTAGATATTGGATACACAATTTTTGTTAAACAACTAGTAGTTGTAAATTATATTTTAGGTATTGAACAAGAACTTACAGAAATTGCTCGAAATCTGTAGTGTAAAATTTTCTTGGAAAATCGGAACAGTTCGGGACAGCATTTTGTTGCGGATCAACTAGCTCCAAATCGATACAATACCAAAAAATCGGGAGATATGGCAACCCTATATGTAATATAGTACCGTTGAATATGGGATTAATTAGGACAATTTGCGATTAATACTAGTGTAGAGACCACCTATACTTCATGTTATTAATAATAAGTGTTCTTCGTGGACGACTGCTCTCCTTACGCTCGCCTTCACTGAGAGCTTGTTCAAAACATACAAAACTGAAACAATTAGGTACTGTTGCGTTTGTTTTATCCCTACAATGTGGCTTATTGGCCTATTTATTAAAGCTTGGCTTGTTTACAGGTCACTTCTCAATTGAGTAATACTTTTACTGAGTTACTTACAAATAGATGCTTTAATTTTATTCCATGAGCAACACTTTGAATTTTCAATTTTTATATTTATTAATCGGCTTTACTTGCTTTTACATTCCTTAAGAATTTTATCAGTTTAATCGGCAGCTACAGCTCACAAGGTCTTTAGAATAGCCATTATAGTATTTATTGTGCTGTTATTAGTCTTATTAAGGAACTAAATAGTCCTATTTTATTTGTAGCTTCTGTTTACCTAATATCAGAACAATACCTAATATACTACACCTGCCACCAGCCACACCACAACAATGAAGTATGGTATTCTAAATTTTACGATGTACGATCATTACAACAACAATTTAATATAGCCAACACAAGTCGTTAGTAATGAATATCCCTAATAATTTAACAAATTAACCAGCTGTTAACCTTGGCAATAAAACACAAAATTATTGCTTCTGAAATGCATAGCTTTTAGTTTGATAAATTTCCTTTTAGAAAAGATAACCACAGAAAGGATGGCACTCGGCTAATTTAGATATTTTATTCAAATTAAAACAACATAAAATTTGCAATACCACCACTTGTAAAAATTAAAAGTAACTAGAATTACTACGTTGCCATCCCAGCAAAAAAAAAGGCTGTTGTTCTCGTTTATAACGGGAGATCAAATAACTTTTACATTAAAGAAGGCGTTGAAAATTGAGAGTGTCTGTGATTAACCCAGAACTACCAACTGGTAGTCAGTTCATGAATGCAATACATTCATTTGTTTATTTGTATTAATTAAAGACATTGATAGCTACAACTGAAACGTATTTGATCAACCGATATCAGTAACCACAACCAATATAGGTGTCCTATTGCTAAAAAAACTAGGACAATTTCTAAATTTATTAGCCATAAATTTTTATTAATTTAGTTGCTTAACCCTTAACATCGATTGACCGTAACTATCATTTGAATAATTCAAACCTGTCACGTCATATCAAATTTTAATATTAAAAAATACAATATAAAACAATAACTATAAAACTAGATAAATGTGCAATTTGCCGAATAGTCCTAGCTTTTGAAACTAAACATGCTCTAGGCATACGTTTTGAAATCATTTTAAATGTATTCACATCTCTCAGTTGCCAATTCAGATTCACACAACTAAAAAACTTCCCCCTAGTTTTTTAAGCAATAGTACATTGTTTGAAGTATAATAAATGACACATCAGTCTATCTTTCTTCAAAATGACTGAGAGTAAACCATGACTATACATTTTTGTAAGAGTGTAGTTAGAAATTTAGTTAGAAACCAGGTTTTCATATATCTAATACTTACTATATTGCTAGCGGCTATGAGTGGGAAACTCACCAAGGAAGTGAGACAGACAACCAACTCTTCAATGTATAATGGTGAGCTGTGCGCAAGCGCGGCGGTGTCGTCCGCCCAATGGGGAAGTGGTCAAGTTTAAAATTCGCTTCTAAAGGCAGAGTTCGAATTCCCACGCATGCGCACGAGACGCGTTATACTCTAAGTGAGACTATGTCGGCGCCGTAATGTTTTCTGACGTTCCGAGGCCCTACTAGCAATATATGTGTATTATATATATGCCAGGTTTTGATGTTGGTTACAAATGAAGTTAGCAAGATAACTCAGAACTAAAATTCCCTCTTATTTTCAAAAATTTGGCATTAAAGTTACGAAAACAAGAATAAATCGCTTGCTTAGCATCTTCTGTTAACTTTTTTGGCATTTTGAAGGTATATTTTACAACATCTTGTGCAGTGTTCAAACAGCTGTCAAAAGTGACTTTAGTATTATTTTTACTTCTTTTTGCAATAAAGGAAGTAATGGATTCACCCCAAAAATTCGAAATTGAGTTTTCAACAGATCTTCACGTTTTTGAGTCTCCTGAACCTAAAAAACATGTTTTTGCTCATTGGTATGTCTGTCTGTCTGTGTGTGTATGAACAAAATATCCCAAAACGGAAAAAGGGTATGACGTTGAAACTTCATATATAAGTTTTGTGTACTATCTAAATGCGAGAGCAAGCTTTTGAAGAAAATCGCATAACCGGAAGTATGGTGTTTACTCTTGTGATTTTTCAGTTTTTTACTTCCTTTTACAATAAAGGACGTATTGGATTCACCCCAAAAATTCGAAATTGAGATTTCAACCGATTTTCACGTTTTAGAGTCCCCTGAACCCAAAAAACATATTTTTTCCATTGGGCTGTCTGTGTGTATGTGCGTCTGTCTTGTGTCTGTGAACAGAAGATCTCAAAAACGTAAAGAGGTATGGCGTTGAAACTTCATATATAAGTTTTGTGTACTATGTAGATGCGACAGCAAGTTTTTGAAGAAAATCGCATAACCGGAAGTAGGTGTTTACTCTTGTGATTTTTCAGTTTTTTTATTTTTTCAAAAACGGCTCTAACGATTTTTATCGAACTTCACATTTTTATTACATTTTTAATGTGAGTTGATTTTCCAGTTGAATACTTCTAAAATGAGTTTTTTTTTTCAATTTTTACTTCCTTTTACAATTAAAGGAAGTAGATACTTATTGGATTCACCCCAAAAATTCGAAATTGAGTTTTCAACAGATCTTCACGTTTCAGAGTGCCCTGAACCCAAAAAACGAATTTTTTTATTGGTCTGTCTGTGTGTGTGTGTGTGTGTGTGTGGGCGCGTGTGTGTGTGTGTGTCTGTGTGTCTGTGTGTCTGTGAACAGAATATCTCAAAAACGAAAAGAGGTATGGGGTTGAAACTTCATATATAAGTTTTGTGTACTATGTAGATGCGACAGCAAGTTTTTGAAGAAAATCGCATAACCGGAAGTAGGTGTTTACGCTTGTGATTTTTCAGTTTTTTTATTTTTTCAAAAACGGCTTTTACGATTTTTTTCAAACTTTACATTTTCCCTACATTTTTAATGTGTATTGATGTGAGATAGGTGATTTTCCAGTTGAATACTTCTAAAATGGGTTTCTTTGGTTTTTTTTCCTATTTTTTATATTAACTCCTATTTTAAATAGAACACTCGGTATATTATTACATTTTTGAATTCAGCTTAAAATTCTAGAGAAAATTTGTCTCTTTACCTAATGCTCTATTTTGCACCGTTTTTGTAGAAGTTGTAATTTTTTTAAATTTTTGACAATTGTTTAAAAATTTAAAATCAAATTTTTGGCCAATTATAAGATCACTGTAAAAGAAAGTTGTGTGCGTGTATCACACCAGATTTTTTTTATTAACTCCCATATTAAATAGAACACCCGGTATATTATTACATTTTTGAATTCAGCTTAAAATTCTAGAGAAAATTTGTCCCTTTACCTAACGCTCTATTTTGTACCGTGTTTGTAGAATTTGTAATTTTTGAAACTTTTTGACAAATGGTTAAAAATTAAAAATCAAGTTTTTGGCTAATTATAAGATCACTGTAAAAGGAAGTTGTGTGTGTGTATCACAATAGATTTTTTTTCGACTTTTTCAAAAGCGGCTCTAACGATTTTGTTCAAACTTGACATTTTTAATGTGTATTGATGTGAGATAGGTGATTTTCAGTTGAATACTTCTAAAATGGGTTTATTTTGTTTTTTTATTTTTTTATTAACGCCTATTTTAAATAGAACACCCCCTATATTATTACATTTTTTAATTCTGCTTAAAAGTTTAGAGAAAATTTATCTCTTCAACTAATGCTGTATTTTGTACGGTTTCCGTGGAATTTGTAATTTTTGAAAAATGTTGACATAACATGTCTGGTGCATAAACGACTTTTAGCACGCGTTGCATACAATATTTTATCTACGACCTTAATTTTACTGTTATTAATCCATAAATATCCATTTAACAAAGGTTTGCATCTACGACACTTCTAATTTATGCCATAATAAACAGTAGGCCATGTCAAGGTCAGTTACGAAATGTAATTATTAATACGCCACATCTGACTGTATTCATTACATAACGCTTTAATTATTTAAAAAACACTTTACCTGTAACGCAAGAAGCAACTAGAATAACTTTACAACTTCACTTCCAGTTCGAAATTGTAGTTTTATAACCTCACTTCACTTTTAGCACATGGGCTAAAAGTAAACAGCTGATTTCTTTAACCACGGTAAACTATAGAACGTCACTTTTAGTGAAACAAGCTAGCGCTAAGGCCTACTTTTAGTGGTGGTCGTAGATAAAAGACTTTATTCTCTATTTTCTTGACATCCTCATTGCCAAATCGGCGGTATGCTGGAACCACTGCCACTTTTCGCTAGGTAGTTATTTCTTTTACGTATTGGTACCACTAAAAAGTCATTAACCATTGAAATTTTCATTTCTAACGCGCTTTTGTAATCAAAGAAGCAGAAGAGTACAAAGACACAAATGTTAGATTAAACATACTTAACAACACCTAATCACACAAATATTAAACAATCGCTAAATACCTATTTCGACAGCTCAGCTGTCATTGTCAACAGCCTTGTGTTGGCCGAAGACACGCTCTTGAGCAAATCTCCCGTGAAAGTCCAAGGCTGCGTCAGGCCATTTTTATATTTTACCGATATGCCACCTGTTGGAGTATTTTTGGTACAAATATTACGATTTCACTTGTATATAGGTTTCTTTTCGGTCTTATTTTCACGTTAGTACTTCAGCTAATTGTATCTAAAATTCTAAAGGTTTATCACGCACGCAACTTTTTGTTTTCTAGAATGTTCTGCGAAACGGCTCTGAGCTCTAGCCATCTTCTTTGCAGCTGCATTTGTTTCGTCGCGTTTAAGGGCGCTTGGTTTGATCAAATTTAAAACGCGACCCTGCGAGAGCGACAAATAGGTATTCGCTCCATTGCCGTCTTTTTCGTCCGCAGGCCGCTGCGCCCGTTGTGACATGCGATTTCATTGGCTACAGGTTTTGGCGCGACAGTGCGCGTTTGGCGCAAAAAGCGTGGCGTGGCTTGGGTTTTGAGTCAGTCAAGAGCCAGCTTCGGTCTTGGACGTGTTGTTTGTGCAGTTACTGCTAGTAGGTTTTTCGGGAGCGGCTCCGCAACCTTCCGCTGCCCTTGGGGTCGTGGGGTGGCGGTACGGCTTTGTTTTGAGTGTCCTGCTACCGCGTGGCGTGGTTTTAGTTTCGCAGAGAGTTTGTTTCCATTAATTTGGCCCGTTCTTCTTGTGCTGTTACAGCGAAGTTTGAAGTTGTTCGTTTCCATTGATTTGGCCGGTGCTGTTATAGCAGGGTTTTGTTCGTTTAGAGTACTTTACGGGCCGTCAAGGTTGACAGTTGTATGTGCTGTTTGGTGCCCTCTGTTGTTCACCAACGCTCTTGAGTTATCGTGTGCCGTGCCGGCGATTTTCCACCTTATAGTGGGATAAATACAGCGAGAGCGTGCCTTGGTCGCCGTCTTCATGCGAACGTCCCGTTGGGCCGCATATTGTGTCCTGCGAGGGGTTCCTTGGTGGGCGTCTTCAGCACTTACAGCCGTGTCTTTGCGACCTTCCCTGCGCTGCGACGCTGCAAGGCGAATTCGAAAAGGTACCGAAATTTAGGGCCACGCGAAATTAAAAGTTAAAGTAGTGTGTGTATTTTCTGTACTAACCGCTTTACCGTTATCATTGAAAAGTTGCCAACTTATTTACCAAATACATTGTAGCGCAATATATCAGGCGATGTTAGAGTAGTTGCTTAGATTTAATTAGATGATTGTAGCACCAATTTCTTAGTAATGTTGTAACACCAATGTGACGGTTAAAATTCTCATTCATCAGGATGCATGGTAAAGTTAAGACACACTAATTCAATCACTAATCAGGATGCTAAATAAGTATTTAATTTAAAAATTGTTGAACGTCTAAAAGTTAACCTAATATTACTGCTCGCTGTCGCTTGGTTTACAGTTTTATGCCGTTAATGTTTGATGTGAAAGCCTTTCTACGCTTTGTATACCAATGTTTTCATGTGTTTGGACCAATAGAACGGTTTATTGAACGATGCTTTATGATTTTCCTACGAGCCTGTGCATGCTTATTTTCAGGTTATGTTATATATTGTGTAAAGATAAATGTACGGCGAAGCGTGAGTGTTTAAGCGTTCTGTTCCCGTTTCGCCAAGGTGATAAGTTGGAAGGTAGGCTCATTAGATTTCCCTTTTTCACTCTGGGTCTATCTTTGCTTTTTCGTTTATATCGATAAAACCGGGTGGCGCCCTATTTAATCTTATTGTTGTTTACCGATTGTCCCGATTTAGAAAATTATCGTCCACGCTAGCCGTTTAGCTTTTACGTAATTTTTGTATGAGCCGGCGCGGTGTCGTTTTAGACCGTAACAGCTGTTGAAAATGACAGCTTAGCTGGCGAAATAGGTATTTAGCCATTGTTAAATATTTGTGTGGTTAGGGTTTTTAACAAATTGTGATCAGATTGAAACCACAGGCTCCAGAAGTGTTTTGTTTTTAAACTTACTTGATTATTTTTAATTGATTAAACAACTATTATATAATCATACCAGATGTTTGATCATGCTATACATTATACATGCATACCTATTTTTTTGAATAGTGATCATGAAAGTCGTTTTTTAACGAAAAATCGTATTGAAAGTACAATGTGTAGTGCAGGTTTTGGATTATTCGAAGAATTAGTTTTAAGCATCGCATCACAGAGCATTTACTGTTACTGCAACCGTGTTTGTTACTTTATTGTACAAAACTATTGTTAAGCATGATTACTTAAATTTAAAAGTTCTTAGTACGCCACTGATGTAGCCTGCCATTTTATCTAAATCAAGTTTGATAGATGTCAAAAATTGTTACCAATATGTATCTTAGAAATTACTGCTAACGCCCACATACATTCCACCTTTTTTCAACATGACTCAGAGCAGGCTGTGATTTCTGATATTTTTTACAGTGCACTAACCTAACCTTAAAAATATAATTAATGTCAAGTTTGACAGCTGTTTGAAAACTGCAAATAGTATATTAAGAACGGTAAGGACATTTTACCGATCGAAGACAATAATTGTTTGGAGGAGGAGCGTTTGCGATGCTTATGACGTTTTTTGCACGATAGAAATGTATTTTTCTTCAAATGTCAGTAAAATGTTGTATTATACCACAGAATAATATGTTGGTGGCACTGTAAGTCTGTGTCAAATTTGAGGTTAGCAGGTTAGGCTTTGCGTCTGTCTGTGTCAAAACTGATGCAAAACTTAACCTGCTAACCTCGAATTTGACATAGACTTACAGTGCCACCAACATAAACAGTGCCAACCTAAAAAAAAACAACCATTTATGGCCACCCGGTACCTATTGACATATGGGAATGTTAGGATTTATAACATCCGTGGTTTGACAATAGTTGTCAGAACATTTTTAAAGTGTACGTTCGTACGGCTAATTAGCCTATTTTCTGATTTGCGACCCCACTTGTATATAGGTTTTTCATATTGTTCCGCTTGTTAATTTAAATTTAACGACTTCTATGCAAGTATTTGGTGACTTTTAGCGCACGCTGTATAGGCCACTTTAGTTGGCTTGTGCAAGCTCGGCCAGAATTCCTGAAAGCAAAGCGTGCAGGTGTCGACTCCGGCCTCTGCGAACGAGTTTTAAATACGTGTTTAGAGCGAGATGTTCTATGAGTACGAGCGAATCCGCAAGTTTTGTCAGTTGTGAGTTGGCATCCAGCAGCAGAAGGCTTGAGTTGAGTTTTTGAGGTGCGCTGCCAGCGGCTCCGTCCCTTCGGGGTGGCGTCCGCTTGTCGCTTTCCAGGATGTTTTTCCCATTATTTGATGTGTTTCCGGGCTCGAAGCGAGTCGGTCGCAGCAGTGTGTGTGGCTGAGGTTTTGAATTATGTTTGTTCCCGTCTAATTGCCAGGCGCTTCTCTGTTTCGTCGAATAGGCCGTTGTGCCAATATAACCCCTATGTGTACGTGGGATCAAATTGAGAGCGTTTACCCCTTGCCAAATTTCACGTGCGAGCCTTGTCGATTATTCTGGTCGCATCGTGGCTTCTGGTTAGGAAACTGCGGGACTTCATCACCAACGCCTACGCTTCGAGCTCCTTGGAGCCCCTCGCCCTGTTTCATAGTCTAAGGACACTCGCCGAAGTTCAAGCTGGCCTCCCTTCGACCGCCACAGGTGAAGTTAAGTTAAGGTATTGTACTAGACGTAAGCATCCCGCGCTAATCAAAAGTGTGCGTGTACAACGTCATATGCAAGCGCATCATATTTGTGTACTAACTAATGTCTGTTTATCATATTTGTGAACTAACTAACGTTTGTTTCAACGCCCATTTTTCGTTATGTAGTGCGAATAGATTCTCATTGTACAGTGCCATATGCAAGCGCTTCACATTTGCGTACTAACTAATGTATGTTTATCATATTTGTGAACTAACTAACGTTTGTTTCAACACTCCTTTTTCGTTATGCAGTGCGAGTAGACTCTCATTGTTCACATATACAATCGCATCACATTTGCGTACTAACTAATGTATGTTTATCATATTTGTGAACTAACTAACGTTTGTTTCAACACCCCTTTTTCGTTATGTAGTGCGAATAGATTCTCATTGTACAGTGCCATATCCAAGCGCTTCACATTTGCGTACTAACTAATGTCTGTTTATCATATTTGTGAACTAATTAACGTTTGTTTCAACACCCCTTTTTCGTTATGCAGTGCGAAATAGATTCTCATTGTACCGGGTGGCCAATTAAGAAGGGCACTCGGCCGTATCTCGAAAAGTAATTGTCGTAAAGACTTGGGGTAAAAAAATTTATAACTAAAGCGGCCAAGAGAAAATTCTGGAAATTATTTTTAAGTTTCTAGAATGGCCGCCAGAGGGCGTAATCGCATTCTTGAATTTTAAATCTCGTTTTTTGAGAAATATTCTTATATTACAGATAGCTAAAATGGACACCGTTTTAAAGCTGAGATAAATTCTATTCTTTTTTGTTAAATGCTTTTTGCTCTATCTCTTAAGGGAAAGTGGTGTGGGGTGTCCGAACATTTTCGGAAAGAAATGTCAATCACTTCAAAATGGCTGAACGGATTTTGTCATTATTAAAACCTAATTATCGTTCTTTTGGAAAAATATAGGTATATAAATTTACTGTTAAAATACCAACATTATATTTAAAATGTCAATAATAATTAATACTCATTCACTATGATTGAATATTGCCCTTCTGTCCACACGAAATTTGAAATTTTTAAAATGCAAGTGTGCTTTAGAAAACAAAATAGAAAAAATTATAATGGTGGTGTTTAAGTGTCAATCATATTAAGATTGCAGCTATTTATAGTGCATTTTGGTGGCCTTATTTGTAAAAAATGCCTTTTCCACCTGTAGAAGTGTTTGATATGTTTCGTGTTTATTTTCAAAACAATGAAAACGCAAATGTTCCTGTTAGAATCTATGCGATGGAGTATCCTGATAGGCGCCAATCAACTGTCAAAGTTTTTCGTGTGGACAGAAAGGCAATATTCAATCATATTGTATGAGTATTAATTATTATTGACATTTTAAATATAATGTTCGTATTTTAACTGTAAATTTATATATATTTTGCTAAAAGAACGATAATTAGAATTTAATAATGGCAGGTATACTGAAAATATTCCCAAAGATGCGACATTATTTCGAGTTTTAACTTCTTCTACTGATATTTTAGGTTAGGAAAGAAATATCGAAATGCGGTTTTCACTAGCGTGTTAGACCCTTATTTGGCTATCTTCTGTTGCAATAAAAGTGATATATATGCATTTAATTTTTTTGAGAAAATCCATTTCATTTGTAGTGTTGTTGCAAAACGCCCTTTAGCGGCGACACAAACAATCTAAATTAATCCGCTCAAGGCAGCGTTGATAGCCTATGAAAATCCCTTTTGAACGACTCCAAGTTTGACAAAATCCGTTCAGCCATTTTGAAGTTATTGGCATTTCTTTCCGAAGATGTTCGGACACTCCTCACCACTTTCCCTTAAGAGATAGAGCAAAAAGCATTTAACAAAAAGAATCGAATTTATCTCAGCTTTAAAACGGTGTTCATTTTAGCTATCTGTAGTATAAAAATATTTCTCAAAAAACGAGATTCAAAATTCAAGAATGCGATTACGCCCCCTGGCGGCCATTCTAGAAACTTAAAAATAATTTCCAGTATTTTCTCTTGGCCGGTTTAGTCATAAATTTTTTTACCCCAAGTCTTTACGACAATTAGTTTTCGAGATAGGGCCGAGTGCCCTTCTTAATTGGCCACCCGGTACAGTGCCATATGCAAGCGCATCACATTTGCGTACTAACTAATGTCTATCATATTTGTGAACTAACTACCGTTTGTTTCAACACCCCTTTTTCGTTATGCAGTGCGAATAGATTCTCATTGTAAAGTGCCATATGCAAGCGCATCGCATTTGCGTACTAACTAATGTCTGTTTATCATATTTGTGAACTAACTACCATTTGTTTCAACACCCCTTCTTCGTTATGCAGTGCGAATAGATTCTCATTGTACAGTGCCATACGAAAGCGCATCACATTTGCGTACTAACTAATGTCTGTTTATCATATTTGTGAACTAACTAACGTTTGTTTCAACACCCCTATTTCGTTATGTAGTGCGAATAGATTCTCATTGTACAGTGCCATACGAAAGCGCATCACATTTGCGTACTAACTAATGTCTGTTTATCATATTTGTGAACTAACTACCGTTTGTTTCAACACCCTTTTTTCGTTATGCAGTGCGAATAGATTCTCATTGTACATTGCCATATGCAAGCGCATCACATTTGCGTACTAACTAATGTCTGTTTATCATATTTGTGAACTAACTACCGTTTGTTTCAACACCCCTTTTTCGTTATGCAGTGCGAATATATTCTCATTGTACAGTGCCATATGCAAGCGCATCACATTTGCGTACTAACTAATGTCTGTTTATCATATTTGTGAACTAACTAACTTTTATTTCAACACCCCTTTTTCGTTATGCAGTGCGAATAAATTCTCATTGTACAGTACCATATGCAAGCGCATCACATTTGCGTACTAACTAATGTCTGTTTATCATATTTGTGAACTAACTACCGTTTATTTCAACACCCTTTCTTCGTTATGCAGTGCGAATAGATTCTCATTGTACAGTGCCAGATGCAAGCGCATCACATTTGCGTACTAACTAATGTCTGTTTATCATATTTGTGAACTAACTAACGTGTGTTTCAACACCCCTTTTTCGTTATGCAGTGCGAATAGATTCTCATTGTACAGTGCCATATGCAAGCGCATCACATTTGCGTACTAACTAACGTTTGTTTCAACACCCCTTTTTCGTTATGCAGTGCGAATAGATTCTCATTGTACAGTGCCATATGCAAGCGCATCACATTTGCGTACTAACTAATGTCTGTTTATCATATTTGTGAACTAACTAACGTTTGTTTCAACACCCCTTTTTCGTTATGCAGTGCGAATAGATTCTCATTGTACAGTGCCATATGCAAGCGCATCACATTTGCGTACTAACTAATGTCTGTTTATCATATTTGTGAACTAACTAACGTGTGTTTCAACACTCTTTTTTCGTTATGCAGTGCGAATAGATTCTCATTGTACAGTGCCCATATGCAAGCGCATCACATTTGCGTACTAACTAATGTCTGTTTATCATATTTGTGAACTAACTACCGTTTGTTTCAACACCCCTTTTCGTTATGCAGTGCGAATAGATTCTCATTGTACAGTGCCATATGCAAGCGCGTCACATTTGCGTACTAACTAATGTCTGTTTATCATATTTGTGAACTAACTAACGTGTGTTTCAACACCCCTTTTTCGTTATGCAGTGCGAATAGATTCTCATTGTACAGTGCCATATGCAAGCGCGTCACATTTGCGTACTAACTAATGTCTGTTTATCATATTTGTGAACTAACTAACGTTTCTTTCAACAACACTTTGCCGTTACGCAATGCGAACTAACTAATCTAATGTTTGTTTACCTTATTTGTGTACCGTATGTGTCTGAAGAACAATAGACCTATTGGTTAAAGGCTTTTGCTGTATTTTCTTTGTGTTGCATGCTGAGTTTCAGTGTAAGCAATCTGTAGTAACGTCGCCCGATTGGCGACTGGTTTATGATTGGTGTAAAGCGGATCGTGGACGAATTTCTGAGCGTCAAGGTAGGTTCGAACGCTCCAGCTGCCGGTTCCGGGGAGTCCCAAGGCTACACTGATACTCTACCCCGTTTGGCTTTTAGGTTTCTGTCAGATGTGGGCTCAAATTCCGAAGCTCGTGGCTCCCTATTATTTTGTAACACCTTGTATATGTCGTCACGCTTGTCCCTAGGGCTTCCCGTTCGTAGGACCACGCCCATCTCCCGGAGCGTATTTAGCCGTGGCTATTAGTCTGTTCTCGAGAATTCTTTATACCGTAACATAAATAGTTTGTCGGTTTTAGTGTGGCAATAGTTATCATACGGTAACAGTAATATTCCTTTACCGTACAAATACAGTTATTCCTTAGTTACTAGCCTACTTTTGTATACAGGGTGTGTATAGATTGGCGAAAGAACTACATGTGGCGATGTTGGTCATAAAATTTTGAGTAGAAAATCGTAATATCAAAATGTTGAATTGGTTTTCATAAGCCTTCACGAGCGGTAGATAAAAAACTTGTTTTTTCAGGTAAAGTAAATTTTCTGTTTCAAATACGTCAAAGCATCGTCAAGGAAAGTTGTTCAAAATGTAAAATTATGCTCCCCTGCAAAATTTCAAAAATATCGGCCAACCTATGAAACCGTGTTACCACAAAACTCCAGGGAGATCAAAAATAAACTTGATCGCGGAAGCCATTGAAAACAACCAAACTTGCCTAATCTGTAGAATGCTTTTTGTTGACATACAACTGTCAAATTTTTGAAGTTTAAAATTCACTTTCTACATCTTGTTTAACTTATCCCATTGTTATTTTAATGTTACCTATCAATGTATCAATTTAATGTATACATTTAGTTTATATTACATATTTTTGTATATTTGTGTAGATGATGATTAGACTGCTAGTCACATGAATTAATAATTCAGTTAAATGTAGTTCAAATGTACAGTTGGCGCCATCGAATTGTGAACGGATTCTCGCTGCCATAACATGTTTTTTCCCATTTTTATTATTTACCATAATAAAAATCCGAGAATCCATTCACATTTCGATAGCGCCAACTGTACTTAGTTTTAGAAAGTGTAGTGTAGACAGAATTTTTCATGGGCTTTCGCGATCAAGTTTATTTTTGATCTCCCTGTACTTCATCTAGTACACAGTTTTATAAAAGTATGTCGATTTTCTTAAATTTTGCGTAGTACCATAATTTTACATTCTGAACAACTTTTCTTGATGATACTTTGACGTATTTAAAACAAAAAAGCTACTTTACTTGAAACGTTTGTTTGTTTGTTTGTTAATGGACAAGGTCTAGGCATGCAGAGTAACAGGTACCTTAGAACATGCTTTTTATCTACCGCTCGTGAAAACCCCTGAAGACCAATCCAACATTTTCGTATTAAGATTTTCTACTCAGAATTGTATGACCAAAATCGCCCATTTATAAACACCCCGTATGTACATAAACAAAGGCTTAATATCTTGAAACCTGTAAAAAAACTAATTCCAGTTTACAGGACTGTAACTTTTAATTTGGCCTTTTAGGAAGCAAATTTATTTGAAAAATCTTTACGATTTTGTATTATGTAGTTAATGTTGGTAAAATATGTCTCCAAACTGTCACGACACGGCCATCCGGTATGCATTAAGTGTCATATTTTTTATCTTTGCTGAAAGGACACCTTTTGTTATGTTCTTTAGGTATCTATTAAATTTATTCTTCAATCAAAATGAGCATAGTTCTTTGAGCTAGATATCTGATATCGCACAATGTTACAATTTCAAGCTTTGCAAAAACAGTTGTCAAATTTGATAAACAAAAGTATAGGTAACCTCCATATTAGATCAAAATTTTAATAAAATCATATTAGTAACTTGAATTGCAGATTTTACTGATTCGATTTGGTGAATATAGTATAGTACTTTTCGCTTTATTAGAATGGATACAAATGTTACCCTTCAAAAAACTGCGTAGTTGGGTTTTGCACTGCACATGCAGCGTTCCTCTTCATGTGACTTCTGTGGATGCCATCGCTGCCCCTCCACCAGAATTTCTTAAATCGCTGGTGTTCGCCGCTCGCTCTTTCACGTACAATTCCTCCTGTCAAAAATAGCGTTTTGACGTTTAGTGAAGTTTGCTAGAGTTGACAGCCATCGAATCACTTTCCCACCAATGGTATCTAAATTATTTGTTTTTCGTGCGCCACAAAGCATAATTCGCTGTGCCTTTATTGCCGTAACAATTCTCCCTACTGTTGTTACAGGTGAGGCAGTGTTTTGCAATTATCCGATTTGTTTGCGTTATTATTAGTGCTTTACTGCCGCGTATCGATTCCGTATCATCTGTTTAACAACTTTTTCAGCTCGGGCTGGCAAAGTAGGTTAAACATCGCCGTGGAAGCCCCAAAACTTGCACAGTTATCAAGTGATGTTTTATAATGAGCTATAAATGTTTGACATTGGCAGAGCAAATACTGTCTGCAATTGCCAGGAAGTCACATTTCGTGCCAAACAGACACTGAGGACTGCTAACACCAAATATGACACTGTTTTAGACTTTGCTGGGAACCAGAAATCATAGCAGCTGCTTTTGTTCCAGATATGAAGCCACACGCTACCGATGCTTAGTAAAACTGCCAACCATCCAGCAAAGCTTTCGCATATTACATATAAACATGGTAAACTCATGACAGAAATTGCATACAAAACTCATTAACTAGTACCTTCAAAGTCGCTCAGGTTGTATGGTATACAAATATTTTATACTGATCGTGAAAAATGAGCGAGCCCTCGGAGACAAAATGGTCCTGCGAATACTGTACATATGAAAATTTCCAATCGTCGCAAAAATGCACCATGTGTCGCGGTCCTAGGCCGTTCGTCAGCGAGGACATCTACCGCTTGCACGGGAACGATGAACGCACGCTCTCCAACACCAACCTGGCAGGCCTGGCCGCCGGCCCGTGCGAGAACAAAGTCAACCGAGGCAAGTGGTCCTGCGAGCTTTGCATGTTCACGAACCAGTCTAGAGATCAGCTGTGCAGCCAGTGCGGCACTCCGGCCCCCCTGTCGTCTAACACATTGCATGAACACATCCAGCCTCTAAGGATCACCCAGAATTCTGATATAGCTCAAAGCCTGTCGCGATCGCGAACCAACAGTCCTCCTACAAGCTTAACGAACATCGAAAACAGTAGACGAACTACGCAGAAATGGATGTGTGCAGTAAGTATTTAAATATTTTGTTTACTTGAGCGTTCTTATTTTTTTTGTATTGAAGGATGAAGTCGTAAAGAAAGCTTGTACACATGCTATTAAAATTAGTGTGTAAGGTTGAAATTCCTCATTGTGTCAGGTGCATCACAGCAAATGGGTTGTACTAGCACAAATGATAATCCGCATTGAGTGAATAAATAATTTTTATAAAATATCAACGACATTAATGGCTACTATTGCAGAAATGATGTAAGCCATTCACAAAAAATTACTGCAGTGTTACTGCCTGCTACCGGTGTTTTATATCTCAAATATTTTTGTTCAACTCAAATAATTTGTAGGGAACAAAACTTTTCAAGCGAAAATATGGACAAAAAACTGACAGTGGTGTTAATATATAATATTTAAACACTTAACGAAAAAATCTTTCAAACCGCAGCACATCTAGTTGACAATTAATCATAACTATTATAAATCGCTTTCGCAGTGCTGTATGAAGAATAGTTATCGACAGTGAAATTTAATTTGTATCTTGTAATTCCAAAAATGTTAGCTGTCAGCTTGTTTTTTTTTTTTTTATTCATTAAACATCACAACCATAATTTTTTATAATAAAATACGTAGCAACTTGAATTCGTCCATCTTTTCTCAAATATTGGGGTTACTATAAGATTCAAGTAGTCATTCCCAAAAACCGTTTATTAATTGAAAAACACCCTACAATTGTTTCGGAATTATCCAGGGTGTTAAACATTTTTCTTTTAACAAAATGCCATCATCGGCGAGACTCAAAGGACCTCCATGTATTCTTTCAATAAACTCTCTTATAAAAAAAGTTCATCAAGTATTAATATTTACATTAAATAATTCAAGTCTAAAAAATCCATTATAGTTTTCATTTTAACTCTACAATGGCCATGCTTGCTACATATCCAACGAATGAATGGTGGTATGTACAAACCTGCTTATTTCCTAATTTTAAACGCAATTCTCAAAAATGGTAATACCGAAGTACTCTGTCCAGTAAGTGTGTAAGAGAATAATTAGTTAAATCGAAATATGCATAATACGTCAGGTGGACAAACAGAAACCTTTATCCGCAAACGTCACAAAAGTGACAACTTATGTGTCTATTAACAAGGTAAAAGTGTCACTTTATCTGCCTAAGCAGTTAAAACAGCAACTTTTGCGTACTTTATCTGCCTAAGCACACAAAATCGTTGTTCTCTTTCTTTCTTTCTGTTTGTTCGCTATCTCCTCCGAAGATACTGGGCCGATTAAATTGTATGATGGCTTAAATTTTTGCTAATTTTTAGACTTAGATCGTAGGCCGGTTTTTATTTTCAAAAAGAGTACGAAAAAGTTTTAATTTAAATAAATCCTTTAAGCAGCGGATCGGAGCATCTGTTGCCGTGGGTTATGGTGTGACAGCTGCTGTGGCCGTGTGCTATTAGCTCAGGTGATTCAGTATGTTCATATATCATTACAGTAGCGCGTTATTTAAACAACAGAGGTTGGCGCAGGGGTACAGTGCTCGCCTGTCATGCGGGTGGCCTGGGTTCGATTCCCGACCGATGCATCCTTTTTTTTTAATTCATATTAATGAAATTTACCTGAATACGTTTGCGGATAAAATAGTATATGTTATTCGGAGTAAAAGTGACTTTATGTGGCTTAGCTGAATTATTTGCCTCACTGACATTCGGCTAAATAAACTTTAGCTTCGCCACATAAAGTATCACTTTTATTCCTAATAACATAATCTACTATTGTTCGGTTTTCTGGATGCTTGGTTCAATTTTAGCATGGTATTAAGACAATTAAGGAAATAAAAATAAATCATGTAACAGAATTACCACACGAATAAAAGATTTATGCTAAGAAACAATGATGAGAACGAATGTTACTGAAGTTGTTGCTTTTTCTAACTAAAATTAATCTGTGGTTATAATTGGAAACTTTGAAAGCTTATACAGATTTCTGTGGCGATAGATTGTACTTAGAAAAGACAACATTCTGACATGAGTCAGTTCATTTTTAAACAGTTTACAGTCCCATAAAAGTATCCAAGCCCTGCATGCGAATGTTTAATTAAAAGGTTGAATTCAATAGATCGTATATGAAGTACCAAGAAGCTTCCAGAAACATTTTTTTAGTTTCTCATTTGTTTATTTCTCTTCTATTTAGTTACATTTTAATTAACAATTTTCTCAAATTATTAAAGAAACGCTATTAAATAGAAATGAGTGAGAACATTTATTATTTAATAATATGTGGGAAGCTTGAAATGTATACTAAGAACACAGAAATGTGTGAGAAATATAAGACTTACATTAAAATGTTGAAATTTGAAGTAGTTTATTTACCTTAACTTAAATTAATTAAGATTTAGTACATTATAACAGCTAAAAAAGAAAAACAATTTTTATATATAAATATTACTACTTTTTAATATCTCTTAAAGATAAAAATCTTCTAGTAAATATTTATCTAAAGGTGAATGAATTGCTTGTTTATTTATGCACGATTTAATTGTACACATTACTAAAGATATCATTTTAATTGTCTGCGATGTGTTGTAAAGTGCCTTCAGAAACGATCGAACGTTTATGAATGGTCATGGTTATGCAACGCAGGAATAATATGTTGGTGGCACTGTAAGTCTATGTCAAATTCGAGGTTAGTAGGTTAGATTTTGCGTCAGTTTTGACACAGACTGACGCAAAACCTAACCTGCTAACCTAGAGTCAGAATTGCACCTCAGCAAAATAACGCATTCCTCTCCCTCAGCCTAGTGGTAAGAGTGACAGACTAGTAATCACAGCGATCAGCGGTCCCGGGTTCAAGCTCCGGGGGAGGCACTAGTTTAAGTATAAAGAAGTACAAAATCAGTCCTCAGGACTAATCAGGAACGTTGTGTAATATACACCCTAGACTAGAGACTTGCGTGGGTCCAATATATAAGACCCGCACCCGACCCGCCAACCGCAATTTCTAAAATTTAAACCCGCACCCGACCCGCGAACCTCAATTTTCACATTCTTATACCCGCACTCGACCCGCCGTTTCAAACCTGCACCTAGTGATGTAAATTATCCGGGTATTGATTTTTAGGGGTAAATACACAAAATGGGTATTTAAACGGGTATTTATAACCTCATTTACAAATATTATAAAGCTAATCTAACCAGTATAATTGATTGGTAAGTGAAGGTGCCCTATTCGAATTTTATAAGAATGTAGAATAAAAAAAATAGCTAGACTGAGAACAACTCCTGTCCAAAATACCGATGGGACCATAATTATACAGGTTGCCTAAAATTGTACAGAACATGGCAATTCCATGAGTTGGAAAAGGTTCAAAGAGTAACCGAAATAGAAAAATAGAAAAAGTAGCTATTGCACCTACTTGTTGCATAGCTACCAAAGTAATTATTGCATTTTCTATATTGGTTACTCTTATGGCAAATAGTATTTGAACCTTTTCCAACTCCATAGAATTTTAGGCAACCTGTATATAACAGCAATAAGATAGCATGAATAAAAACAGAATTCAATGCTTGAAGAAGGAAGAGATGAACATAGAAACAAATATTTGAGTAGACTTGACGCTCATTTTAATTATGGCATATGTCAACTGAATATGCCTACTAAAATAACTTTTTTGAACGGTTGTCTCTTTCTTACTCAAGTATTATGTGCTTTTGTTAATGCCATTGCATTGCTGTTATACATAACTAGCTTTTACCCGCGACTTCGTTCGCGCGAGGTTTGTTATTTGTGTAAATAATGACTAATTATTTTCTGTCATCCCATCCCATCCTATCCCCGTCCCCGTCTCTTTCTCCGTCCCCGTCTCTTTCTCCGTCCCCGTCTCCGTACCGTCCCATTCCGTCCCGTCCCGTCCCGTCCCGTTCCGTCCCGTCTCGTCCCGTCCCGCCTCTCCCCTTCCATCCCATTCCTTCCTTCCCCTTCCCTTTCCGTCCCGTCCCGTCTCGTTCCTTTTCGTCCCGTCCCTTCCTTTTCCGTCCAGTCCCTTCCTGTTCAGTCCCTTCCCGTCCAGTCCCGTACCGTCCCGTCCCGTCCCTTCCCCTTCCATCCCATTCCTTCCCTTTCCTTTCCGTATCATCTCGTTCCGCCCCGCCCCGCCCCGTCTCGACCCTTCCCGTCCCGTCCCGTCCCGCCCCTTTCCCTCCCGTCCAGTCCCGTCCCGCCCCTCCCCTTCCATCCCATCCTTTCCCCTTCCATCCCATCCTTTTCCTTCCCTTTCCGTCCCGCCTCGCCCCGACCCGTCCCGCCTCGCCCCGTCCCGTTTTGCCCCGTCCCGTTCCGTCCCTTCCCTTCCCGTCCAGTCCCGTCCCGCTCAGTCCCGTCCAGTTCGTCCCGTTCCGTCCAGTCTAGTCCCGTCCCGTCCCGTTTCTTCCCTTATGTCATGTTCACCGTCTTGGACTTAAAAATAAATGTAATTTTCGCAATCAACGTCCCAAAAAACCTCAATAACGACACCCATATCGATTTTTAGGCTTACTTACCCCATTTCACCCCCTAAGGGGTTGATTTTCGGAAAATCACGAAATACGTGTTTGATTATTTGTTTTTAGGAGTACTCCTACGAAGTTTCAAGTCGAAATGTCTATTTAATATTATTTCTCCATACAAAATTGGAATTTCGAAATATCCTTTCTTATTCCTTGTATACATCATAAACGGAACCTCTGTGCAAAATTTCAGCTTTCTAGGTCCAAGGGTTTGGGCTGGGCGTTGATGAGTGAGTGAGTCAGTGAGTCAGTCAGGACTTTTAGAAATATATATAAGATTACGGTCCTATGGGTATGCAACGTTGTTTATGTATGTATGTATTATTAATTTAATTATTGTTAAAATGTGAGAAATAGCAATGGTGCCAACATACTGTCAGTTTGACAGTGCGGATGTCAAGTAAATGTATAATATGTCAAATTCGAGGTTAGCAGGTTAGGTTTTTTGTCATTTTGTATGAAAACTGACGCAAAACCTAACCTGCTAATCTCGAATTTGACATAAACTTACAGTGCCACCAATGACATGTAACCAGGAAGTTGGAGTGATACACCTGCAAGAAATATAAAAGCAAAAAATTACTAGGATTTAATTTAAAATTTCCCACAGTACTCACGCTGTACGTAGCTTATTTATTAAGATAACATTATTATGTAAGTAAAATTTAGTTTAGCTTTTTAAATATTACAAATTTGATAAATACACAGTTTTTAGGTATTTACCCGAGGCAGGGGTAAATACCCAGGTAAATACCCATTTATAAATACCCTACCCACTGGGTACTTACCTGACCCACATCACTACTCGCACCCGACCCGCGACCCGCAAGTTTGGCACTTGTATGCCGTACTTGATCCCAAATTCCAATATTAGACCAGTACGTACCCGCAAATTGCTTCACATAGAATGTCTATACACAATAAAGAAAGTTATTTTCATACTTGTGCCGTCAAATTATTATTAGGTATAATTTTTTTATACACAAACAATGTTTATGTTGAAGTTGTACCCAATCTGCGACCCGCAGTTTCAAATCCGCACCCGACCCGCTACCCGCAATATTGATCGGGTACCCGACCTGATGCAGGACTGTACCCTAGACAGTGGAAAAAGTCTGATAAAAATATATCATAATAGACTACTGCCAAAAAATGACATTCAGAGAACTAGTTAATTTTGGATATCTGCAATGGTTAACAGTTTTAAAGGAAAACATGTTTAATAAAAAAAAAATTGATTGAATTTGGATTCAAAACAAAAGAACGATATAAATAAATCAGCCAGTATTCAAAGTTTGTCACGTGACACAAAACTTTGTTTGACGTCAGAAATAAGTAAATGTGGTGGGGTTACTGCTGAGGAGCGGCGAACTAGCATACTGTGGGTTTTATTTTCCCTTGCCAGAGCACTTCACAATTTCTCTCACCGTAACACGTTATGTCGTAATTATATCGCGCTGTCTCACTCATTGCGTTTGCAATTTCAAAGCCCCTTCGCTTATTTGAGCGCTTTACCACAATGTCTTTTGTACAAAAGAGGAGTTTAAGATTTGAGTGTACATAGCACAAACATGCCTGTGTAATATAATAAACGTGTGTATGACCGTAAAAATCTTTCACAGCACAGCTTTTTACTGTCGCTGGCGCAAAAAGTAAATATTGTTTTTTAGCAACCATCTCCATAGTCATTAGTTTCAATACCAAGTTGACGTTTCTCTTATTGATAAAAAAAATATATCCTGCTAGGCAACACTTTCAGTTTCTACGACCAAAGGTACTTTTATTTATGTAAAAGTAGGTTCTAGTTGGTTGGATATGGATGCAATTGTCATAATGACAAACATAGTGACAAACGTCAAAAGCAGTCAATCATTTTAAACTTTGAATATTTTTACTTTTCTTGGTTTGCAGAAAAAATATGTATGTATTATTCGAATTAAAAGTGGCTCAGTTTTAGCACAGAATAAATACCTAAAAGACTCAGAAGCGACACTCACGGCGGCGCCTTTGATGTTTGAGTAGCCGATTTCAGCTATGGCGGCCATATTGAAAGAGAGTATAGTCCATTCACTTGACATCTGCACTGTCAGTGTCAAAATTTAAAAAAATGTCTTGACTATACCTCAAAAATAATGTGTTTTTTATTAGACTGTACAGTAATTTAATTGTTAAAATGTGAAAAATAGCAGTGGTGCCAACATAATGTTAGTTTGACAGTGCAGATGTCAAGTAAATGGACTATAGATCAAGAATAATGTGTTGGTGGCACTGTAAGTCTATGTCAAATTCGAGGTTATCAGGTTAGGTCTTGGGTCAGTCTGTGTCAAAACTGATGGAAAACCTAACCTGCTAACTTCGAATTTGACATAGACTTACAGTTCCACCAACATATTATTCTCGATCTACTCTCTTTCAATATGGCCGCCATAGCTGAAATCGGTTACTCGGCGCTGCCACGAGTGTCGCTTCTGAGTCCGTTAGGTGTTTATTCTGTAGTTTTAGTGTCCGATCGGCTACCCTGCGCTTCGCCTCGCAAATGAAAACATAATTGCTTGTCAAACAAAGTGCCACTTTTAATTCTAATAAAACAATATATTATTAATTTTTTATTACGTTTTCAGTTTAATGCATTTTCAAGGTTTGAAGCAAAAATACATATTTTATATTTTATGTACAGTTAGTGTTGTGCCTTGGTCAATTTGACCACGGTCAAAAACTGTGTGGTCAAATTCACTGTCAAATGCTCTTTTAGCCTTAAAATTGCTTATATTAAATTACACTATCAATCAACGGTTTTTTTTGTAGAAGGTCTTTATTATTGGCTGTAAGCCTGTAACTAATCAAACATTTACTGAAATTGCAAAAATGCAGGGGATTTACATATTTAGGGAGCGGATTCATACAGCGACCAATGTTTCTTGGGGAAGTACCGCTTTGTGCAAATTGTAAATTCAGCATTGGAGTCTTCAGTTTCAGTTGTGCTTTACTTACAGAACTATCAATACAATTGATTAAAAAAAGGTTAATTAAAAAAATTAAAATGGTCAAATGAGCGGTCAATTGGCTGGTCAATTGACCGGTCAATTGACCAAAAAGTTGTTGACCGGTCAAAGGCACAACACTAGTACAGTAAAGTGAATGTTTGTAGCTCATCTGTATTTGTTGAACAAACGTACAAATTCGTCACAAAGCATGTCACTTAGCTCCTTATAAAATAATATATTATTATTGTGGCATCTAGAAAATATTCAACAATATGAATACAGGCTGTTTCCTAAAAAACGCCGCAACCCATAACTCCGTTGTTTTAAATTTTAGACCCAACAAACTATATATATTCTTAAATGGCAAGACAAGAGCTACCTACCTCTTGACATCGCCCGTTCGTAAATAGCTTTCAACTGTTTTGAGCAACGATGTTCAACTTTTTTATTTTAAATGGAACACTCTGTATATTTTTATATATTTGGATTCAGGCTGAAATTCTGCATGCAGTAGTATGCTTCATTTGTTTTTTGGACACTTAGAAATGTATAAAATAATTTTTTAATATTGCATGTGGATAGTCGTACAGTACCATAAAATTTTCAAGTGTGCCATGGAAAACAATCAGAATGTTGAAATATTTTATCTAACACGTCCAGAAAACGGTGAAATTCTGAGGCTTGTCGCGAAATACCTCCCAATTTGATATTGAATGCGACCAATGGAGTAACTAGAAGATGTCAGTTGTGTGTTCAACAAGGTGGCGGTCAGTTTGAGCAATACTTGTAGATACGTTTTGTGGTTTTGTTTAAATTTGTTTCCAATAAAATATTTCAGCATTCTGGTTGTTTTCCACGGCACACTTGAAAATTTTATGGTACTATACGACTGTCTACGTGCAATATTAAAAAATTATTTTAAACATTTCTAAGTGTCCAAAAAACAAATGAAGCATACTACTGCATGCAGAATTTCATCCTGAATCCAAATATGTAAAAATATACAGGGTGTTCCATTTAAAATAAAAAAGTTGCTCAAAACAGTTGAAAGATATTTACGAACGGGCGATGTCAAGAGGTAGGTAGCTCTTGTCTTGCCATTTAAGAATATATATAGTTTGTTGGGTCTAAAATTTAAAACAACGGAGTTATGGGTTGCGGCGTTTTTTAGGAAACAGCCAGTATGTCGGTTTTTATAGCATAAAAACGTACAACGGGGTTTACTGGTGTACACTGTAATTAAGTTAGAGCAATATCAAACATGTCTGTTAGGGAATGCGAAATGTATTAATTGATTTATTTAGATTTTTTTTAATAAGAACGTAAAACACAACATTTTTCCCCCCCTCCCCTTTCCAAACAAAAAATTACCAGGTAGGAAAACTAGTATAACTCTTTTTAATAGCATTAGAAGAATTATACTTTAAAACTACTAACAATAAAATATAACATTTAACGAAAACGGGTAACAGGAACAGAAAGAAATGACCAACCCAGACTCGTAGCAGGGGGAAGGCCATGGGAAGGGGCAGCTTGCTGGAATTTGTGAAATATACTGAAAAGAAAAATATCGGCAAGCATATGCACACGGTGTATTTGTTCTACAGTGGAGTGCATCTGCCTGAATCCAAACCGGTGATGGGACCTGGACATATCGCCGAATGGACAAAACGCCGAATCGTATTTTAATGCCCAAAACGCCGAATCGTGCCCAAAACGCCGAATTCGTTTGAGTGGACAAATCGCCGAAAATGTCCAAAACGCCGAATGCTGTCGGTGGACATATCGCCGAAAATGGACAAATCGCCGAATTAGTTGGCGTGGACAAAACGCCGAAAATGCCCAAAACGCCGAATCCTCTCGGTGGACATATCGCCGAAAATGGACAAATCGCCGAATTAGTTATCGTGGACAAAACGCCGAAAATGCCCAAAACGCCGAATTCTGTCCGTGGACATATCGCCGAAAATGGACAAATCGCCGAACCGTGTAAAATGACCCCACATGGATCGGAAAGTTGGCATCGCTCGATTTTGTTCAAAACCCCCGTTTGTGTCGGTGGACATATCGCCGAAAATGGACAAATCGCCGAATTATTTAGCGTGGACAAAACGCCGAAAATGCCCAAAACGCCGAATGCTGCCGGTGGACACATCGCCGAAAATGGACAAATCGCCGAATTAGTTACCGTGGACAAAACGCCGAAAATGCCCAAAACGCCGAATTCTGTCGGTGGACATATCGCCGAAAATGGACAAATCGCCGAATTAGTTAGTCTGGACAAAACGCCGGATCCTGTGAGTGGACATATCGCCGAAAATGTCCAAAACGTCGAATTAGTGGGCGTGTACCAAACGTCAAAGATGTCGAAATCACCAATTCCTGTTAGTGGGTATGGTACAAGTTAAGGATGCAGAATATTTTACGGCCAAACAAATAGCGAGAATTGTTTTCAAGTTGTTATTTTTAAGTTACAACAATAATAAATTCAACTAGCAATTGCTGCCAGCATAAACAACACCTGTAAACTAATAGTTGATATTCTAACTAAACTTTTTGATATCCCGTGTGCATTTTTGTGATTGAGTATTGAGGGTGGTGTCATTTTGTTCCTTATGCTGGGACCCGCGACTGGGATGAGCGAGGGGGCTATTTGCGGATAAGTTATTATTTTTTTCTCCAACCACACGAATAAGACGCTATATTGTCGAATAATTTTGTATAAAAAGTAAGTCATTTCGGGATGTTCACCAATTACCTTGGCAACTGTACACTTTTCGATTCATATTTGCACTAGTACAAAAATGGACGCAAGATAGGGTTTTACATGGTAAATTTTAAATAAAACACTAACGCTTCGTGAATATTCGGCAATCGCCGTCGTTGTTGTTTAATTTCCCGGTATAGTGATTGTTTATTTGCGCCATGACAGTTCTACAATATAACCTACAATGTTTGATTCTAAATAATAAGTCATATTACCGAATTTATGAGTAGTTGGAGAAAAAATAGTATGTTTCATTCGCACAAAAAATGCGTTTTCGGGACGCGTAAGACTCGCCAGACTCCGCTGCGCGCCGTCCGGCGATCTGTCTTACTTGTCCCGAAATCATGCATTTTTTGTACTAATGAAACAAATAACTATAAAATATAAATAAAGTAAATATGTTTTAAAAACCAGAATATCTATTTCATATTCTATATCGCGCATATACTGCAACTTATAATCTAATAAAATAAAGTGATAATTGACCGTCATTGAATCCAAAATGGCAAACTTTAATTTTTTTATTTAAAAAACTCTTTGAATATAAAACAACACGAAGGAGCATTTACCAGATGAGGTTGCGTCGAGAATGGAGGTTGCATATGGCGGATAGTTGTTTCCGTTTGACACTGGCGTACTGTCTGTAGAGGATATATTATGGGTTTATTATATATCAAGGATCAACATTTTATGTATTTCTACACATTTACATCGGGTGATTATAAATGTTTTTCCATCAAGCTACTTATGAAATATTTGTTATATGAATAATAATATTATTATTATTTATTATTTGGCGCATCCACCGTGAAGGTTATTAGCGCCTCAGCTTTGATGTTCAATAATTATAAGGTACAATCTCAAGTTACTCTATTCTAAATTTTATTAAATAGGCCAGTGTCCTTTAAGTATTCTATAATTTTCTGTTCACTGTTCGGGTCGTTTGCGAGTGCTTCGGTTAGTTGGTCTGACAATTGAATAATATGTAGGTGGCAGTGTAGGTCTATGTCAAACATGGATATATTAGTACAGGATACGTTCACTACTTGTAAACGTACGTCGAATCTTAAAATAACATATCACGGAGTTCGGTACCTTCCCCCATTTCATTCTAACCTGTATCACTTTATTTCTCTCTCCCTTTAGACGTATTTCACACAACGTTTCGTACGCTTAATTTTGAAGTTTTGAAATGAAAACGTCAGAAGTGTCATTCAATTTCACAGTTTATTCTTCGAAAATTGAACTTTAGCAATGAGAACGTGCATAATTTGTTCTATTTCTTGTAATTCTTCAAGCGAAGACCTATCTTTTCACCGGTGTGTTAAGTAGATAGTTTATTTAATTAAAACCTTTAAAAAATTATTTCAGTTTTTTTATTGATATTCATATCCCTCATAGCATTAGGAAAGGAATGAATATCAAAAAAGTTCTCTATCCAAGCTTCAAAAAGGATTGATTCCGTACAGTGTTTCAAGGCACCTAACTTCTGAATGAATTATGAACTGTAAAGTTGAGGTTAATGTTTCCTTTTGCTTCTTCAGCTGCTCGTCCACACTGTCATCATGTTTTTCATGAAATTCGAATGTGGGAAATAACAGCAGTTCATGCAGATGTGTGGGGGTTGGAAAAAAATAGTAACTGTTCGTTTCCACCCAACTGAGGTGCAAGCTCCAGCAAGCCATATAAATTTGGTTGCACGTTCTTGTAAAATGGGCTGCAGGAAGAGATGTGATTGATCTCGAAGTTCTTAGTGATGAAAAGAATGATATTGAGGACTGTACATTATTAGAAGCAGAAGATTTATTCTCATATTCTGTAACATACTTGTACAATTCTTGTCCATTTTCTTGAGATTAGTACGTGATCTATTTGGTTCCCATATGTTTCCCGGGTATCATTCAGGTGATTTTGTGTTCTTTTTATGTATAAATTTCGTGCTCACAATGTATGTATTTGTCATTGCAGCTAGGGTGCATAGGCTTGTTCCATTGTCATTCGTGGTTTCGTGAATGGTTTCTTTTTCTGCTATCTTTGTATTGTTCCCTTCCTTTCCAATCTTAGCATTGATGTCTCTTATTATTATTAACGTGTCGTTTCTAGGTAGTTCTTCACATGTTGTCTCTACTTTGCTATAGAAATTTTAAAAATTACCAATTTTAAATTTTGGCACATAAAAATGAAAAATAGTAGATGCTTACTAATTTTTTCTGAAAATGGGTCTTTTTCATAATGCACAATCAAATAAACACGGCTATTTATTTAATAACCAACTGTTTTGGGCTAAAATGCAGAATCCGAGGCCAATTACACTGCTAACTCTTTTCCTTATAATTTTGGTTATGGTTAGTAGAGAAACAATATTAAATAATTATTAATATTAACAATAGCAGGGATATTGGCCTCGGATTCTGCATTTTCCCCGTTGTTGCATGTATCAAAGTTCTGCTTCCTTTTTATTTATTTAATTATAATATTAGACGGCTGAGCCGATAAAACATATCAATCGAAAACTAGAGCTAATAAGATATTTAAACTTAACTAAAAATTAAAATTAAAGGCACATAATAATGTAGTAAATAGTAAGATAAAGAATTCTACTTGCAACACTTGCAAACTTGAAAATTTTACAAAATGAAATTATACAACTACAGCTATTAACTTAACTTAAATTAACCACTCAATTTGTCCAAGGCGTTTACTAAAGGCGCACAGACAACTGACTCGGGAAGAGCGTTCCAATCTCTAAAAATTCTGTTGAATCAACAGAACTTTTGACACATTTTATTAAATCTTTCGCGCACTAGCTTGAACTCGTGGCCACGCAACCGCATATTCTCACTAGTCACAAACCCTTGAATGACTACAGTGTAGTAACCGTGGAGGATTTTATGTTTCTATTAGGTCACCTCTTAAATGTCTTTCAGAAATCGATGATAGCCCCAATACCTGCAGCCTCTGTTCATATGGCAGTTTTCAAATGGTTGGCGATAACTTGGTGATACGTCTCTGGGTCAGTTCAAGAGCATGAATGTCTTTAGCAAGGTAAGGCTTCAAAAGCAGGACGTATACTCCAAAATTGGCCGAATATAGGTTTTATAAATTTTCGCTAAAAGTTGAGGAGACGTTTTTAAAAGCGATCGAAACTAGGTAGGTGCTACTCCCATTTAAAATCCGACGACACGGTGACCCCAAGATCTCTTTGTTGATAAACCGCCTTTATAAGCACATTGTTCAGAAAATACATGTAGCTAGGGTTGTGGTATCCCATGTGCAACACGTATTTTTGTTCGTTGACCTCTAGCAGCCACCTCGAACACCATTCTTGGAGTCGCAAAAGGTCATTTTCTACCATTCTTCAAAATGGTGCATCTTGTAAAGGACAAACTCAGTTTCAGAGCAAAGTAGTGTTCACAAACTTCTTTTATCAGGATCATTAATTTCCTTTCAGCCAGCCTCTGACAAGTTAAAACGATTAGACATGGTGACCTAAAAAAGTTATCATGAAAAATGATGCTACATGAAAATTTAACTTGTTAGCGGACCTACCAGTTAAACTGTTGTTTACATGGTTTTGATTGCTATTATTATCCACCGTAAAACTCAAACGCGTTAGCGAGTGAATATCTTGCACACCCCCTCATCGAGTGAGGTTATCAAGTGTTGACTGTTGAGGTTATGTTTTCTAATTTGTGTTTATTTATACGATTACTTCTTTTCTACATTTTGTAGCATCTTGAGACCAAAAAGACTATCTCTGGCACCATGTAACACGAGTTAAATGTATTTTATCAGAATTTCTCTCTATGACGAGTCCAAGTACCTCTCTAAAGGATAGCGCTATACGTAATTCACGCATTGAGAGTGACAGAAATAGATGGTACGTCTTGTTCAACTATTACAACGGCACGCCGTATCTTGTACTTATATATCTATGATGTCAAATTCAAAGTTAGCAGGTTAGGTTTTGCGTCAGTCTTGATTATAAAATCACCCGGTATATTAATGCCTAGACAAGCTATTAGATTAGCTTATTGGAATGCATATATATGAATTAAATAAATTATTATTTATTATTATCCTTTATCTAATAGACGTGTCTGTCCGGGACGCTGTTTTGTTTGTCTGGGACGCTGTTTCAGCAGCCAAATCGTAAGAGATAGAGAAAAAAGTTATGAAAGTTATATGTTTGGAATTGTTATGTCAGGTCAGGAACCGAATTTCAGTCTCTAACACTAATTATTATCTTAATTATCCTAATCCTAACTTTTTAGGTTAGATTCTAGGCAAATTTTATCAAGGCGAATGCGACTGGTAGTTTGCTACCAACAATGACGTCATATACGTACGTGTGGTGAATACGCGTTCTATTTGCAAAACGGTCTTTTTTGTTTTATTAAATGAGACATTTGTCTCACTGGACTGCTAGTTATATTATAATTGTTTTACTGAGTTTAAAAATTGTCTTATTTGTATTAAACAAATTTTAATAAAAAAACATTATGTAAATTAATTCACATTAACATTAATTTAACGAGTTTCTGCTACAATCGCAAAATTTGTATGGTGATAAATATAGAATAAGTTTTAGTTTTAACAAATTTATTTATTTTAATTTTTCTTAAATTTATTTATTTCCAACAGGCAGGAAGCCCAATTATAGAAAGTCTACAATTTCATATTTAGAACTAACTCAAACATAATTTCTATTATACAGTTAAAAATAGGGTTGCCAGACTCATAACCAACGTTTCCGGGACAATACGGGGGGGGGGGGATATGAAAATGTATATATATTTTTACTTATACCATATCTACTATCTACTAAATAATACATTAATTGTAAAATACATTTAGATTCATAAACAAAAAAAAAAATCTTGTGCACATGCGCACCACATACAACTACATAGTAAGCCTACGCACTACTACTACCACGTAAGCAAGTACCAATACCAACTACCACTTATACTTTTTATTTGATTTGGACAATTTTATAAGTGCCATAAAAAATAAAAGAGGTAGTGGCGGTATTTGTGGGCCAGTGTGCTTACATTTCTAAAACATTTCCGGAAACAATTTACACACTGTCCGGGTTCCTTCCAAAGGGTGCTAAAAAAAAGGTCAACTATGACTGTTGTTCCATCATTATCTAACAGAAGTTGCAACGTAAGACATCATATGGTTGCTAGGCGAAATTGTTAATTTAAGTCAGACTTATAGTTCCAATCAAGTGCTGATAACTCTGTTTACCCACAATTCCATGGTGTATGATAGCAGACACAAAACACACATATCTGTTTTGCCATTACTCCTGCATCACCAAACTGGAAAAGTTAGTTGTGACTATAAACCGTCGACTACAACGGCCTTTGATACATCTAAAGATGGCATTTTTTAACCGAAAATTTGGTGATCATTCCATGAGAATTGCAGATAATAATAGCTGTACTCAAATCTATTGGAAGTTATATTGGATCAACTGGCATTCCTGAGTTGTGGAGCGTGGCCTTTTTTATAAATTTATAAGAAGAAAAACATGTAACGCTCATACCACAACCTTGCCTGTGTTATATACTGCGCTTGCTAAAGAATTCTTCAAGGAAAAATGCCAAGTTATTCAAATAATTCTTTGGGTAATTTGGCAGAAAAAGTACTCCAAATCCATGATTGACAACAAAGTTTGTTTACGAAAATAAGTTTGTACCGCTTAGTAAAAGAAACAATAGTTAGGTACCTATTGTATGTAACAGAATGTTGAGAATTTGTTAATTCTTCTAATGTCCCAGGTACCTATGACGTTTTCGGCATTTCCACCCCATTGGGCTTTTCGTCCGAATTTTAATGCCCTCATTGTTCTCTCGCAAGAGGCGCGTTCGGTTGAAATCACAAAATTAGTTTTGACGAATTGGTTAACACAAGAAACACGCTGTTGACTGGCCCAATTATTCATTTTGGATAAATGATTGCACATTATTTAAGCAATATAATCTGTATATATAAAAATCACTCACCGTGTGTTAGTAACGCAAAAACTCGAGGACGACTGGACCGATTTGGATGATTTTTTTTTGTTTTGTTCGCCTTACTCCCGAGGTGGTTTAGCAAAAAAATAAAATTCGGAAAAATCCAAAGGGACAGCCGGAAAATTGGAAAATATCGAAAGTGTGTTTTTCTATACACTGTACGACTTTCTATTTGCAGTCAAACTTTTATCATTATGTGCTTAATGGTTTGAAAGGTTTTCCCCATCATGTCATAATCCAAAACAACGTTTGCCAGGTCAGCTAGTATATAATATATAGTGTCTAGACTGAATGCAGTAAACACATTATAAACTTGCATTTCTAGGATTTCTGTTAGATGTTTGTGCGTTGACAAATGACGAAATAACAACCGATTAACAAAATATATTCAGACAATCTTGTGAAACAACACATACAAATAAAAAAGTGCAGTCAATATAGAAAAGCTTAGAACAATTCTAGTAAAATTTAAGGTACTGTAGAAAAAGGCCAAGCACAAGAATGTTTCCTTATGTATGTGGTCTATTTACTACTTTTATTAAAAATGTATACCTAAGTTAATTAATAATTTATTTTTAAAAATACATATATTAGAAATATTTATATTTGTCTGTTGGAAATAAATAAATTTAAGAAAAATTAAAATAAATAAATTTGTTAAACTCCAACTTATTCTATATTTATCACCATATAAATTTTGCGATTGTAGCAGAAACTCGTTAAATTAATGTTAATATGAATTAATTTACATAATGTTTTTTTATTAAAATTTGTTTAATACAAATAACGACAATTTTTAAACTCAGTAATACAATTACAATATAATAATAATAAATAATAATTTATTTAATTCATATATATACATTCCAATAAGCTAACCTAATAGCTTGTCTAGGCATTAATATACCGGGTGATTTTATAATCAAGACTGACGCAAAACCTAACCTGCTAACTTCGAATTTGACATAGACTTACAGTGCCACCTACATATTATTCATATAACAAATATTTCATAAGTAGCTTGATGGAAAAACATTTATAATCACCCGATATAAATGTGTAGAAATACATAAAATGTTGATCCTTGATATATAATAAACCCATAATATATCCTTTACAGACAGTACGCCAGTGTCAAACGAAAACAACTATCCGCCATTTGCAACCTCCATTCTCGACGCAACCTCATCTGGTAAATGCTCCTTCGTGTTGTTTTATATTCAAAGAGTTTTTTAAATAAAAAAATTAAAGTTCGCCATTTTGGATTTAATGACGGTCAATTGTCACGTTATTTTATTAGATTATAAGTTGCAGTATATGCGCGATATAGAATATGAAATAGATATTCTGGTTTTTAAAACATATTTACTTTATTTATATTTTAAAATAATAACTTATCCGCAAATAGCCCCCTCGCTCATCCCAGTCGGGGGTCCCAGCATAAGGAAAAAAAATGACACCACCCTCAATACTCAATCACAAAAATGCACACGGGATACCAAAAATTGTAGTTAGAATATCAACTATTAGTTTACAGGTGTTGTTTATGCTGGCAGCAATTGCTAGTTGAATTTATTATTGTTGTAACTTAGAAATAACAACTTGAAAACAATTCTCGCTATTTGTTTGGCCGTAAAATATTCTGCATCCTTAATTTGTACCATACCCACTAACAGGAATTGGTGATTTCGACATCTTTGACGTTTGGTACACCCCCACTAATTCGACGTTTTGGACATTTTCGGCGATATGTCCACTTACAGGATTCGGCGTTTTGTCCAGGCTAACTAATTCGGCGATTTGTCCATTTTCGGCGATATGTCCACCGACAGAATTCGGCGTTTTGGGCATTTTCGGCGTTTTGTCCACGGTAACTAATTCGGCGATTTGTCCATTTTCGGCGATGTGTCCACCGGCAGCATTCGGCGTTTTGGGCATTTTCGGCGTTTTGTCCACGCTAACTAATTCGGCGATTAGTCCATTTTCGGCGTTGTGTCCACCGACAACATTCGGCGTTTTGGGCATTTTCGGCGTTTTGTCCACGCTAAATAATTCGGCGATTTGTCCATTTTCGGCGATATGTCCACCGACACAAACGGGGGTTTTGAACAAAATCGAGCGATGCCAACTTTCCGATCCATGTGGGGTCATTTTACACGGTTCGGCGATTTGTCCATTTTCGGCGATATGTCCACGGACAGAATTCGGCGTTTTGGGCATTTTCGGCGTTTTGTCCACGATAGCTAATTCGGCGATTTGTCCATTTTCGGCGATATGTCCACCGAGAGGATTCGGCGTTTTGGGCATTTTCGGCGTTTTGTCCACGCCAACTAATTCGGCGATTTGTCCATTTTCAGCGATATGTCCACCGACAGCATTCGGCGTTTTGGACATTTTCGGCGATTTGTCCACTCAAACGAATTCGGCGTTTTGGGCACGATTCGGCGTTTTGGGCATTAAAATACGATTCGGCGTTTTGTCCATTCGGCGATATGTCCTAGACCCCCGGTGATTGGGTATCAGCTCGTTATTTTCTAAGATTTGTATGAGCCTGTTTAGTAAAAGCTTTTCAAAAACTTTCGATACAATTGGTAGGAGGCTTATTATTGGCCGAGAGGACGTTGGCTCATTAGGAGGTTTCCCTGGTTTTAATATAAAGATAACCTGTACCACTTTCTACTGATCTGGGAAGTACCCTGTGTGTAGAACTGCGTTGAACAGCTGAGTAAGGTATTTAGTTGCAATGGTAGGCAGAATACGTTATATGAGGTCGCTTTTAAGGACCATGCTGAAATATCGCTGATTTTGTTTGTCTTTTACTAATCTAGGAAGGGAGTGTGGAGCAAGCGCAGGTCAGAATGGATATAATGTTTCTTTGTATGGTGAAAATTAACTGAAATAAGCCTCCAGTTTAAGAACAATTGCATTTCAAGCAATTCAAATTACTTCTGAAACCTAACATTCTCGATAAAAACGTTGCTAGATTTATTTAAGCGGCAACCTTGCTGAGCATCTGTCTTTACGTATGTCTACTTGTAAAATCCATATCTCTGAAACTTTTCCCATGACTATTCTGGGTTTGATTTTAAAATTTATTTTGGAATTTAAGAAGAAAAAAGAACAGCAAAAACCATAGATGACAGAGATGAAAAAAAGTTCCTCGCTGCGTGAAAAAATGTTTATACAACGACCCTTATCCCATTTCATCTCCTATAGTTCAATGCCCATGTGATTTTTGACTCTATGGGTGGTTCCTATGGTACAGACTAACTCCTAAATTCCTTTCAAGTTACTACGTCATTTGGAAGAGGTCAAAAAGCAAAAAGCTGAATTTTCTTGAGGTCGCCATATTGAATTTTTTGGATTTGGGGTTTTTCGCATTATTTTGGCTCTAAGGACTGTTCCTATGGGATCGACTAGTAGAAGAAGTAGTATTTGTGGAGAGACTAATGTCAAGCAAGTAGGCCTTCATAGGCCCTTTTTGCCAACCCCGTGGACAAGTTCTAGGCATGGAGAGTACCAGGTACCTTAGTCCTACTTAGAATTTGGCCAAGACTAAGGAGTTCCAACCCTAGCAAGGGATCTTTTACATGCTACACATCGTAGTAACATGGGACCCACGGTTTTACATCACTTCCGAATGATGGCATTCTGTAGGGGCTTTCATCCACATTTTTAATTTTTTAAAAACCTCACCGGGATCGGGGATCGAACTCTCGTCCTTTAGATCAGTAGCCAGAATGCTTACCACTGAGCTATGGAGCCCGGCTGGAATGTACTAACACTTATAAAAATTTCAAATTTCTACGTCTTTTGGAAGAGATCGAAATGTGAAAAGCTGAATTTTCGTAAGGCTAGCAATTTTGAGGATTTGAGATTTTTTCATCAACCTTAAGCTACGGTCTATCTGGCACAGAGTCCGCACACACAATGCATGGTGCTGAATGCGCATCCGGATTTCGCACCAGATGTGGTCTATTTGAAATGCGCGCTGCGCGTCAGTATATTTTTCCCTGTCGTTGTGTGATGTACAAGGGTGAACTATGGCAAAAAATAATATATTATTAGTTTCGCTTCTAGAAGAGAAGGAAGATGATGAAAATGTATTACTATTATCAACATTAGACGCCACAACACGTACATTGTCTTTATATGATTTTTTAGTAGCATCAAATAACGCTGGATGGCGTGACACTATCAATCAATATTTCTTCTTGTTCCTTCGAAAACTTGCAGTATTTTTTTTAATTTTTCGGCTGTCATCTTCATTTAATAGCAACCACGTGCAGCAGCTCCAACAGCTATTGCGACGAACATTCGTAAAGGACAGCTCTCATGCGCTGACGGAGTGCGCTGCACATAGAACGCTTGTATTTAATTAACGTACAAAGTAATACATGCGGATTGCACTCTGCGTGCGGATCCGCACCAGATAGATCGTAGCTTTAGGTTTCCAGGAATGTTTGCTTCAAATTTCAGGTTTGTAAGTAATTGAGAAGTGCAAAAAAAAAGTCTGTCACCTTTTTTTTTTGCAACAGACACTAGTGGATTTTATATATATTGATGTTGATTAGTGATTATGTAATCTACTATCGACATGTGTCCTCTTGTATTGGCCAAGGTAACCTTGTGTTAATTTGGATGTGGGAAAAATGTATTGTTTATACGTAATTCATTCATAGCGCAGAACTCGATTAATTCATTGTCTTCCTCATTTAAAGTTGGTTCATTAAAACGCTGTTTAATTCTTGGTATAGGGAAATTCCCTACTGAGCATTGAAGTTCCCCATTATTATTGTTTTCTTGTTTGCTGGTAGTTTGTCACATATATCTTACAATGTGTTGTAGATTCTGCTTCTTTGTTTTTTGTTTTATAAATGTCAGTGCTTATTATGTTTATTTTACCATCTTCCATCTTTAACGTGGTCAACAGTATTCACTCGTTAATATATTTTATGTCTAGAATATTCCCAATATAGTTTTTTGTATTAGGATTTCCGTTCCTGCTTGTGCTCTTTCTCATCTTTCCTCCCCGTTGTAAAGTAACAAAGTCTCCACACATCATTGTTCTCTTTCCTTTTCGCTTAGTATAATGCCATTTATTATCTTAATTATTTTTTTATAATAACATTTTCCTATTGGTCTCCCCCATAGCAAATGCATTCTTGCAATCTGACAGAGAAATTTGTCGGGGTGAAATTTTTGGTCCATGTATAAAATACGGCAAAGACTCTTAATAGATATGTCTAATGCAATTGCTTGACGCCTAACCGAGCAAGTTGAACTCTGCTGCGTTGCTGCCCTTACTCTTCTAATGTTTTCCGGTGTGCATATTGACTGTGCCCCACCAGCAAATTTGTCTTTGATACTAACTATGTTATTGAAGTTGTCCACCCATTGCAGAATACTGTTGCGTACGGAAATTTTACAATGTCATAAAGTGACACAAAAATAGAGGAGGAAGTGACCAATTCCATTCGGTCGTTAATAAAATGTTGTATATACCTCGTGCATAACTGGCAGCAAAAATTGCCTTCTTAAGTCCTTGGTATATAAATAACTATTATAGTTTCTGTACCAACCTATAGTCCATTTACTTGACATCTGCACTGCCAAACTGACATTATGTTGGCACCACTGCTATTTTTCACATATTAACAATTAAATTACTGTACAGTCTAATAAAAAACACATTATTGGTGAGGTATAGTCAAGACATTTTTTTAAAATTTGACACTGGCAGTGCAGATGTCAAGTAAATGGACTATAGTATGTATTTTATGTATTTAAATAAACTGTTCATTTATGTAGTAAAAATATTATTAGAACATTTATGACTCTCTTAGCGACTTCCCAGGATAAGAAACCCTGCGCTAATATATTCTAACTAGTGAGTCACCCGAACTTCGCTTCGGTTCGCTAATTTAAGACAGATTCATTTTAATTGTAAATTTAAAAAAAAAGGATGCGTCGGCCAGGAATCGAACCCAGGCCACCCGCGCGGCAGGCGAGCATTCTACCCCATGACCAACCTGGGTTGTTTGAATAATGTGCCGCTATAATGACATATGAACATAGGTATTCACTCGAGCTAATATCACACAGCGACAGCAGCTGGCTCTGCTGCTTCTAGGATTTGATTAAATTAAAACTTTTCCGTACTTTTTTTTTTTAATAAAAACCGGCCTACGATCTAAGTCTAAAAATTAGCAAACTTTTAAACGATCATACAACTTAATCGGTCCAACATGATTGAATTCATTTCTGTTCCATTATTAATTAGTAACTTGAAATTTCTGAAAATGGATTTCCATCCGAAACATAAAATGTTAATAGATTTATAATTATTTAAATAACGTAGTAATTAAGACCTCTAAACCCAAGATTACAAAATTCTTTAATAAACTTAATATGGTCAGTTTAGTAAAAATAATTCTAACAAATTTAATGTAGGCTGTAAAAATATACAATTATGACTGTAAATCTCTGTTGAATTTTGCAGATTGCAATTACCCGTAATAGTTGCACATGAAAAAGAAATATTGGGAGAATTTAAAAAAAATTGAATAGTCCTAGAAAAGTAAATTTTGATAGTCTCTGACAGTTGTGATTTCTACATATAAAAACTTGTCATGTGACATCAATAAATTAAAACTATAATATTTCATTCAAAAAACTGACTGTTGATGGTTGTTACACTTTGCTATAGGATGATCCACTTACAAGTTTACAATTTTTGTGCCAGAAAATGGTGATTTTGGAAAAACCGCCTTTTCTTCCTCAAATATTGTTGATCCTACTGGAAACCTCTATTTAGATGGTATAATTAGTGTCAAACCTCTAAATATAAAACTTGAGCAAAATCGTTCAAGAAGTTTACGGTGTAACTTTTGTGCACAATTGTCGCCAATAAAATCGGGTACACAATGTGGCGTATTGTGTGATATGTGTGAAGGCAATTTTCTTACTGTGTATTTCTTTTTATTACACAAGTACAAAGAACAAGAAATGAAGCAAATACTTCAAATAGCCATGGGACAGGTGATTACAGAATTATATCGTGTGTTTAAAAAAAAACTCATTTAGTGTAGGCCTTGGAAAGAAAGAGAGAAAATCTAGTCACCTAAGTCTGTAGGTGAATGTCAGATTGCGTTTTGTTTATGAAAACATCACTGTGATGGGCAAAAGTTTACACAGCATTAAGTTTACTTGTATCAAGCACAAAAGGAAAATAAGATAGCATGTACACAACAACGAGTGTCATAATCATAACAGTCAATAAAAATTGTTTTTTTCTATGATCATGTCAAAATGACAAATTTTTGCACTGTTTCTAGTGTCAAAAGCGACATTTGTAGCCCAAAATACGTCTTATTCTCACGTTGTCATTGGAGGCGTGTTACAATACTAAATTAAAACACGCTTTGCCATAATTTTGACTGTCAACATAACCTAGAATATCTAACACAATGTGACTGAAAAAGTGTCACCGAACTAAGTTTTTATATTTCTGTTACGATCGTAGAAAAAATAGCGTATGATACATGTGTATAAGAACTGTTAAAGCACTAGCAACGTTAAAAGCACTCCACTAGCGTGACGTGCTTTTAAACTCGTCGCACGTGCTTTAAAGGCGTACTTATATATACTAGTATCGAGAGATCCAAAAAAAACTGTTCCTCAGCGGGCTGTGGAAATTCAACGGGATTTGCGTCATTTTGTGTCAAAACTGACGGAAAACCTAACCTGATAACCTCGAATTTGACATTGACGTACAGTGTTACCAACATATTATTCATACGTTGAATTTCCACAGCCCGCTGAGGAACAGTTTTTTTTGGATCTCTCGATATCATAATATACTATTATTTAGTGTTTTGTATATTTTTAGAAAAATAGTTCAAGATCAAGACTCTCTGACTTATGGTAGTTCATTTGCTTCAATTGGTATCTATCAATTTAGACAAACTTCAATTTGATCATGGTATGCTGCAAATGAGTTTTCTTTTAAACACACTATATCTATACAATAAGTAAATTACTGACTATCCTAATATTTTTTAACTATGCACCTTTTCTTATTATTAGTAATTTTAGGTGCAACTTTAGGTCTTGTTTTAGTGTGCCTATATTCTTATATGTAGTTGAGGTAATCTTGTATTGTGCGTCGTCCCCGATGAACTACTGTTCCTAGAGTCATAGCAGGAAGGCACAAATACCTTGCACCATTGACAGACCTTTGTTTACTTCAACAGCAGTTTGGGGCCTCATTCTTTTTAGTTTGCATTTTTATCGTGGTAGTAAGAGCAGTGTCTGTTAGAGGTGTTCTAGCTCCAACTGTTTTGTGAATGAAGGTAACATGTTGACACTAAACCATATTCGCAATTCGTGCAGGCGTTGTGCGGCATTGTCTACACCGCCACGTGTATCCATCGCAAACAGATGCTCGTTGAACAAAGGACATTTTCACACCGATGGGAATTGTGAATCAAACCTCGCTTCGCCAACCATTCTACACATTGCAAGTTGTCCCTAAGCGCAACATCCGCAAGCGTTACGTTTTCACTGCGAATTTGGTTTTGGGTGAAAATGTCATCGACATTTACAATAATAGTTGGACCACGTCTACCCGCCATTGCACTAACGATTACGTTTACAATTAAAAGCAAACTAAAAATAATTTGATGCCAAAATGCTGTTGAAGCTAACAGTAAAGGTCTGGCAACGTTGTAAGGTACTTTCGCGCCTTCCTCCTATATTACTGACTCTAGGAACAGTAGCTCATCGGGGGCGAAGTACACTACAAGATTACCGTAGTTGACATCATTACAGTACTTGTGCAATGTAATTTTACATTATTGTTATGCCTGATTTTACTTTTAAAATAGCGTAACACATTTTTAGAAACACTTGCACATAAAATAGTATAACAATTTATGCAAAAGTAAGGTTAGATCAACGATATCAATGAAATTACATAGTAACAGCTAAATAACATATGCGAAATGAATAGTTATCGAAATATCTTGGCCTTTGATGACACAGAGGTGTCTGTAATTATCTGCTTTACATGTTGATGCAAAAACAGCAGAAAAAAAATTCCATTCCCTTATTGCTTTACAAATGTCACATCCATGGGCGTGCGACACTAGACAGGCATATTATTGTGGACTGGTAAAAAATACAGGGCTCGAAGCCGGTACATATTTTATGTAAAAGTACATATTTTTTAGCTTGGTACATAAAATTACATAAATTTAAAAAAAGGTACATAAAGTTCATATTTTCCGCGTTTCGACCATTTTTTATATTCTACAATATAGTATGTAATAAGGTGATTACTGACTTTTAAAAAGTTGGAAAATAAGGTATTATCAACTTTAAAACTTTCCAATCGATCGGAAAAGTGGTTGTCGTGGCAGCGCCAGCGGTTTGAAAGTAATCAATTATTGTCGATCGCTGTCTAGTAGGTAGGGAGACTGGAAATCTCGTTCATCCACTCATGCGCGTCACAACCTGTGGAAGTGTGGAATCATAATACAATAATAATTCTTCCAATTATTGTTTAGAATAAAGTGGTTGTGAATAAAATAGTATACACACCGAGGTAGATAGTGTTTCATTTCTGTCTCGAGATAAAGTTGACCTCGACTCTTCGCGTCTCGATCAAGTTATAAGGCTGCCAACCGTCCCGGATTGTGCGGAACGCTCCCGCAATAGCAGTACTGGTCCCGCATTCAAATACCGCATTGAAAACGTCCCGCAAAACGTCAAATGCGTCCCGCTAGTCCCGCATTTCTTAGTCTCGAAACCTCGGCTTTACGCTTTCCCAAACTGTATTCTCGATCTGAAAAGTGTCACTTACAATTCATGGTACGTGATATACTATTCAAAATAATAGTAAAGGGCAGTATTTTTTTCAATGCCTGTTTGTAAAGCTGTATTTTTTCTACGAAAATCTCTATAATAAAGTGACATTTTAACGATGAGTGTGGATAATATGCTACTTTATTCACTAGTGAATAAAATAGTCCATAATTTATAGCAACTAACAAAATAAATACGTGCTACCGTGGTAACTAGTACAAAAACGTGTAACATGATATCTATTTGAAATGATTTATCCAATTGAAAAATTTTATATAATTAAATTTAGGTATTGCAAAAAAAAAAATTATATGCCACACGTGAATAAAGGGATTTTATCCATTCGGGGAAATTATCACACTTCCCTTTATGGATAAAATGCCTTTTTATTATTGTACCATACATAACTATTATTATATATCTGTATATAATGTGTTTTACCCCCCCCCCCCCCCCCGCTCATAGTAACCATGTCCCGCATTGAGGCCTTCAATAGTTGGCAGCCTTAATCAAGTACTTCATCTCTCAACAGTAATTAAACACTTTCCACCTCTGTATGTAATATACTATTACTTACAGGTTAATAATAGGTACGTTTCTAACCTTCAAAATAGTAGGAAAGCAAGTCATTGTTTACTTTACTTTACGTCACTATCAATGAACTTTTCATTTTACCTAGCAACAGCGTTGCAGATTCCTTTGTTAAAGTGACTTATGAAACTGCGATAAAAATACATATTATTTGAAACTTACATAATTATATGAAGAATAACAAAGCCGATTGTGAGTAAAATAGTATACATACCACGGATGTAATCTCTCGACAGTAATGAAACACTTTCAACCTCGGTATATAATATACTATTATAAAAAGTATTTGTTTTGTTAATATACAGGCATTGCCAAAATTAAAGTTTGTTTTGTTACTTTATCTATCGCCTTTTTATAGAATATTTTCTACAATATTTTTTTATATACGTTGATTTTTATTTTATACTAAAGTTTGGTGTCATTGATAATAAGTGGTACATAGGTACATATTTGGTACATAATTCTGAAATTTTTGGGCACTATTTACATAAATTTCAATGCAAATACCACTTTGAGCCCTGAAAATAGATGTTTTATCACAAAAAACTCAACAATGGAGACATTTTCTAAATGCACTTGTCAAATAAGTGTTAGACTGGCCCACCCGTTAGGGGGCGCTAGTGTCGCCACTTCGCAAGGTTGGTATAACTGAGTAATTCGTGTGCCTACTCAGTTCTACCAACCTTGCGTCTGTGCTTTTTGAAAAGTACCCATTTCTTAACATGATTCAGAGCAGGTTATGACCACACATTTTTGTAAAAGTGTAGATAGAAATTTTGTCAAAAACCCGGTTTTGATGTTGGTTACAGCTCTTCAAACGAGAACTTTCACTTGAGTGCTGGCTGCACAGTGACAAAATTTCTATCAGCAACTAAACGTCTAGAACTGCTGATCAAGTACACTCCAAGAAAAAGTCCTAACTAAAATAAGTTTTGGGCTAGCCTGTATCGTAGATAGGTCAATAACTTGGTTTACTGAGTGTACTTCGACGAAGTGGTGAACTGGGAGTGTGTGCATCTCATTTGCTCCGAATGTTAAATAATGCTGTCATGTAATAGCAAGGCGGTCTATATTGTTCCAGGCCATGACACTGGGCCTATAAAGTGACCTTTGGAATGGCCTACCACAATCTGACAACACGGCTTTGCCAACCTTTAACAAAAAATTACTAGGTTTGGTCACTAAATGAACAATCTGTCAGTGGACTACCTACATCATTCTGACACATGCCAGTTGAAAAAAAAATGTATGAAATTACTGCTATTTACATCTTAGTGCAGCACTTCACTGTTATATTCGATTTAAAAACAATTCCTACTGGGTAGGTACTACCAATTTTCCATTGCTACTAATTTTGACTATCTAAAATAGTAATTTCTTCAAAATAACTTGCCTGGGAGATAGTGATATTACAGTCGGAATAAATCTCTACATCTTATTGCTCCTTTAAAGTGCTTTTCACCACAACACTAACCTTTCCAATCCGCCTAAATGCAAAACTTCTCTCCATTTTTGTGTCACCGTTTTATTAGATGGAAACTCAAACACGCTAACATATGGAGCAACTGATGAAGCGTAAGTTAACCTGCAGCTTGGTACGCAACACTTTAAAGGCATTTTTACTTCCTTTTACAATAAAGGAAGTATTGGATTCACCCCAAAAATTTGAAATTGAGTTTTCAACAGATCTTCACGTTTTAGAGTCCCCTGATCCCAAAAAACATATTTTTTTTCATTGGTCTGTGTGTCTGTCTGTGTGTCTGTGAACAGAATATCTCAAAAACGAAAAGAGGTATGGCGCTGAAACTTCATATATAAGTTTTGTGTACTATGTAGATGCGACAGCAAGCTTTTGAAGAAAATCGCATAACCGGAAGTAGGTGTTTACTTTTGTGATTTTTCAGTTTTTTTCGATTTTTTCAAAAACGGCTCTAACGATTTTTTTTAAACTTTACATTTTTATTACATTTTGAATGTGTATTGATGTGGGAGAGGTGATTTTCCAGTTGAATACTTCTAAAATGGGTTTTGTTTGTTTTTTTGTCTATTTTTTTATTAACTCTTATAAATAGAACACCCGGTATATTATTACATTTTTGAATTCAGCTTAAAATTCTAGGGAAAATTTGTCTCTTCAACTAACGCTCTATTTTGTACCGTTTTTGCAGAATTTGTAATTTTTGAAAATGTTTGACAAATGCTTAAAACATTTTAAATCAAATTTTTGGCTAATTATAAGATCACTGTAAAAGGAAGTTGTGTGCGTGTATCACACCAGATTTTTGTAACTTAAAGTCCATTTTTTTTCTATAATAATTTTCAAGGTCAACCTTTTAGGGGATAAGTTGCATTCCTGCAGGGTCCCTAGTTTTAATGATGTTGGTACATAGATATTTAGTTCTTTTCTTCCACTAAAAAAATGATTTGTCATTTTGACAGATATGTCATAATAGTGGGTAAAACGAACAGCCCAGTAATAGTAAAATATTGCAAATTTATTAATTATTAAACTTCCAATATTTGAAAATAAACATAATGAACGTTTGATTCCAGTAAAAAAATGAAATTTGTCAAGAGTTCAAATTAAGAAACTTTGACATTCAAAATTGACACATAACCATAATTTTGAAAAAGTTCTACCAACACGAGGTATAAAAATTTCCTAGCGTTTTACTCACATATCTACCAACATTGTAACACTTTGACAGTTATTAAAGAAAAAAAAAACGTACTTTATATGAATTGGCTTGTCAACATAGTTTTTAATGTCAAATATATTTCAAACAAACAAAACTTAGTGTGTCTTGGAATGGCCTAGCACACAATCTAACATAACAGAGCCAGTGTCATGGCCTGGAACAATATAGACCCTCTTGTTAATAGTCATCTTGTGTTCCATCTCTGGTGCTGATGAATATAGTAAAACGCATTTGCTTTGTGAATACGCCGTGGAGTCTGCATATGATTGGTAGATCTACGTTGCTGATTAGGTGATGCAAATTCTCCATAAATACCTTGTAACAGCATAGCATGGTCTTCAGGCAATAAATCCAAACACAATTAGAAACAAGTAGGTCAAATCATAAAGCAATTTACATTATACAAATGGTGTAGGTACTCCACAACACAAGCTTCTCTTCAAATTTAACGCCTCTTACATACGCCCTAGGTACCCAATCAAAAAAGAAGTCAGCAAGAACAATTAAACGCAAACAAAGTTACAGCCAAAATATAAATAACGTTTTAGACTAGTGATGACGTTTAGCAGACCTCGGTAGGAGTCAAAAGAGAAGCGAAATCTACAGCATAGACATAACCACAACAAAGCCTTCCCATTTAGCTGAAACATCTATAAAAGTTTACCGATTTGTGATTACACTGTAAAAAATATTACAAGTCACAGCCTGCTAGGAGTTATGTTGAAAAAAGATAGACTAGAACAGCGTTTTGAAAAACTCTAATAATTGTTCTGTATGTGAGGAAGTGTTGTGGTCCAAATTGTGTCGATTTAGTGAGTAGGAGACACAGATTTCCCAAAGTCAAAAAGAACCCACTAATAGAGAGATTTTCTGAATACACATGTCAAATAATTGTTGGAGATTGGCTCACCTGTTAGGAGATGCTAGTGTCATCTCTCCGCTCTTTGAAAAGTGCACATAACCTATATCACGGCCTCCTGGATTAATGCGAGACTGACGTCTCTATGCAGCCCGCCGCATTTTTAGTTCAAGGAGTTTTTTATAGTTTGTAGAGACGCTACAGTTCTTTGCGCTTGTGCGCCTGGTTGCGTATTTACGTATTACAAGTTTGTCTTTTTTTTATTTTAAAAGCATACGTCCACGGCCTTCTGGATTAATATTAATGCAGGAGGTCGTGCCTACGTCACAGATAATTTATCAAAAACCTAACAGATGGCGCCAAAGTACGTTGGCCTCAGAATCACAAAAATTGTACAAATGTGGCGGACCACGTAGAGACGTCAGTCTCGCATTAATCTAGGCGGCCGTGACCTATATAATATAAATAGTAAGCTGATGTTTCAAACTGACAGCAGCCTTGTCAGCCAGAGTTGCTAATTTTTTTAATAATTGGTCGATACGTAATGAAGTGTTGTGATGTCCCAAACCGCACCGATTTAGTAAGTAGGAGACACAGATTTCCTAAAGTTCAGCCTGAACTTTCAAGTTGTGGTTGAAATTCATTTTCGGGAAAACTGCAGAATTCGGGGCATATTCCCCTGCTATTGTTAATATTAATTATTATTAACCATGTTTCTCTAGTAACCATAACCAAAATTATAAGGGAAGCAAGTAAAAGGAAGGGAATTTGCCCCGGATTCTGCAGTTTAGTTCCATTTTCTAATGATAAACTGAATTATCTTAGTGAAGACAATGTATAGTTACAAATAATTTAAAATGCGTGAAAGGCATTTTGAACCAAAGGACATCGTTACAATTGAGCACAATTACTGTAAGATTGACAATAATCATTAAACAATATTGTTATTTCAATTAATTAACCAAGTTTAAATTGATTTGTAATTCGCAAAAATTTTGTTTTTTAATTTTTCATAATTATTGTAAACATCAGAACCTCTAAACATTTTTCATATTGCGGTTTTTGGGGTTCAAAACTTTAAAATCGAAATTCTGATGGAGGCAAATTATATACAGGGTGTCCCTGAAAAGGAGGTCAATTCGTTAACCACATATTCCTTGAGCAAAAATATGACGATTTAACTCAACTTACCTATATTTATCCGCTAGAGGGCTTTAAAAACGATTAATTTTTTTAAAATTTGTTAAATAAGTCGAAAAATCTTTGATAGATTTTATTCATTTTTTGGCCATGTGTTTGTACCAGTAAATCACAGCTTTTTGAAGAATAAACCCTAATTTAGAAAATTACAGAGTGTTGAAAAACTTTGTCACAATAAATTATCCATCCATATTTTTTTAACCCTCTATATAATCACTACCAATTTTTTTTCTGAATAGCTACTTTAATTTAGAAGCTATTTCTTCTCTTACAAAATTTTAGATGGGTGAACGGTTTAACCAAAAAAAAATTTTTTGTAAATCCCTACAAGCCTAGTTTTACGTTACAATTACTGATTCAGGCTTGCAGAAATTTAGAAAATATTTTTTTGTGGCTAAACCGTTTACCCAACTAAAATTTTGTAAGAGAGAAAATAGCTTCTAAATTAAAGTAACTATTCAGAAAACAAAATTGGTAGTGATTATACAGGGGGTTAAAAAAATATGGATGGATAATTTATTGTGACAACGTTTTTAAACACCTCGTAATTTTTGAAATTAGGGTTTATTTAATTATCAGAAATATCTACTTAAAGTAAAATGAATTATTGATAAAAATCAGATTAATGTAATTAACGTAAGTTTTTAAACTTATGTACGAGCAGCGTTCAAATTTAAATGATAATTTAATATTTATTCAAAAACAAACGCAAGGAGTCTAATGTATATCATGTCATTATTCTACTCAGCCTTCCTCTCTTTTAATAAACTGGTTCCATGTTTGAATTATTCCTGTGCAGTTTTATTGTAAATTAGCTAACAGCGGCTGATGTAATGGAATGTTTGACTTTGCTCAACAAAATTTTGTCAATAATGTGTCAGTTCTAGTACGATTGGTGGAAATTAGTACATTGTGTATCTAGGATGAAAAGCCTAACATTCCCGGATAACTGTGAATATTGTTGGGCGGGGCGAATGCCAAGCCCAACAACACAGGAGTCTGTGAATGTTGCTTTTTCTCCAAGATACACGTACTATTTCTCCGCCAATCGATACTAGTAATTAAAAAAATTAGGAAATAGTACTCGAATAGCAACGGCTGATGTAATGGAATGTTTGACTTTGCTCAACAAAATTGTATCAATTCCAGTACGATTGGCGGAAAAATTAATTTTTCACAGTGAACAACACTGTTATTCCACATTTCAGCTCTGAATTTGGATAAACCTTCTCCCTACACACTTTTGGTTCGCTTACATCTTTTTAGATCTGTTTTTAAGATATTCTTATTGTAATAATTTTTAGTAAATCTCCATACCAGTTCTATGGCATTATATTGACAGTGATACGCAGGAACTCTTAAGACTTCATATCCATGTAATTTTAATAACTCATCAATAACATAAGTCATTGTAGTATCATTAATTAAAGGCCTAATTATGTCTCATAATTGTTTTTAAGCATATTGTCATCAAGCTGCCCTTTATGTTTTGTCAACCAGTCTTTGTAAGACTGCTTTGAAGAATTAGAATTTGGAGGTTTTTCTAGTTTTACTGTATGATATGAGGCGTTGTCCATTATCACAATACATTTTTTTTTGTAATTGATCCATACCTGGAATAAGTTGCTCTTGAATCCATTTTTTAAATACTTCACCATTCATTGTATGATGGTAATCACGATGTTCTATTTTTGTATCCAAAAGTAAGCTACAACCTTCTAAAAATAACCATATTTGCATCCTGCATGCAACACGGTAAATCGTCGTCCTTCACTTTTAATGCATTTTGGATGAGCTTTTTCGTCGTCATCATGTGTCCAAGTTAGAATCTGGGAACCGTTTTGGTATATCCAGGATTCATCAATGAAAACAAATACAATTTCTTTAGATGCCTGCATGTACTCAATATACTTCTGTAAAAATTTCATTCTTGCCACTTGAACATGTGAGCTTTACATAATATTTTTTGTCACATTTTTTATAGTAAAATCCCATGGATTTGTTAATTTTATATAAAGTTGTCTTACATTCAGTATACTACAGATTAATAGCGTAGTTGTATAGATCTTTTATTGTGAAATACTGATTTTTTGGCTAAACTTCAATATAGCGTCCCCAGTCTTCGCTCAAGCGCAATGGTTTTGCAAGTCAGCGGCTCTCAACCTGTCGTTTCAACGGTTCAGAACTGGAAAAAACCACGCTTAATGAAATTGACACGGGCGAATAGGAGTTTTTTAAATATATGTGCGCTCGTATATAAACACACACATATACATGAATCTTGGTCTGGGAGCTATAATTTTAGGTTAGCTGCAGTTTAAGATTTGTGTGTACGTAGTGCACAATGTTCTATCATTTGTTTGGAAACCACTGCTTTTTATAACAGCTTGTTGTTCGTGAGCAGTTAACAAAGCCTTTGTACATTTACCCTCCATTTCAGTCGTTTTAAGTTTTATCATGTAATGCTACATGAAATATGACATTTGTGTGAAACAAAATTTTTGAAAAAAATTTAAAAATCACAAGTACAGTGTAGCCAAGTTAATAAACTTAAGAGCAACAGGAATTTTTTTACCACCAACAGAATGTCAATCTGACAGCGCAGATGTCAGATGAGCAGACTATAGTAACGACGTAGTTAAATTTTACCGCCGTGCTGGAGTAGTTTCTGGCCCACCCGTTATCTAGTCTATTAGTGGGTTCTTTGTAAGTTCTATGATTATTAGGCAGATATAAAGTACGTTTTTTTTCTATAATAACTGTCAAAGTGTTACAATGTTGGTAGATATGTGATTAAAATGCTAGGAATATTTTATACCTCGTGTTGGTAGAACTTGTTCAAAATTGTGGTTATGTGTCAATTTTGAATGTCAGTTTCTTAATTTGAACTCTTGACAAATCTCTTTAATTTTGCAAACGTTCATTATGTTTATATTCAAATATTGTAAGTTTAATAATTTTTAAATTTGCAATATTTTACTATGCTGTTCGTTTCTCCCACTATTATGACATATCTGTCAAAATGACAATAATTTTTTTAGTGGAAAAAAAGAACTAAAAATCTATGTACCAACATTATTAAAACTAGGAACCTTGCAGGAATGCAACTTATCCCCTAGAAAGTTGACCTTGAAAATTATTATAGAAAAAAAAGTACTTTACAGTGTGAATGGGTTTTCCTTACACACTCACTAATTTCGTCACTGTCAAGCTATTTGAAATACTGAAAAATTAATTTTAAATACAGTGTTTTTTGCGCTATTTCCAACTGTTTACAAGACTAACAAGAAACAGATGGGCAGACAAGATGCATGAGATGGCAGGAACAGGATAAAGCTGAAAGGAAGACAGAACGAATGAGGATGGGGAGACCTTTGCCCACCTATGGGTTTCCTCAGGCTAAAGTTATAATAATGATAATTAAAGCTGATAATTATATGCACTCAAATGTACGAAAATATGCGCATATATATGCATAAATTTGGTTGACTATATGCACCCAAAGTTACAATATATGCACAAAATATGCTCTAATTTTTTTGAAAATACGTAGAAGTATTCTAAATAATGTAAAAAATTTAATTATTTTGTATGAGTATATTTATTTCTCTAATTTTTATTCAAAGACGTCATTCATTTTAACCTTTGACTATATAAACATGGATTGTCAACGCCAAATTAACGTTGCAAGCCAACATAAAAATGAGATTTCCCCTAACCCCACCAGACTATTATTCGCCCACCACTCGGAAGTTTGACTCTTGAAATGGATTATATGTTGGCTGATTCCTTATACATTGCTTCTATAGGAAAAGTGTGAGTTGCTGGCAGTTCATGTTTATATAGTCAAAGATTTTAACAGGGACTTCCTCTTTCCGCTGCTTATTTTGATACGCACACTACACTCCAGTAGCAGAAAGTGAAAGTTACACTCCAGCGGCAGAAAGTAAAAGTATATATCTCAGTCGCACACAAAAATTTTATTAATAAATTTAATAAAATTGTAAATTTTACAAAAAAAACTCAAAAAGTTACAAATACGTTACAAATTATTGCTAACTATAACCAAATATGCAAAATTCAGAAAGTATGTTCAAAAACGTATAAATATGAAAAATATGCAAAATGAAACTTGGCTTAAACGATTTGTTTTCACACGTCCGTTTATTAATAAATAATAATAATAATAATAATAATTAGTATACATATGCAAAAAGTTTCGCCGGCATAACAGTTATAGAAAATATGCATTTGCCATAATATCAGCTTTAATGATAATAATGTACTTTATTTAGCATAATTGCTACATTTGCACACAAGTCTATTCTAATATTTACATCAACGGTATCTATCTAATTTCCACTTCAATACATCTCCCTTAATCTATCGTTATGTTACCTACATTGCGAATGTTATCATCCAGTTCATTATACATAATAAATCCTTTCACAAACACAGAATTATAACCCACTCCCTTAATTGCAGTTTTGATGTAAAAGTTATTTTTTCCTCGGGTTACATATCCGTATGTCTCTGCAGTACCTTAGATATTTCTCAAAATAAGATGGCATACTGCCGAGATGTATCTTATGTATAAAAACTAATGTTTGGTATTCTAACAGCTGTCTTATATTCATCCAATCCAAACACTAACATATCACTTATTTTGGTATATCTGTTACAGTTCAGTATCATTCTCATACCTCTATTTTGTAGTTTTTGAAGTCTCCATTCCACTATTATTACCCAAATACAGCACCATACCGCAACAATAGAACATCTGCAAAATCAATGTATTAATATAACACATAGCGTGCATATCACATCTAACCTCTTCTCTATCTTCCTAGATATATGGTCGATATGATCGTTGAAACTAAGTTTTATAATTCACCATCACTCCCAGATAATTCTACAAACTGTACATTTATACCCTCAATGTCAACAAATCATTGATTGTCCACTACATGTCTGTAATCGCCTTCACTACTGACACACAGCTTTTGTTTCACTAACATTTAATTTGGCTCCGTTTCCATTTGCCCGACTCTTTTCAACTGAATTCATCATGCCGGAAGTCTTTTGAGCGGAGAATGCATTTCGCCAGATATTAAGATCAAGGACACTATACTGATCGTGGGGACAACACCGGTCGTGGAAGTGAAAAAAAAATATCAAAGACTGCAACTAACCTAAACCGGCTAAAACGAGACACAGTACTTTGTCGAATTTCATTTTATGACACGCACCGTACAATCCGGCAAATAGCTTTCCGATGAAATAATTATCTGGCGAAACAAATTCCGGCGAGTCAAAATTCGGCGAAAAAAAAAACGGCGAATGCGAAGGCCACGTTTAATTTTAATGTATTCATAGCAAACCACTTACCCAAAGTTTCCATTTTCTCATTGACAATGTCAATTAGGTTATTCACATTGTTACCTTCCAAATAAATAATAGTACATATCGTCCACAAAACAATTATACTTTTTCAAGTGCTCTCCCATAGCGTTTATGTAAACAGCGAACAATAAGGGCCTCAGACAGCCTATTAAATTCTTAGTATAGCGCCATTTTTATTTTTTCTTATAACCCTACAAAAATTTTTGAACATCAGAGGGCACGTCGGTCTGATAGACCTACAGTGGCTATACAGTGTGGTCCATTAAGTGTGCAACAAATGGGACATTTTTTTATTAGTTCTACAATCAAAATTTAAATACGGTCACAAGTTAGTGCATGTTTGATAACCATATCAGATGCATTTAGAACGGCTCCAAATCAATCAGCATACAGGGCAGGACAAAAATATGAAATTCGTTCAAGAATAAAGTTACCTTATTTCAAAAACTATTGCAAAATTTTATTGAGAAAAGTTGTTTAGAATCAAAAGTTATGCTCAAATACAAAGTCACGGCCTCCTATTCGAATTTTGATTCTTTTTTGTAAAATTTTGTATGATACATATTTTTATTATTCTGATTTTATTGAGAGTTTTTTCATATGTAAATTATTAATAATAAAGCATTTGCCTTGTTAAAAAGAATATTTTCGAAATTCTAAAGTTCTGTTAAATATCGTTGCAACAAACATGACGCTTACCTAAAAAAATATAAATTTTAGTAAATTTTACAAATACGCTTCAAGTTGCTAAAAGTTATTTAAAAGTGATGTGGTTGTGGCTACTTTAAATACATATAAAATCAGAATAATAAAAATATGTATCATACGGGGGTAATACAAAATTTTCCAAAAAAGAATCAAAATTCGAATAGGAGGCCGTGACTTTGTATTTGAGCATAACTTTTGATTCTAAACAACTTTTCTCAATAAAATTTTGCAATAGTTTTTGAAATAAGGTAACTTTATTCTTGAACGAATTTCATATTTTTTTGGTCCTGCCCTGTATATTGTTTGACTTGAAGCCATTCTAAGGGCATCTGATATGGTTATCGAACATGCACTAACTTTTGGCGGTATTTAAATTTGGATTGTACAACTAATAAGAAAATGTCCCATTTGTTGCACACTTAATGGACCACACTGTATAAGGACAGTGTGGTTAATTTTGGTCATCTTTCTGATTGGCTGTTGAGATATCCGCCATCTTGAGTGGTTCACGAAATTACACATAGTCACACAAAATTGCTTTAAGTCCTTTATTATTGAAAGTAGCCCTAATATTAGTGGAATGAAATAATCCTCAAAAAATTCTTCAGTCTTCTTGTGGAATAACGTTGAAACAACAGAATTAGGCAGCTACTGAGTGGGGGCAAACCATGCAGCCACGTATTACCGAAATAAATAGAAATAAATACAGCGTTGGTCTGTGACACCGGGCGCGCCCTCTGTAGGGTTAAGTGATAAGATTGTTACAGTAAAAAATATTTTTTCTACGGTCACCTCTAAAACTGACTATTAAAAGCTCACTGTCAATGCGAAAAGTTAGCGATTCACACATTTTTTCCCTAGCAACCATTTTAACAGCGCAACCACGTAAACAATGTCTTAATGAAATAATCGCGTCACTTCATTTTACTTTACGCATCGCCATGGCTAACCTGATTATAATTGTAATTCGTCATTTTTCTGGAACTGACTAAAATTATGGACAATTGCATCACGGTGCGTCCGTCATCACGCATCAGTTTTATTGAGTTTGAGAGTTTTTGTGAAGTTGAAGATGGAATCTGAAGATAATTGCACCCCGCCTGAAGTATTTGAAGCGGCCCAGACAGCAACCAATAAGTTGTTGCCAGCCATATCGGGCGGCCTTTATGAACGACGCCGACGGTACAACGACTTCATCAAATGGTGTGAATCGAAATTGCAATTATTCAATAATTTTGTCATTTATTTAGGACCGTAGAAAAAATTTTGTATGTATTTCGAGTGTAAAGAGCCATTTTGGTATTCGGTTGCTTTTTCGCGCCTCGCTACCGCTCGGCACGAAACTCGCATCCTCATACCAAAATGGCTTTCTTTACACACTAAATACATAAATATCTATTTCAAAATTTAATATGTACTGTGCCATATTTATACAGTGTCTCCCAGGATTGATGTTACAAAAGGTGAGATGTACTAAAAATTCTTGAATTTTATTTTAAGGTTCTGGGATTCGGTCCTGCTTGGTTTGAAAAGAACTTTAAGAATATTTCCATTTTTTGAAAAACAAGTAGGCCTTGACAGGGAAGCGAAAACTATTTTATTTTCGGGTAAACTACCCTTTTTGTTCATGATACGGCAAAATTGTATGAAGGAAAGTTGTTCAGAATGAGAAATTAGGGCCCTATACAAAATTAGATCTGTCGACTTAGATTTAACCGTCATTTTTAATACCTACCGTTAATAGTAATTTATTATACAAGACGATAAAGTTAAATTTTATCCACGAGTGAATCGTTTAACGTCGAGACGAAGTCGAGACGTTAATGATTCAAGAGTGGATAGAAATAACTTTATCGTCGTGTATGATACAATATTTTTTTCTATAGCAAGAAGTTTAACAATTTTAAAAGAAAATAATGACAGTCAATCACATTTCAAAATGTCAGTAGCTAGATTGGGTTGCTACGATAATACGAAACTGTCATATTTAATTTAAACAAAAGTTAGAAAATTAAATTACTTTATCTATCCTTGATGTTAAAGTGCTACTTTATCTACCCTTGCTGTTAAAGTACAACTTGACCTTTTGTTTTGAGTTGATAAAAGCACACTTTAACATGTGCTATAGAAAAAATACAATTTGTTTAATCTAAAAAATAACGTTTTAATCTAAGTCGACAGATCCTTCTGAAATTTTGTATAGGGTCATAATTTCTCATTTTAAACATCTATTATTAATAAAATTTTACCGTAGCATGAACAAAAAAAGTAGTTTAACTGAAAATAACATACAATTATCTAAAAAATAACGGTTTTTTATAAGTCGACAGATCTTTCTGAAATTTTGTATAGGGCCATAATTTATCATTATAAACATTTTTTCTTAATAAAATTTTGCCGTATCATGAACAGAAAGGGTAGTTTACCCAAAAATAAAATAGTTTTCGCTTTCCTGTCAAGGCCTACTTGTTTTTCAAAAACTGAAAATATTCTTAAAATTCTTTTCAAACCAAGCAGGACCGAATTTCAGAACCTTAAAATAAAATTCAAAAATTTTTAGACCATCTCACCTCTTGTAACATCAATCCTGGGACACACTGTATGTACAGGCTGAGAAAAAAGTAAACCAATGTGATTATAACTTTTTTATTATCGATTTTGCAAAGAAAGTTTTAGACCAGTTACTAGACAAAAGGCACTTCACATAACAGCGACTTTGAGTTTATCGTACGTCAACACGTGTAAGCACTGGGGCATGCAACGTTTTGCATTATAATTTTTATTGGTGTTAAAAACGTAATATCGACCTTTTGCTAAAATGTACGTATGCACCCTACTACAAATTGTATGCTACCAGAATCAAAATACATTTGGTGATTCTAGAAATATAAGAAAAAGTTGTAGGTCCAAAAAAAATACAGGGTGGTTCATTTAAAAAATTCTAGATTCTAGAAATCGTTCATTTGTTCTATTGTAGACAGTTGGAAAGAGCAAAAAGCAAAAGTAGTTTTTCAATGTTTCAAATTGCTTGATAGTGACGAAATTAATGAGTGTGTAATGAAAACCCACTCACCCTCTACACCGTGCTTCCACGGAAGGATGCAGGAAAGGTACAAATTAGTGATGGGCATAACCGGACAATTTTCATAACCGAATTATTTGCATTCGAATCATATTAATAACCGATTGATTATTTGAATAATCATTCTAATCAATTTTGGCTCACGATTCGTTTCGCTTAAGTCAGCCGGTTGGCAGTTCATCGTCATCTGCATCGGCATCGTAACTTGCAGATGGCAGAGGAACTCAGTTAATCGTTAATTATAATAATTGTATAAATGATTTTTATTTGATTTCTAAGAAGTTTAAACCATTGAGAATAGCTATATCAATACTAATCATAAAGAAATTATAAATATGCGAATACAAAGTATCTATTGAATCTATTTTTAGTTCCTAAAATTCTCTAGTAGGCACCCTTCCCTTTTCGCTTGCACATCATACCGGAATATTTTAGAATCCATAATTTATCTACGTTCAACCTTCCGCGGTTCTAAGGACGCACACTTAAAATTTTCAACATTGAAATCCACTTCTTGTCCTGACTGCTCCGTTATTAAAAATTAAATATAAATCTGTTATTGGAAAATCTTATTTCGCTTTCTGTTTATCTCTTATTAGGCATAATCAACCGCTTTTCGAAGCAAATATTTAGGCCGTTATAAATTAATACCAACCTTCGGCAAATCTCATACTCAGCAGAACGTTATCTTTAATAGGAACAGCCCCATAAATTTAACTCGTCGACTGGGAGTCTCAAATGTCTTAATAACATCAGCAAGCAGCCGCGAGCCTCACTTGGGTCAATCAAGTACATACGTAGAAAAGGTTATATGAGTTATGAATGCCGTATTATTTACAGAAATTTGATCACTTGCAGGTCGCTGAGACGCGGCATGTAGTACGTATCAGGATGAGGTTATTTTCATCCGAATACTTGGAACGAAAACCGAGTTACACAGGTTATTTCAATAACCGGATAACCGGTTATTTTTGATTCGAATAAGCCCATCACTAGTACAAATAACAAAAACAATATAAATTTCAATTTCGTATTTGATGATGAAGTATAATATGTATTTTCGATTTTTTCAAATCACGTTTGCCTGGTGGTAGATAAGAGAACAGTTTTTATTCAGGTAAAGTACCTATTTTTCTAAATACTGGCTTACTTTTATGAAACCGTGTGTATTAGATGAAGTAATTTAGTAATTCCTTCTAATAAACACAGATCTTGATCCTCTTCTTTTTCTTAATTTTTTTTATTAGGGTTCATTGAATTAATTTACATCTCTTAACCTGCACTTTACTCATGTACAGCAAAGCACAAACTTTTTTCTAAGTAACAATAACTATTACAGTGAATGCTTTCATACAGACCGACACTTAAGATTATCTTCTGCAATTTCAAGATGCCAAACTGTCACAAACATTATAATACAAAATATTTCATGGGTTTTCGTATACTTAAAAATAGTGTACGAAATTGCTATTACAATATGATTATACTATTCCGTAAATATATAACCAAATTTTTATAAAAAATGTATTGCTTTGCGCAAACTCTTCATTATATGCATCTCTTTACTTATTGTAAGGGCGTTAGTATCATTGTACCATTGAACTTTTCTTGCACATGTTTGTTATATCTATTCAAGTTGATTGTGTTTACATAAATAAGAAAAACATAGACATTAAACATTCTAGATACTAATATCATAAGCACTTGTACACAGTGATTGTGTATATTACTATACAGATAATATATAATTTTGTTAGATTTACTACAAACCTATTTTTAATGTTTCTATTACTTCTTGTTCTTTGCTTCAGATGTGTACTTATGAGAATTGGCCAAAGTCGGTTAAGTGTTCTATGTGTGGTCATCCTGCCAATAACTCTCAGCGTTCGCAAGCCTCTAGTCTCATTATGTCATCACCTGAAAGAGATGTCGATTCTAACCAGGATACCAGATTACACGGCAGCCCTAACATATTGGGTATGTACATTTTTAACCATTATTTTGTCTGCTACTTTGCCATTCAATTTATTTTGCATTATTGGTTTTGTACTGTCTGTTTTCTAAAATATTTTTCATTTAAGGAATTTGTTTTAGCTAATAAATAAAACATAGATATGGATGCTTAGAATTTTTCAGAAGCTGTTTATGCGATTAAAATAAAATAATATTAAAATATCTAACTTTGCATAATGTTTAACCATTTTGCATTTAAAAAATTTAACTGCTTTCAGTATATTAGTTGAGTATTTAAAGTAGCACAGAGTTTGAAGGCTTGAGTTTCTTAAATTTATTGCTAGAATTTACAAATACGCAAAATGATGTATTAGTGTGCCCTGCTGTTAAGTATATTTACAGATGAACATTTTTAAATTCATTGAGTATAGGTAAATTACAGAATCAAACGGTGCGCGTCATCAAATATTTAGTTATTAATGTAAAGTTACGGTTTGATGATAATTACAATCATATTTATTGTAACTATAGGTAAATCACGGAATCAAACAGTGCGCGTCATCAAACAATAACTTTAAATTAATAAATAAATATTTGATGACGTGCACCGTTTGTTTCTGTGATTTTACTATAGAATATTAAATATTCTATAATCCATATTAATATGACTATTCTTATGCAGGATTTGACCTAAATTTAGTATTGTTTCTTAAAAATGTAGCATTGATTATATCATACGAATTGTGCTGCTAGCATAAGTGGTTAGGGCACTTAGTCTAAAATCTCTGGTTTAAATGCGAGACTAATTTCTAAGATGTAGCCTACCCAGTCACTTGCCAAAGTAAACTCAACTTCTTGTGGTTGTAGAAAAGTAATGCAGTCGGCCATTGCACACGTGATATTTTTTTATACAAGGCACTAAACCTAATGTGTATTTCAGTTTACTAGATTTTTTTTAAAGAGTTGATTGGCACCCCTAATTTTCTACATTTCAGGCCACACTGGTTATTAGAGTATAACACTAATTATTTTTACTTCCTTTTACAATAAAGGAAGTATTGGATTCACCCCAAAAATTCGAAATTGAGTTTTCAACAGATATTCACGTTTTAGAGTCCCCTGAACCCAAATAACGTATTTTTTTTCATTGGTCTGACTGTGTTCCTGTCTGTGAACAGAATATTTCAAAAACGAAAATATGGCATTAAAACTTCATATATAAGTTTTGTGTGCTATGTAGATGCGACAGTTAGCTTTTGAAGAAAATCGCATAACCGGAAGTAGGTGTTTACTCTTGTGATTTTTCAGTTTTTTCGATTTTTTCAAAAACGGCTAACGATTTTTTTCAAACTTCACATTTTTAATGTGTATTGATGTGAGATAGGTGATTTTCTGGTTGAATACTTCTAAAATGGGTTTCTTTTGTTTTTTTCTATTTTTTTTATTAACTCCTATTTTAAATAGAACACCCAGTATATTATTACATTTTTGAATTCAGCTTAAAATTTTAGAGAAAATTTGTCTCTTGAACTAACACTATTTTGTACTGTTTTTGCAGAATTTGTAATTTTTAAAAATGTTTGACAAATGTTTAAAAATTTAAAATCAAATTTTTGGCTAATTATAAGATCACTGTAAAAGGAAGTTGTGTGCGTGTATCACACCAGATTTTTTTCATAACGATCTTAACCAATCAGAAGGCTGGATTTAGTTAAGTTATCTTTTATAATTTCGATTATACAGGGTGTTCCATAAATATACCGACAAACTTTTAGGGGTGGTAGGGGACATCAAAACAAACATTTTTTGCTTGATAAACATATGTCCGAAAACGCTTCGTTTTCGAGATACGGCCTGTTAAATTTTGTAGAACAAAACGCTTCAGCTGATTTTAATGAAATTTTCACAGTTTATTGGTAACTTTATGAGGCATCTTTTGGATCTATTACTGTTAATACAGTAATTCCAGGGGCCTGCTCACGTGGGCAACCTGTTAGTGTTTTTGCATAAAAAATAACACCCAGTGGTTTTTTTTGCAATTTTTAAACTTGTTTAAGATGAAGCAACTAAAAACAACTTTTTTTTCACTGAGGGTTTTGCGTATCTTGCTTCGTTTTTGAGGGAAAAAATGGAACCATTTTTTTACAAATTTTAACACCCTGTATCTCGAAAATGAAGCGTTTTTGGACATATGTTTATAAAGCAGAAAATGTTTGTTTTGATTCTCCTACCACCTCTAAAAGTTTGTCGGTGTATTTATGGAACACCCTATACAAAATCGATTATACTATAGTAACTTCACTAGACAACGCAATACATAACTTTTATCAACTTGATGTTGTTTTCGTGAAGATGACTTTCAGCTAGGTTAATACCAGGTGCCCCAAAAAGGAGTGGTAACTTTTCCAAATTGTCTCAACAGATGTCGCTTTATCTAAAGTACAGCGACCAAATACTTATAATTTTTAAATTGAGTTGGTATCACTTAATTTAAAAATTGTAAGTATTTGGTCGCTGTACTTTAGATAAAGCTACATCTACCACTCTTTTTTGGGGCACTTTGTAGAAACAAATCGAGCTGCCAATAAAATATTTATTTGTTCTTAATATTAAAACTTAAAACTCAAAAAATAATCAAATCGAATACAATGCGTACTTCGAACAGGTTATAAAGTACGTTTTTTTTTCTATAATAACTGTCAAAGTGTTACAATGTTGGTAGATATGTGATTAAAACGCTAGGAAATTTTTATACCTCGTGTTGGTAGCACTTTTTCAAATTTTTGGTTATGTGTCAATTTTGAATGTCAAAGTTTCTTAATTTGAACTCTTGACAAATTTCTTTTTTTAACATGGAATCATTATCATCAATAAAATCGGATAAAAAAAGAAAACCAAGAAATATTTTAAATGCAAAAATGAAGCAAGCGATATTAAATTATGACATATCTGTCAAAATGACAATAATTTTTTTAGTGGAAGAAAAGAACTAAAAATCTATGTACCAACATTATTAAAACTAGGGACCCTGCAGGAATGCAACTTATCCCCTAGAAAGTTGACCTTGAAAATTATTATAGAAAAAAAATGTACGTCTCAAATTTCTTGCACAAAAACAAATCGTTTCAGTTTGACAGAATAATCCTCCCGCTGACGCGGTCGGACTATTTAACCCTTCTAACTGACACTCTTTTACTATTGTGCAACAAGTTATCGACATATAACCCGATAATATCAAAGTACTTATAGTATTACTACTGAAAATTTTACTTTGATTTCTCAATTTTAAAAATTAATGGCGAAATTGAGTTTGTTAGGGAGTAGACAAACTGTTCTATTATAAGTGTTTGTGATTCATAGAAATGGAATATTATTTGAAATGGTCTGATCAGTTGTTATGATTAGTTATACAGGGTGATTCACGACGAATAGTAAATATTTTAGGGGGTGATAGTATGGACTATTTGAGTAAAAAAGTTCATATAAACATATGTCCAATTCTCAATAATTACGGATATAAGCCGTTCACGACCTTTTTGGGACAGAGTTGGCTATGATTTTTTCTTTTCATGTTGGACTAACTGATTCGGTGATGTAGCGGATGCAACTTTTTTTTCGGTCAGTGTCTGTTCGACATTTTCTTGCCACCACATTGCCAGATTTATTATTTTAATATTCGTAAGAAAATAAATGATTTATCAAATGTGAAAAAATCATTTTAATTTCCGTCAAAGGAAGAGTCAAAAGGCCCAAAATAATTTTGTTACAACTAAAAATTTCCATTAAACGATCCTACTTCCAATTTAAAAAGGACAGACCAAATTTAAAAGAACGCGAGTGGATGTGGAGACTGGAGGATATCCGGCAACAATGTACCTATTCAGAAAATATAACCTTAAACTGAAAACAACCTAACCTAATACAAAAAGTGTCAATTTCCATGCGGGAGTTTAGTTGCAACAGAGGTGCTGCCAACAAAATTACTAGATGGTCATAGCCTCACCTGACCCAAAAAGATCGTGAACGGCTTATATGTAGCTGTTTTAATGCTACTCATTAAAAGTATTAAACGAGTTAAGGAAAGACCAAAGAAGTAAAAGAGGTAGGAAGGAGGGTTATGTCTTATCTGCACCGAGGGTTAATGTAACGGAAGTGACGTCACGCCAGACACCTTTGGTGATTCATTCTTTGTTAGATTATTGTCGTGTAAGGTTACGTGTGTTTTAGAATTTTATTAAAAGCCATGGTTAGTTGTATTTGTTGTGGTTGTTCCAGTACAAAACATAATAAGGAGAACGGAATAACTTTCCATTTGTAAGTATTTTACCAAATATGAACAAAAAATTACAAGTTTAAATTTGAGGTTAAGACAGTGGTGGAGACGTCATTATTTCTCTGGCAAAATTGCTGTCCTGCCTAATTTTATTCAGTGTAAGATTAATTTAATTGGTATACATTTTAAAGTAAAGCGTGTTTATTGGTCTTACTGAACGTGCATTAAATAGATATCATGTAGTAAGTTTTTTTTTAATTTATGGTTTCCAAAAAATGCCGAAACTAGAGCAAAATTGATAAGATTTTTGAGCAAAGACAAGTGGGATGAGTATAGTTAAATATTATTTAGATGCGAGGTTGTATTATATTGGTAGACAATTATCTGTACATGATAGTGTGCGAAATCACCTTACGCATTTAATTTTGTTTAGAGGACAATAAAACAGTTCTACAAATATTTTGTTTCTTTCTAATAAATGCTGACTAAAATATTTTCCTTATACTAATTTCTAGTTCGCAGAATAATGTGCATTCATTATGGCAACAAATTAAATGCACAGTATTTTATTAAAACATTAAGTACATTTGCTTAGTAGAAATAATAAGAGTCAAGCAAAACTAATATATGTTATGTAAGATAATAAATGTTCAATAAAGGTAATAAATGCACAGTAAAAATGTTAAATGTTTAGTAAAATAATAGATGATTAATAAAATAATAATCTTTTGGTAAAAATAGTAGACAATCAGTAAGAAAACAATAAGCGCCCAGTAAAATAATAAATCATCAGTAAAAATTATAGATGTTCTGGAAAAATATAGTGTTTAGTACGAGTAATAAATGTTTCATTCAAAAAATCAAAGCGACAGTAAGAAGTTTAATTTTCAATAAAGCAAGGCAACAAATTAAATGAGCATTTTTATATTAAAACCATAAATAATTTTGTTCAGTAAAAAAACCTTATTTCTAGTAAATAATATAAAGATATCGCAATATAAAAATGTTTAGTAAAATTAAATATATTCAGTAATAGTTATTTACGTGGCAAGCTCTATGGGCAAGCCGAATTATTTGCAGGGTGAGCAACGTAGGAGCGAACCCTATAATCCGGTGAGCCCCAATAAAGGCTAATTGTAAGCGAGCTGCATACAACGTTTTATTTTCTCTTGCTGACAATATTAGTGATTAATAAAGGATGTGTTTATTAGTATACAAGGTGCTTGTAAAGTCGCCATGGCAACATTTAACAGTCACCTTGAATGTAAAGATTCATTTACCGAAACAGTTCAGAGGACAGTAAACGACATCTTCTATTTCTTTAATATGCGATTTAAACTGTACAAAATATAATAAAAAAATACCGTGCATATTTTATTGGCCATTTTTAATTTTTTGTTGTGCAATTTGCAATATTTTACTAACCATTCGGGTTTTTATGCTTTTGCAGAAATTAGTTGATTACTGGATTAAATACTGAACGTTTTATTAGTACCCATTCATTGTATCCTAAAATCTAACGCCGCCACTGGTCACATTTCCGTTGGGCGGCCATGTTCACACACCATCTAGGTTACATGCAAAGGTGCATAGGCTCCTTCCTACCTCTTTCACTTCTTTGGGAAAGACAAATCACTTATTTATTGCATTTATTTACAACAAAATAAAACAAAACAACAGTTTAAAGCAAATGCTCAAAATACCACCACCGACTTCAATACACCTTCTAACTCTGTCGGCATAAGTGTGTGTAGCTCTTTTGAGTTTGCCTTGACCAACCAATTCTTCTCTTGTGTTGACTCTTTTTTTGCTTTTCATCCATCCCCATAAACAAAAATTTAAAGGGGTAAGATCTGGCATTTCCACCACAAAAACCGTACACAAATACCATATCGGCATATTCGGAATGTGTAAAGACGTGTGGCATTGTAAGAGACACTTGCGAACAATGTCTATGATAATAAACAAATACTAACTGAAGAATGCCTTCTGTTTCATTTTTAAAGTGCTTAATGCTTGCCATCTGTTTCTGTACCCACCAATTTCAAACGGCTACATATTCTTAATTATTGAGAATCGGACATATGTTTATATGAACTTTTCTACTCAAAATAGTCCATACTAGAGTGGCTTCAAAGCAAGAAGTACATAGGCGTGGCTACAGTTATGCGCCAATAGACGGTATCAGTGGCGTAGCAATGGGTATTTTTAGGGAGGCACATTAAAATTCCCATTTTAAAAGAAAACGTTTCATGCTGATTTATTTTTTTTTTCAAATGGTAAATAAATTAGCATGTCATAAGAAGTATAAGCTCTACCAGAAGCTCGCGGGTCGCCCTCCGCTAAACGCTTTCCGCGGCGGGAGGACTCGCCGTGCGTCACCCGCTCCATTCCGCGCGAGGAATTATTACTAAATTTGCCCGTTTTGCTGTGAATTTTTGCCAAAGTTGTGCATGGAACTTCGCCATTTGGTCGTGGCAGTATTTTAGACAACAGCTGGGAATCTGGCAGAGGGCGCAGGCCAAAGGCTCTTGAATACGCGTGCGACCTGAGAAAGTTCGAATATGGCGCTACGGACTATAAATTACTAACCCCAATGCGTCATGTAGCTACCAGACTGTAAGGTGCTCGCCCAAACTTCTTTTTGATATTATTAACGGGTTAATAGTCATGGAAACATGTAAACAAAATTACACGACGAACGGCAATGAACTGAATACAACAGCGGAAATCACCTTGTTGAACGTAATGGACTCGTCCGGACGTTTCTAGAGTTCCGCGCATCTATGACGCGGTGTACTTTACAAACTGAAAGACTTCTACCACCCCCTAAAATATTTACTATTCATCGTGAATCACCCTGTACACATGGAGATAATATTACAAAAGATATACTTATTAATCTAAGGTACTTCCGAGTTGTTTAAGACAATACTACATTAAAATTGGTCTGTAGCCAGGCATGGCTTTTGATGGAACTCTAGAAATCGATGCTAGTGCTGTGCGTCTAGTTTTTTCATTTGAATCATTTTAATGTTAATTGTAATAAATCAGAAATTGAAATTGCGTTCGTTTTGACACAAACTGATGCAAAACCTAACCTGCTAACCTCGAATTTGACATAGACTGACAGTGTTGCTTCGGAGTCTGTTAGGTGTTTATTCTGTGATAACAGTTTACTTAAATGTGGTTAAAGAGGTGTGCCCAGCTCTGGCACAATTTACAATGTAAATAACACTGAAATATGCATGCAGAAATGTTCACGTTACATAGAAGCTTATGTAACCCAACTTTTTTTCGTATTGTGTTACCTCATACATTGATTAACATATGCAACTAAGCTCATTAACAAACATTATAGCCAAACAGGATAAAAACTAGTTTATGCTTTGGAAATTATAATTTCGACTATTATTAAAACATAACACTAATTTCAATTTTGGTATTAGATTCCTCAATTTCTCAAAGCTCCAATAACTACGATACTGAACGTAAGATGAGACAGCTGCGAAGACAGGCCGATTGGAACTGGTTAAATGCCTGCCTGGGCATCCTCGAGGGAGACCCTAATCCTGTAGAGGCTTACCTATCCTCTGGTGGTGATCCAACCCGTACTCTGACTGCCGCCGAAGTTGCCATTCTAAACAGAGCATCTGCATTCGACGTCGGTCATACTTTAGTTCATTTAGCTATAAGGTATACAATTTGAATAGCCAGCAGAAAACTGCATTAGCAGAATTGTAGATTTCAGAGAGAAGATTTACTTGCAATATTATTATCTCAAATAGAAGGATCGGGGTCGGGTGTAAAACGGGTGCCCAGCTATGTGGCACCCGACTTAGCAGCAGACATTCGAAGACACTTCGCCTCAACTTTACGTCAGAGAAAAGGCAGCTTTCAGTGTAATTTTGTTACCGAGTTACCCACCTTTGCTTTACCTGCTGGTATGTAGTACGTTCGATATTAATAATTTAGCTTGACGATGCCAATTGCTGTTACAGAGGTCGACGAGCTACCAGGCCCAGTTCAAGAGCAGTTATTTACAGAATTATTGGATAAGGATGCACAAGAGCAGCTTGAAAGCGACCCTGCTGTAATAAACTGGTCACTAGAACTCACAGTCAGGCTTGGCTCGCGACTTTATGCACTATGGAACCGCTCCGCCGGTGACTGCCTGCTTGACTCCGTCATGCAGGCCACTTGGGGTGTGTTCGACAGAGATAATACCTTGCGAAGGGCATTGGCAGAAAGTCTCAGTCAAGGCGGACGCCTGTAAGTTTTGTTTATTAATAATGATTTAATAGTTTTTTTGCGTTAACTATCTATTACTACTTGTTTTCAAATTTTTTATATCAAAATAACAAGCCTGTTATGAATATAACGGTCCTAGGACTGTTATAGAAAATTGTGTTGTGTTTGGTTACTACAGAAACAACAATCAGCACTTTATTTAGGCAAACAATATTTGTAATATTCACCGGTATTTTTATTTTTATTAGTTGATAGCCCAAAAATGTTATACGAGACTCGATCGTTAAGTGCCTTATTGGAACAGTCCTCAAAAAAGAGCACTTCTTCTCGGCCTGTTCTATGGCACTTATCGATCTTGTGACGTAATACACTGTAACAAGTTAGTTAATGAGGCGTTTATTCTGGCATGTTGACATTTTTAGTTATAGTAAACTGTTACGGAAAGAAGTGTAATTATTTGATTTATTCCTGGTCAGGAAAACAAAGAGTGCTTTATAAATATATTGTTACGTTTTTACGTTCGGGGTATTTAAAAATTATACGACGCTTCTGGTTTTAAACGTTTATTTACTATGATTAATTATGATTATTTAAATATACAAGAATTATGAAGGCAGAATTACTTATAAACTACAGGCACTATTTCTAACAACGATACACTTATTTAATAATTATTTATATACAGCTTAAACAGTAAGGATTTATATGGTTGTATTTATTTGTTATTCATTTCACACGATTTGTTTATATCACGCGCGCTTTGAGTCTGATGAGAACTACCGAGAACTCCGGCGGCCGTGTATTTATATTCGGGTAATTTCCTTCGAGATCAATCTAGACTTTGCTCGACCTTTCTGGGAACCGCATGACGCACCCATCGCAGCTGGCTCCAAGGGCGCTGACGTCACGCCTTTGCACCTGGGGTCCAAGCTTGCAAGGTCGTTTCTCGAGATTCTAGAACAATCGGGGCACTGGGTCATGATTCCGGGGCAATGACCGGCAGCAGGATCGTTACAATATTATAGTTCAAATAACATACAAGCACCCTAGTCCACTCCTTCCGGTCTCACTCTACCCAATATATGATACAGGATAGTCCCTAGTATACCAACGATTTGCATTTATAATGCACAAAATCACTACAATTACATGAATTTTATTTACAGGTTTTATCCTCGTTGGAAAGAGTACGAAGCAACACAAGCATCCTTGCTGCACTTTTCATTGGATGAAGGACAGTGGGAGGAGGATTGGACGAGTTTGCTGTCGTTGGCCAGTCAGCCAGGCACTAGTTTAGAACAGTTACATATATTTGCACTAGCTCATATTCTTAGACGTCCTATAATTGTTTACGGAGTGAAGTATGTGAAAAGCTTCAGGGGAGAAGCCCTTGGATATGCGCGCTTTGAAGGTACATTATAACTAAACATTTTATTTTAAAAAAATTTATATACAGCGTGTCCTGGTTTTTTCCCCGCAAAATTTTTTTGTAGATGGCAGATGTTATTCTGATCAAAACATTTTTCGACTCATTAACAAGTTACGCGAATTTTAAAATATTAAAATAATGTCTAAATAAATCAATAATGTGCCTATTTATCATAGTCAACATGGATGGTTTCAGTTAGAAGGTGCTTCAGCTCATTATGGCAGATTAGTGAGAGATTGGTTAAATATCTATTAAAACCGGCATTAGATTGGCCGCGCTGGACCTGTTCAATGGTCACTTCGGTTGCCAGATATTACACTTGGATTTTTGCATTTGGGGCTATCTGAAATCGGAAGTGCACAGAACACCGGCGGGCACCTGACACGAATTATTAGAGCGCACGAAAAATGCTTTTAATATCTCAAAGAATAACGTCAAAATGCTAAATCGTGTACATAGAAGTTGGTGGATGTCATTTTGAACAATTAGTATAATATATTGGTTGTTCTTTTACATCCACTAAAATTATTATTTTTCTTTTTTGTTAATTTTTTGTTTGTTTTATTACATCAATAAATGTTCGTATTTTTTAATATACTGTAACTTGTCAAGGAGTCAAAGAAAAAATAGAAGTCTGTAAGATTTTTTTACAAGAATAACATTTACTATCTACAAAAAAAATTTGCGGAAAAAAACCAGGACACGCTGTAGAAGGTGTAACACTGTATATGTGCAGCATTGCTATGTCAGAGGAGGTGTTATCAAATTGGTTAAATATGAAAAGCATTTCCTGATTACGGACTCTAATTGAATTCTTTGTCAGAGTTTCTATTGTTCTCAAGGCTTGCTAGATAGTGACGAAAAAGTAATCATTGTCTTTAAAATAAATTATCTATCGACGAAGTAGTAATACAAAGAATTACAGATGACAAATTACAGTTCATCTTTCTCTTAATTTAGGCTTAGTGCCTGTTATGAACTACACAAGATGTAGTTTTACGAGTCTTCTTTGGTCGTGGCCTGGGCAGGTGGCTAGCCTAACTCGTTGAATAGCACTGGAGAAACATCCTTTTTTACAGGGGGCCCTAGAGGTGTTTGTATGGTGCCGCAGAACGTAATGAGATTTGAACTCGCTCCTGATTATAAGCTCAAATGTTTTATCTCTCAGCTACCCTTTCTCTGGCAGTTAATTCTTTTATATTTTCAAAGCCATTATTGTACGTTTCTACTTTGTTGTTTCACAGAGATAGAATTTAAACACGTTTTCTTTCTAATGGAATGCTGATTTTTAAATCAGAATTAAATTCATTCAGGTCTGATGTCAACCAGCTGTATACAGTTTCGTGTATTGATTGTTAAAATGTGTAAGGTGATCTTTAAAGTCAGACTTATTGAAAATATATGAATGAAAAACAATCGCTATCGTCACCATAGTAGCAAGAAATCATATACCTAGAGTGATTTTTTAAAAACTGAATTGCAGCAAGCCCTGGATAGCCTGAATCAGTTGGCAATACTGAAGTGTATTGTCAGTCTATGTCAAATTCGAGATTTGCAGGTTAAGTTTTGCGTGAGTGTGTGTCGAATGACGAACAAAACCGAACCTACTAACCTCGAATTTGACTGGCAATGCACTACTGCCAACTGCTTCAGGCTATTCAGGGTCTGCTGCAATTCAGTTCTTAAAAAAGCACTCTTTGTACTGTTTGAGACCTTTGCGGTTACTCGAATTATTCTTGTTACGGTAAAATTTTGGCTTAGACCTCGTAGACCTTGTGGATAAACATCCGGCATTGTGAACTGGAGCAAGGATCCACGCGATGACCATGCCCTTTGGTGGCTCGTGTTGTTTGAGTACCTTGAGAACGAGGATACTTTGGCACATTTGGCCTTGTTGCTGTTTGTGCACCCATATTGACCAGCTTGCATCATCAAAGCGAAAGTTGCATTAAGAACTGAAGGTCAGTGTTTATCCACAAAGATTTCGCAGTCTAAGCCGAAATTCTACGTTAACAAGAATAAGTTAGTTCGAATAACCGCAAAAGCCTCGAACAGTATACAACAGGCTTCTACGGCGAGGAAGTTCATAACCAAACCAGCACATTAGAGCAGCTACGGCAGAAGAAGGCGAAATTATTAGTCAGTCTTATAAACACCAAGTTAGTTGTAGTAGTTTTTGGTGGGGAGACTCATGTCAAGCAAGTAGGCCTTCATAGGCCCTTTTTGCCAACCCCATGGACAAGGTCTAGGCATGTAGAGTACCAGGTACCTTAGTCCTACTTAGAATTTGGCCGAGACTAAGGAGTTCCAACCCTAGCAAGGGATCTTTTACATGCTACACATCGTAGTAACATGGGACCCACGGCTTTACTTCACTGAGGTTAACTTTAATTCGTTGTTGAAATAAACAAAAGCGCATCAAAATCTGTTTATTAATGAATAAAATGTAATAAGCACTAACGTTTTGATGCGCTTTTGTTTATTTTAACAACGAATTAAAGTTAACCTTGCAGATTAGTGGTCTTTAAAAGACCGTCCGCTAGCCTTTCTAAAACGTTGCCGTGATAGCAAGGTCTTACCTAATTGTGTCTACATTAAACACCTAAAAAATTTACACAACAGGAATTTGATAGCACAGAATCAATGCTATACACTGTACACATAAAATTGGCAAACGCTGGAGCCAATATTGATGCTATCACTACGAGACAAGCATGCAATACACGGGAACAAGCAACAGCTAAACAATCTGCCAAATATAATAAGCTAGCGCCTAAGCAGTCATCGAAACAATTCGCTGTGGACAAAGTAATCGTAAACCTCAGTAACATACAACTGGATAAACAGACCACATCCTTACTAAAGAAAGGTTTTAACTTTGCCGTAGCACTTTAACAAATACCTGCGGAGGAGATAATATGTGGAGTGGAAGCAGCAATTCAAAACTTTTCCAGAAGATACAGAAATCATCCGACAGGATGTGTCTTGCATTTTAAGAAGAGCAATCAATGGTTAATTAACTGTAGCTTCGTAAAAAGGTTGATCAAACTTATGCTTAATTTTTATGACATCATTTTACGTTGGAAGGGAAGAATAAACATAGCAGCCCTGCTTTTAGTTGGTTAAATAAATACCATAAATGACTGACCTTCGTCCAGATGCCGTTGCTAGAACTTGGAGGGTGAATGTTAATTTTATTTATTTGCGGTACGCCCAAATTGACTTAAGGAATTTAAATATGTTCGGCTAGATTTTAGATCACCTGGTTGGTATTCCTGGAATTTTTAGTGGCTTAGCACAACACTTGCTCACATAAGTTTTAAATGGAACTTTCAATTTTGACTTTGATTATTTCGCGGGGTACGTGGCTCGCGCCGGTGTTACGAATTTTTAGCGCTGAAGCGCCATAGCGCTAACTCAATTTTTCTCGTGGAATCCGGGGAAGACTGCCTGTCCAGTTCGCGCTCCCCAAAATGTAATTTTCTTTCGTGAAGAGCCGGGAGTTCCCGTTTTGCCAACTTGCCAAAATGGCTTTATTCTTAGCGGCTCTTGGTACTGCATGAAACCAAACTCATCGGTTCTCACAGTACAGAAATTGCATGTTTGCTGGTGCAGCCCGATTCTTTGGAAATTCTGCCAGTAAGTTAATATCAAATTTCTTTGACTTCCCGGATGTAATTCAACTGTTGCTTGGATTATAACAATGTAACCTTTTACATGCTTAGTAAATGAAATTTTTGCAGGGGTGGCTTCGATTTATTCTTCCTCATGACAACTTAAAATTTATAAGGTTTATAATTATAAACGCAATTTCTTGCTGGTTGTTACATCTTCATCAAAATTAATTGTGACTGCTCGTTATACCACATGTCCGATCGTTTCCTTTTATTTTCAGTTTTCTGCTCAACTAAGTTAGGTTTTATTACCCTTTCCTCAATAACTTACACGAAAAATATAACCTGACAGATTAGAAACGTCAAATTTTAAAATTAACTTTTTTTAATCCGAAATGCCTTTTTTTCTAATTTCTTTCACTTCATCTATTTTACTAAAGACGAACAGTGACAGACAAAAGTCACGTGACCCCAAATGGGTATAATTTTGATTATAGTTAATTTTTAATTTATTTAGTTAATTGTACATGATAAAGAAAAAGAATTAATTGAAGAGTTTGAGAAGAAATATGGGATGGAGGGCACATGTTCTTATACAGTGGGGTCGAACCAACAGTACAGACAGAAGCGGGTGTAGGATGTTTAATACATAAAGATTTTATAGAGTGCATTGAATCATGGAATTACGCGTCAGAAAGGTTAATGAGCATAGATTTTAAAGGAGATCAGGAAGTATACATATTGTTAGCAGTTTACGGACCAAATGAGGACGAGAAGAAGGAAATAAAGGACAAATTCTGGGAACAACTACAAACAGGAGTAGAAACGAGCAAGAATGAAATTATAATTACTGGGGATCTAAATGGTAGGGTAGGAAACAAGGAAGAAACGTTCGGGAAAACGGTGGGAAGATTCGGTGAAGTGGTGAAAAATAATAACGGACAAAGAATAATAGACTTCTGCATTTTAAATAACCTAAGGGTTATGAATACATGGTTTTAACACAAGGATATCTATAGATACACGAGGGTGGTCGAAAGCAGGAAAGAAAAATCGATTATTGACTTGTTTATAGTAGGGAGGGCACAAAATTGGTAGTTGACCATTTCCTAGTGGTAGCAAACTTAAAATATAGGCAGCAGAGCTGGAAAAATTAAAGAAACCCGCGAAGAAATTATTTACAAGTAGAAGGAGTTATAAACTGCAAGATGAACAAGTTCGAGCAAAATATGCAGGTAAAATTGCAGAAAAATTTAACAAGCTTGATGAAAATTTACGGTGGGGAAATATAAACGAGTTATGGAGCAAATTCAAGGAGATAATAATCAAAACTGCAGAAGAAACATGTGGAAAATACAAATACGATAACAGTAGAAAACAAACACCATGGTGGAATGAGAATATCAAAGCAGAACTTAAACAGAAGAAGGATTTAGGGAAAAAGTATTTAGCGACAAAAGATGGATGTGATTACCATATGTATAAAGGTCAAAGATTAAGAGTTAAAAAATTTTTAAAACAGGAAAAAAGTAAGGCGTGGGAGCAATTCGGAAGTAAAATGGAAAATTTGGGAGCGGGAAATTCAAAAATGCTGTATAGAGTGCTTAAGGGAATGAGTAAAAAGAAGCAGGATGATCTGCAATGGGTTAAAGACAAGGAAGGGAAGGTGCTCATGAATGTAGAGGATATTAAAAACAGATGGTATGACTATTTTGTAGAGTTGTCCAGTGAGGAGGAGGATGTGAACAGACTAGAAATAGACGGGGAACAGGAGCATACCAATGGCACACTCGCAATAAGTCTGGAAGAAGTCCAACAAGCCATTAAGAAGCTTAAAATAGGAAAAGCCGCGGGCCAAGATATTATCAAGCCAGAAATAGTTAAATACATGGGTAATGAAGGGATAAAATGGTTACATGAGATATTGAATTGGGTGTGGAAGCCAAAGAAAATCCCATATGATTGGCAAATTGCAATAATCATACCGTTACACAAAAAAGGTGATAAGATGTGGTGTGAACATTTTAGAGGGATTTCGTTACTGAGTGTTTTTTGTAAAATTTACTAACGTATATTAGAGCAAAGACTGAGGCCGGATATTGAACAAACACTTGGAGGTACACAAGCTGGATTTATAAATATTAAAAGTACGGTTAGTGTAGTTGCTGTGACGATTGTACTTTCAGCAGATAACGTGATGTTTATGAAGGTATTTGACTATCAGTTATTAGTCAAGAAGGTGTATGATAATTCATATTCTTATTTGGGTATTTCGCCACTCTGCAAATTAAAAATATTAAATAACTAACGTTTCGAGGGACAATCTGCCCTCGTTATCAACGAATAACAATTAAAAAGAACAAGAAACTTAGCTTTTTTCAGTGGAAGGAAAAACGACCAACCTCCAATGAATGCTCTTTTTGGGTCAATCTTAAAATGGTAAAATCAAAATTTGAAAATTTTCGCCCGCTTAAGAGATACAGGGGAAAATCAAAAATTGTCAATTTCAGAATGACCCTATATTTTCTTAGTTAAAAGAGATACAGAAAAATCTTTTAAAGAAAAGTTTCTCTATAATGATTGTTGAATAATCTGCCGTTTTCAGAATAAGTATACGGGGTCAGGTAAAAAAGTTAGAGGACCTAACCTCATTTTTTAAAATGGAAAACCCTGTATATTTTAATCTAAAAAGATAGCATATTAAATTTAATATCTTTTTAGATTTTAATATACAGGGTGTTCCATTATGCTATCTTGTTAGATTAAAATTACAGGGTGTTCCATTTAAAAAAAATGAGGTTAAGTCCGATAACTTTTTTACCTGACCCCGTATACTCATTCTGAAAAGGGCAAATTCTTCAACAATCATTATAAAGAAACTTTTCTTTAAAAGATTTTTCTGTATCTCTTTTAACTAAGAAAATATAGGGTCATTCTGAAATTGACAATTTTTTTGTTTTCCCCCGTATCTCTTTAGCGAGCAAACATTTTCAAATTTTGATTTTACCATTTTAAGTTTGACCCAAAAAGAGCACATGATGCCTATATTACTTTTTTGATAGCACTAACAATTACAGAGATACCCTATAAAAGTGTCGAAAATGGGACACCCTGTACATTATCAAAAGTTAGTACATGCGTAACTGCACATTTTTGCCATTTTTTCATTAGTTGATGTTATAGGGAGTGGTATTAGTAATTAACGTATTTAGAGGGGTAACCCTCCTTAACATTCGATCATATTTTTACCACTTGAGCGAGCGCAGCGAAGCAAGAGTGGTAATTTATGTGAGAAATGTTAAGTCGGTTACCCTTCGAAATGCGTTCATTAATTTATTGTTCATTGGGGCAATAATTTTGAATCAATAATAATTACTAAAAACTGCTAAATTGAAATCGCGACTATCATGAATATGTGTGATCGTACTATAGTGCTTGTCGTAAATGGAAACACAAAACGAGTTCCTTTCTTATCCTGAATGAAATTAAAAAGATTGCCGCCTCCGCCACGGAGGATATTGTCCCTTTGAGTTGATGCATGTTAAATGTATCTTAACATTCGAGGACGCGATCCTGTTAAACACCGTTTAACATTTCAATGAACAATAAAATCAGTTAAATGTGCCTCTGTTAAACATAATATTGTAACTAATGTTGTTACCAAAAAATAGACTATCTCATTAATGTGTCATTGAAACCCCAGCATCGATAGCACCACAATGTCTACCATATTCATGTATTCGACGTATACACCATCCTACTCGGAGTTTTCCCTCTCTAAGGATGTTATTAGTTTCAAATATGGCCATATAATTTCTTTTCATTTTCTAAACATGTCACTTCCACCTATCAATCATTTAGACATCTCTTCTGCTTCACTAGACAGGATTTTATTTCCTCTTGAGTCAGTTTTTCTATTCCCGTAATTATAATTGCAGGCTTTTTCTTCTCAACGGTTTGTGTTGTATACTTGTGGCTTAACTTATTGTCCAACTCAATTTTAATTTGCCCCTTTCCTGTTGTGTCTCACACGCTACCACTACAACTTTATCACGCATTTGCTTAACACGAGTGATTTCTGTTTCCAAATCTGTGCTGGTTTTATACAGGCTTTCACTTCAGTTTTAGTTACATCAGCTCTTTGGTGAAAGAGAAAAAAATAAGTTTCAATGATTGCAACTTGTGTTGTATTAGTATTTCCTTTAAACATTTTTAAAAAGCAACTTCGGACCTATATGTTCATTGAAACCTTTTTCACTTTGTGTGACTCCGCAAGATTCTGTTGACCTCTTGATGGATGTCGCAAAATGATTGTTGGAAAACCTTTGTTGGGTGTATTATTTCGATGAGTCAAGTTTCCACAAAATTAATTTTGAAAATGCAAACTAATCTTCTTAAAATTATTTTCAGGTGTATATTTACCGCTCTTGTGGGAACAGAGTTTTTGCATACGAACACCTATCGCTCTGGGATATACCAGAGGTCACTTCTCCGCTCTTGTGCCGCTTGAACCTTACAGCAGTCGCTTAGATCGTCCACAAACACACCATCCTGATGAATTACAAAGTATATTTTTACCACTAATGGATAGAGAGAGAAAGTTACTACATGTTCATTTCCTAACTGAGGCTGAGGTGCCACTCCTAGCAATTTATATTATTTGCGATAACATTCTACATGGTTTTTAGCTGGGTCGGGAAGAAACAATTCTGCGGCAATGGCTAGATGTCTGTGAAACGGAGGGAGGTGTATTGGTTGCGCAGCAATTTTTACATAAGCGACCCTTACTTGTTGCTCAAATGATTGAGGAGTGGTTAAACCATTACCGCAGATTGGTGTAAGTGTAAACTTTTTGTTTTGAAAATTTCTAATCCACCTTTTTAGGCAAATGACGTCTGCTCCTTTCGCAAGGCCGATACCTATCCAGGACTATTCCAGCGATGGGGACACAGACGATGAATAACGCAAATGGAAAACCGTGCCTCAGGATGCACGCTAGTGAATGTAGATGTGCTTACTTAGTACCTTTATTAAATTCGAATAATATTTTCAAGAATGTGGAGTAGATTCACACAAATTAGTGGGTAATAAATCAAAATGCAACTTTGCTGAGAGTACACTCCCAATGAAGATATTAATACTTAACGATGGTTATGGATTCTTTAACATTATGGCTGTCGATTATGTGGTATTTACTTTAAATTTCATTTGAATTCCAGTGATAATCGGACTTAACAACTCAAAATTGTGTTTAAATCTGCTTTATCTTCGAAAGAATGCAGTACAAATAATTAAAAATAGTAGAGTTTTCCCTTTTGCAAATATTTTTACATAATGTAGTTCTTCTGTTAAAAGTAACAAAGTATTAGTGGATTTACAAATTAATCTTTTAAACTTGTACGCCGTTTCATAATATTAATTAACATAACAGAAATCTAGTTTTGGTAAAACATAAGATAATTTTGTAATCAACAAATTGGCTCTTCAGCTGAATCTATTTACTGTTAGTTTCTAAATTGCGTTATTCAAAAATGGAGTTGAAAGTGTGAATAAATCGTGTTAATTGTAGAAATTAAATGAATCGTCAATTGATCATTTTTAGATCATGAGAATATGTAAAATGTAAAATATTCTTTATTACACTGGCTACACACATTTTCTATTAGCAATTTTTCAGATATTTATGCTTATCAAAAAAATGATTGACTTAGAAACATTAAAATAAATTTATTAGGGAATAAAATGTTCAATCCACGAGTTTGATATGTTTTCCAAAATATTCAGTTAACGTGGTACCATTGGTATGACTATGCAAATATGTAGAAGCGCTATTGTAAAATGAAAACACCGTTATGCCGTTACTTTTAGTATTTGCAATCTGGGTACCTTTAATTATATAAAGCTTCCTGTAGCTCTATACACTACATTTAAATAATATTTTATTTGTTGTACTTTAGTTCATTTTGAATGTAAATAGGGGATGTTGTATGTTTATAGCTGTATTATTATTTAATTCCTTTTTCCTTGAGGTTACTATTTTGAGTTCATAGAATGTTTATTGGAGCTTAGTTCAAATTTTTGCCGTACCCTACCGTTGTAGCAAGAAATTTTATTTAGAGTTTAAAAAGCTATTGAAAGAATACTTATGAAATTTACGAAATATTAAATATATAATATTGTTAAACTAATTAACAGAAGTGTGTTATAAAAAATATAGAATAAAAATCTAATCTCCATATGAAGGTCTTTTATTTCCTATTCTTAACATATCGATGTACAGTAGAACCCCAATTATACGAGGTATGGATTAGCCAGGCCCAGTGAACGGGGAATCATGAAAAATATATAACAAAAATTATTAGACAAGGGAAGAACAGAAAATGCATGTAGCCATCAAGCAACAAGCAGCGGAAAAAGAAAAACGCCTAATGGAATAAAGTTGGAATGTCATATAAGTGGAAAATAGATTGAAAAAAAAGATGTACCAGGCTATAACACAGGCAGAAATTTGAAGGGGGTAAATAGAGAAGGTGAGTTAAAAATTTAATACGGGAATTATGACAATATAAATAAAATATTCAATAGCCATCTTTGATTTACTAAAGAGCAGGATTTAAAATTAATTTTAAAAAAAACATCAAGAGAACGAACTATCACAATAGTAGGGGAAAATATAAACGTAGCAACAGAGGCAGTTTATCTAGGCCAAATAATACCGTGAGATCCATGATACCGTAAGATCCATGGAGGTAGTATAGGTGGGGAGAAGACACTAGCACTGGAATCTTCTTGTGGAATGTGGTACTACTAGACGTGACTTATTGGTAGATCCATTTGGCCGACTGGTCAAGTCCTGATTAAAATAAAAAATATTGTTATTCAGTCAATAATCTTATTGTTTGGGCGCAATAAATTAACGAAATTGCCCCATTCTGACGTCATTTACACAGGCAGCATAAGCAGTGACGTCAATAACTATCAATTATCATTGTACAGGGTTCGGCAATAGAATCTGACGGATTAGGAGGCCTGCTAGTTTATATAACAAATGAAGTACGAATCTGACAGTTGCAGAAATGTATACCTCCATGCATGCAGTTTTAGTTACCATGGACAACTGGCCAGTGAATTTCCGCGTGTTTGCCGTAACTACATATATTGAAACCATAAATGGTGAACGCTATCGAGAAATGTTGCAACAATTTTTTATTCCGGAATTGCCGAGATCAGGTATCAACATTAATGATACTTGGTTTCAACAGGACGGAGCAACTGCCCATACAGCCCGAGAAACATTAAATCTTTTGAGAAACGTTTTCCACAATCATTTAGTTTCACGATTTGGCGATATCCCTTGGTCTCCCCGATCTCCAGATGTAACGGCGCCAGATTATTTTCTATGGGGAAAACTCAAAAAAAAGGGTTTCGATCCAGGCCACACACCATTCAACAATTAAAAAATCGAATAAGTCAAGAAATCGAAGAAATTAATCGAGATCGAAATTTATCACAGCGTGTAATGGATAACTTTCGTAAAAGATTGGAAGAATTGGCTGTACGCCGCGGATCACATTTATTTGAAGTAATATTCAAAAAGTAATTGATTGTTAATAAATTGCATTAGTTATACGTTATTTATTCATTAGTTTCATTCCAATAACTGTTACCTTAAATTCGCAACAGCCCCTTGAAATCTGTAAGATTCTATTGCCGAACCCTGTATATTTACTTCATTACTGTTTTTTCGTAATAATATCACTCAGTGTAGGAACAGCATTGTCCCTCAAGCGAACACGATATAACGAAGTTGTATTGAAGAATTTTTCTTCAAAATGTTTATAACACAGGACACTGGATTTGGAGGGTTTCCAACTGCCACGTTTCACAAAATCCATCCAAATTTGTCGACAAACGACACACTCGTACAAAAGTAAATTTCACAATATTGAGTAAGGATCCTGTTTCTAACCTATGAAAAGAGGTTTCACCATTTTTCTTCATATCGACACCCGATCGACTTGAAACGCCCAGATTAAACAAACACTTTTTCACAAAAAATAGCTCTGCAATAACTTTTATAACTGAAACAGCTAATGACGCTTACACGACAGCTAAACAACAGCTCTGGTAGAACAAGATGGCGGAGGTAGGCACGCGGCAGAATTCGAATGTCTTCTCCCCACCTATACTACCTCCATATATTGAGATGGTTTTAAGCCTACAACTTATCTCTGTTTGCAGTGCAAAATATTTAACCAAGTCAATAAAGCACATGCAGCAACGCAAGAATCACAGAGGTATAACACTACTAAACACAACCTACAAAGTGCTCACAACAATATTACAGAGAAGACTCTTACAATATACGGAGAGAGAAACGGGTGACTACCAGCTGGGTTTTCGACCAGGTAGGTCTACAACAGACGCCCTGCATATCATGTACCAATTACTAGAAAAAAGCTATGAATATGATATGAACTTACATATTATATTCATTGACTACAAACAAGCATTCGACAACATAGACAGAAAAGAGCTTATGCGAATAATGAAAAGAATGGAAATACCAGAAAAATTAAGGAGATGTATACAAATGGCTATGGAAAATTCAAGAGCGGTAGTGAAAATAGAAGAAGGAAAAACAGAGCCATTTGAGATGAATAAAGGAGTACGGCAAGGAGACGTGCTCTCGACATTCCTTTTTAACATGGCACTAGAGGATACGATTAGGAGAATAAACATAAATAGAAGTATAAGAACTAAAGAAGTACAACTTATAGCATACGCAGATGATATCGCAATTGTATCAAGAACATGGAAGAAAGTAACAGAAGAAACGAAGAGAATAGGTCTTGAGATAAATTAAAAGAAAACAAAATACCTGAAATGTGGAAGGAAAAAGAAGTAAAGATAGAAAATTACACAATAGAAAAAGTAAAATCATTCAACTACCTGGGACTACAAATAACACACAATAATGACAGAAATTAAGAGATAAGAGATGGAATTCAAAAAGGATACAGAGTGTTCTACGCAAATCGACAAATACTAAAGGACAAAAACATAACAATTATAACGTGTTGATGCAGTATCCAGAAATGGTTTTAGACGTCGGACAGTGATGAAAACTTTAATAATTTTGACTTTATCCCCGACCTTGTAAAATATTGAACTACAATTGGAAATATTTTTTCACTTTTATGATTGCTGGCATCGGTAGCGATACCATAAAATGAAGAATTTTGTAGTTCTTCTAAAATTATATTGCAGCAAAATTCGCCGAATACACTTACCAAGGCAGTTGTTTTTATACGGGCTGAGGAATTAGTTTGCAATTACTAAATATTTTCGGGAAAACTTGCCTTGTGCAGTCATTTGAACTGAAAGAGTGATGGTGGTTTGCTGTATGATAAGCGACAGTTCGACCGACAAAACTTGTGTCTTATTGTTCAGAAGGCTTTAGAAAAAAAGATTTTTATGTTTTTTGAACAGCCCACTGATGCTCTAATTTGGCTTTGATGTTCTAGTTTTTATATGTTCGTTAACATCTAAGCGACCACCGTGTCTGACAATAATAAAACTATTGCACACCTTAGTACATTGGCGTTTGGGCATATTATTTTTGTAAGTTTTTAGCGTATACAAATACAAGCTGGCCACTGACACTTCACTACTGCACACCAACTCACCTTCTCACGCCTCACGGTCAACTGTCACAATCCTAGCACGGTAGCTTATTGCTTACCTGATACCGAATAATCGCTAATGCTAATTCGTCAGTCTTATTTATTTATTTATTTAATATATACTGACAAAACGGGCTAACGCCCAATAATATTGCCAGCATTCCCATATTTACAAAAAAAAAATAACAAGTTAAAAATAGACACAAAGAGAAAAAAAATACATTTTAGCTTAACCCTAAAATTACATAATTATAATTCGTTTGCAAGGTAGCCAATTTCAGGAAGTTCACATTATTTCATTAGGATTTAATAAAATATACCAATTTTATGTAATTATGCATAATAGTGGTCGCGGTAGAAATTCAGAATAACAGTTTTAAATGTAATTTGAGATGTATTAAATATATTAGCATCAGCCTCTGCAATGAACCTATTAGTTCGAATGAGCATTCTCACAATAGGCGAATGGAGTCGCATGTTAGTCCGGTAGGGTGGTACATATAGCATATCACGGGGTCTTGTTCTGTATGCCGGGACATAGAGACATATTAAAGGTAGTATGTTATTAATTAACTTAAATAAAAACAGTATATCACTGATTTCGCGCCGATGCAGCAACTTAATGACCTTGAATTCCCGTCTTATAATTTGGAATATACTGTAGTCAGGATATATTCCATACTTTTTATAGTAAATGAATTTTAAAAATTTATTTTGAACTGTTTCAATTTTATTCTGGTATTTCCTGACGTCAGAGTCCCAGATCCGGCATCCATACTCAAGTTTAGTCCTAACAAGTGAATTGTACAATACTATAATAGGTTTTATGGTTTTGAAGTTAGAAGTCGTCCTCATTAAGAAACCCAGGTTTCGCAATGAGGAGCTCTTTGCATTTTCAATGTGAGACTGCCAGTTTAACGTAGGAACGAAAACCACACCTAGGTCTCTAATCTGAAACTCTCTACGTAAATTCACATCATGCATAGAATACTCTGACCGTATATGAATCTTATTTAATGTATAAGTAATGTATTTACATTTATCAATATTAAAATGCAGTTTATTAACAACACTCCAGTCTACTACAGAATTATTTATTTATTTATTTATATATTGAAGGCAGACAGCTATCAGCTGTTTATACGTCTGTATAAGGGTTTGGTTGTACATGTCTAAATGCCTAAACTAAACGTAATAGACGTTTCTAATATCATTGCATAAAAAAAAAACAAAACAAAAAAAAACAAGTATTATATATATTTACATAACATAGCTAATGACTGTGACGCAGAAAATTGTCCAATTTGTTTTTAAATGAGTTCAGGGTCTCGGCACTCACAATTTCTTGCGGAAGTTGATTCCATGAATCCACCACACGATTCGTCAGGAAATATTTACGCGTGTTAAGAGAGAAACGCTCCTTGCATAACTTAGCACTATGTCCACGTAATTGAGGGTTCTCACTAAATGTAAACATACCACTTAAACCACTGCAATTGTACTGACCAGTTAGAATTTTGTATGTTTCAATTAGGTCACCACGTTCACGTCTACACTTCAGGGGCGTTAGGTTGAGCCAATTAAGCCTTTCTTCATAAGGTAAATGGTGGAGGCCGACTGGGAGTTTTGTTGCTCTTCGCTGTACATTTTCCAGTAGGGTAATGTCCTTTTCAAAATAGGGAGACCATATCGCAAAGCCAAATTCGAGGACGGGCCGAACATAGTTTTGTAAATTTTTTTGAACAATTCTGGAGTTAGTACTGAAAATGCTCTACGTATCAAATATAGTAGTGAGTTCACTTTTTTTACAATGTTGGTTATGTGGGATTCCCACTTCAGATTATATGTTATTTCAATGCCTAAGTCCTTTTGCGATGTGACGTCTTTAACTGCTTCATTTCCCAACCTATAGGGAAGATGCGGGTTGTTTTTCCCCATGTGAAGCACTGTACATTTTTCTTTGTTTAGCGTTAGTAGCCATTCTTCAGTCCACTTAAGGATTCTCTGCAAGTCTTCTTGAATGATGTCACTTTCGATTAATGGGTTGGCAAAGAATTTCATATCATCTGCAAATACACTCACTGTGGACACAATCAAGTGTCTGAGGTCTGCAGCATAGACAACAAAAAGTAGGGGACCAAGAACCGAGCCCTGTGGCACTCCACTCATGACGTTGTAAGTGTCTGATAAGGTTTCTCCTATTTTTACTTGGTAGGTTCTGTTAGTCAGAAATGACTTTATCCATGCCAGTAGAGGGCCTCGAATGCCAAGATGCTCTAGCTTCAAAAGAAGTCGGTCATGGGGAACACGATCAAAAGCTTTTTCAAAGTCGAGATATACTATATCAATGGGTTCACCCTGGTCAATACATCTAGCCCACATATTTAGACAACTTAGCAAATTCGTTGTGATTGATCTACCTGGTATAAAACCATGTTGTTCGTCTGGAATTACATTACTTGCAAGCAAGAAAGGGACCATGCTGTTCACGATAATTCTCTCCATACATTTACAGACAACAGAAGTAAGACTGATAGGATGATAGTTGATGGGATCTAACCGAGTTCCTTTTTTGTAGATAGGAGTAACAATTGCATGTTTCCAGGTTTTTGGGAGCTTTCCGCTTTGAAATGATGAAGTCATAATATGTGAAAGTGCCGGGGTCAAAGATGCGGAACAATTTTTGAGAAAAATTGCTGGTAGGTTTTCAGGTCCAGGTGCAGATTTGTCATCCAGAGACAGCAGAACTTTTTGAATTTCTTGCTCTGTGAAATTTACGTTTGATATTGAGTCTACGACTCTAGGGAGTTGCGTAACTTTTGGTAGGTTTCCAGTAGAGACTTGTATGTAGGCTTTATTAAACTGGTCTGCAAAGAGGTTTGCGATGGCTACAGGCTCAGTGATTGTGGCTCCGTTTGAGGACTTGAGAACTTTAGGCAAAGCTGGCCTTGAGTTAAGCTGCTTCCCGATGTAGTTATAAAAGTGACGAGTTCCCTTATCTAGTATGCCCTTTTCATAATCAGCTCGTGCTTGTCGAATTTTAGCAGTTATGCTATTTCTTAGTGTCTTGTATTCTTCATATAGATTCGTGTGAGGGTTGGCACGATACGAGTCCCACTTTCATCTTGAAACAAATTTACATCCCTATTACTAGTAATTTTCTTAAAAATCTTAAGGTCATCAGCCAATAACAATCCAAAAGAATGCTTAAGACAGGAATGCAGATCATTGATAAAAATCAGAAATAGAAGCGGTCCCAAATTACTACCCTGAGGCACTCCGGATGGTGTTAAATAATAACGCGAACTATGTCCCCTCAAACAGACTGACTGATATCTGTGCTCTAGATAAGACTTAAAAAACATAATTAAATCATACGATAATCCAAAATTACTCAATTTTAGCAATAAAATATCATGGTTAACTTTATCGAAGGTCTTTGCAAAGTCTGTATATACTGTATCCACCTGCCCTCCCGCGTCCAACACGCTGCTTACAAAATCAGTAAATGAAATTAAATTTGTTTCAACTGATCGTTGTTCAAAGAAACCATGCTGTTCTGTGACAATTTGACGTTTAATGTGATTGAAAATTTTTGAATAAATTATCTTTTCAAATATTTTAGCGGGTACAGATATAATTGAAATAGGTCTATAATTTTCAATGGCCGCTTGACAACCAGATTTATGTATAGGCGTAACCCGAGCCATATCTGTGGTAGGCGTAGAAATATTCTTAACCATGGACGGTGCTGCGTTGCCACTTTAAGACTTTAAATAGTGTGTTGTAGTAAAGTGCTAATTCACAGCTATAAGTTATGTTACAAGTTTCACTTTAAGGGCCGGTTGCATAAAATAATCCTGATCTTAAGTTCAACGGAACGCCGATCAACTTGTAAACTACGTTCATTCGATATTTCGTTGTTCAATGCAAACTGAACTTTAGTTCAGCTGAACTGTGATCAGTTTATGTTGGCACTACTAATATCTAGGTACTATTGTTTTTTCCCCGACATTTGACATAAAACATAACTTACGAGTTGTTCTTGTGTAATAAATAAACAGGTTAAAAAGAAAATACCAAAATATCTACATTTCATTTACAAGAAACTGGTGATACAGTTATATACTGATAATAAATAGGCATCATATTTCAACATATATGCGATATTATGAAGCACTGCACATGAAACAATAATTGCTTCCACTTTTGCACATGCAATTTAATTCCTAATGCTAATATTGGGAATCTACGTTTTAATACACCAAAACATCTCTCTATTGGATTTCTCGTTCTAATTTGTGCTTCATTAAATAAATGCTCGACATAAGTTTGCGGATTAGAAAGAGGTGTAATCAGGTATGGTTTATTACCATATCCACCATCACCTACCAAATTTGTAATTGAGAGTCGCATATATTGCTTGTTCATTAAAAGAAAAATAACCTTTTCGATTCCTGAAATTTTCTGGTGCTTCTCCATCAAGAGATGGGTACAATCTAAAGCCCCAATGCATCGTGGAAATTTGCTTATGTTGAAAAAAACCTGTAAAACAACAATATGTATATTCTCATCAGGTAATGATATATAGATTTCATGCAGATGTGCAATTGCCCAGGTCACTTTATTAATGACTCTGCTTGCTGTAGATTTATCTACTCCAGAAAAATCTCCAGCTACTTGCAAAATACATCCTGTTGCCAGAAACCTTAAGGTCAGGAGTACCATTTCAGAAGCTGATGGAGCTTGGAACCCTTAAAAAATATACATATTAATACGTTATAAAGAATGAAAACAAACTATCGTCCTGCTTGTGGAAAAAATTGCTGGAAAAACACTTTCAATAATGTAAGCAACTGTGTTTTTGTCAGACGAAATCTTTGCAAAAATTTATTGTCTGTCCATATATTAAAATGATCAGGACATTCTCTAAATGTTCGTGGTGGCATCCTTGCATTTATGACAGCATCCACAAGACCCAAAAAATCTTTAACATCATTTATAACTTCCTCCAATTCATTAGTTTTTGCAAGCTCATACAACACACAAGAAAACTGTGAGGTTGGAAAACCAGATTAATCGACAGTTCAACTGCTGAACAGTCGAAAGTGAGCGTTCTCTTGAACCCCGGATTGAAACTAAAATCAGTGTGAACTACTTTTGGTACAACAACTTTTTAACTTTGAACTGTGGTTCAACAGTGAACTACAGTTCACAGCGTTTATACAACCTATAGGTACTACTAAAATGTTTCATATTCATGTTTTCTAGATTATTTATAATATATATATAATATATTTTTTAATAGTAGGAATTATTTCATGCCATCAGTGAATCCAAACATCCGTATATTTATCGGGTACAGATATTTGAGTGTGACTAGCATTAAGTACATATAAGCAACAATTGTGTGCATTTCATTACCTATTTATAAATTTCAAAATTGCTGCTCGTTGGTTTAATTGCACCTCCAAACACCAGAGGCGCTGTAAACATTTACAAAATGTAACATGTGTGTAAGGCATCTATAAAAAATTGGTGATTTGTGTACAGTGTTTTCACTTCAGTATGTGAAAAAATATATTTCTTGTTTACTACTAAATTCGTGAAACTGTTTTCAACACCAACAATTATTAACATCCTCCGAGGGTTTGAGCGAGTAAGTGGACCTACCTCAAAGGGGAAAGGGTGGTGACAAGGTGCATGTGAGCAGCAATGCAGGGTTTGCAAATACAAATATTCAAGGGCCGGCCATATGCCAATCACTACCACCTAAAGAAGAAAATTTTCAAAAGCTTTTTTGTATCGAATGGCTTGTGGTCAGAGTTTTCAGCTTGTGTGAGTGCATCTGATGCAACTTAAAGACTGTCACCAAAATGACAACCGGGACCGACTGCTTAACATACTCTCTCCGAGGCATGGCTGGCTGCGATTTTAGTACCCACTATATAGGTCGGGTACCTGTCCGAGTGCCGACCGCCTCGAACGTTGCTTACAACTATCGAGACTGTTTGACCAGTCCTTGGAGCATGCGGCTATGCAACCAGCTTGGTGTGATGTGGGTTGCCTGTGTTACATACTCCGTCAAAATAGCCATCTGTAAATATAGTTATGACTTATGGTAAATCACTCTTGTTTTATGACCCGTCCGTATTTAATTTTTTCATTATGCTTAAAGCATTTTTAAACAAGTTTTGAATATACAGCGTGTCCTGGTTTTTTCTGTAAAAGTAAAAGATAATAAATGTTATTGTGATTAAAAAATTGTATATAGACTTATACTATTTTCGACTCTAACAAATTTCGGCAATTTTAAAATATTAAAATAATATCTATAGTCTGTTTTTTTGCTTTATGATTCAGAGCAGGCTTTGCTTTTGCATTTTTGTAACAGTGTAGCACGGCCTCCTGGATTAGTGCGAAACTGACGTCTCTACGCGGCCCGCCACATTTGCATAATTTTTGTGATTCTGAGGCCAACGTACTTTGGCGCCATCTGTTGGGTTTTTGATAAATTATCTGTAACGTAGGCGTGACTTTCTAGATTAATTTTAATCCAGGAGGCCGTGGACGTATACAACCAATAACCAAAGGCACAAGCGCAACGTACTGTAGCGCCTCTACAAACTATAAAAAACGCCTTGAACTAAAAATGCAGCGGGCCACGTAGAGACGTCCGTCTCGCACTAATCCAGGAGGCCGTGCAGTGTAGGTAGTTGGTTACAAAGAAAAAACACTAGTAATGTCAAAAACTTATTACAACTGTCAATGAGTTATTTTATAAGCACTATTATGCACAATGAAAGCTAAAATTACTGAACCATTGACATTAAATAAGGTATTGCCATGCTCTTTGGTATTGCTTTATTTTAAGAACGTTTATTTAAACATGGTTGTTATCTAACTGTACAGAAACGGCATAAAATTTCTAGACATCGATTTATCTTATATGTTCTAATGTAAATAGCTATTTATGCAACAAGTGCTAAAAGTCGACTTTTATGCGCGAGACATGAAAATTATGAAACGAAGCCGAAGGCTGAGTTTCATAACATGTCTCGCGCATAAACGACTTTTAGCACGCGTTGCATACAATATTTTATCTACGACCTTAATTTTTCCGTTATTAATCCATAAATATCGATTTAAGAAAGGTTCGCATCTGCGACGCTGCGTCATAATGAATAGTAGGCTACGCCGCTGGCGATTGTTTGGCCACGCCCGTGCTGTCAAGGTTGAGTTACGAAATGTAATTATTGATACTCCATACATATGACTGTATTCATTACATAACGCTTTAATTATTTCAAAAACGCTTTACTTCTAACGCAAGAAGCAACTAGAATAGCTTTACAACTTCACTTGCAGTTTGAAATTGTAGTTTTGAACCTCCCTTCACTTTTAGCACATGTGCTAAAAGGAAACAGCTGATTTCTTTAAACACGGTAAACTATAAAACGTCACTTTTAGTGAAACAAGCGAGTGTTAAAAAGCCTACTTTTAGTAGTGGTCGTAGATAAAATATATTATTAACAACTTGCTGATGATTTTTGTTTGCAGATCTGTGTTGTAGAAGTTATTATTTATGCTAAACATATAACAAGGATTAACTGTTTTTCAACATTCCCTAAAACTGTCACCGTTTATAAACTTATGATAGTCATTATTGTCCGTGTCCAACAGTAAGTACAACCTGGTAAAAATCCTGATGTGCATCCTGCATGCAAAATAGTATATCTCTTTCCTTCTGCCTTAACTTTAAATGGATTACTTTTCAAGTCTATGTAGTGGGTCCGCCTACGCACACTGGTTCCATTGTGTTATCCAAAAACAGGAATATACATTTTTCACTAGAATTTCGAAATTGTAAATATTTCTTTAAAAAAACAATCATCACCGAAATTACATGATTCTTCTCACAAAACAATTTTCTTCCATATACAATTTTATATTTATATCCCATAGTTTGTAATGTGTAGTATAATTTTGATTGACTCCCAGTTTAAATTAGTTCCTTTCTTGCACATCGCAATAAATTATCCAAAGTAAAAAAATCCCAATTTTTCTTCTTAATATCCTCCCTGAAACTATAGTCCTCCCAAGTTAGAAATTCCTTTTTCTTTTTCATATTGTCATTCGGTTGTTGCTGGAGTTGTGATTTTCCTTCATTTAGAATATTAAATACAGTTGAATTCAAAATCTAGCATTATAAGAAATTGTTAGATATTTTATATCTGTTTAATTCTTAATACTTAGGTACTACATCAAAGATTTGACCAAGTCTTCCAATGATGGCCGTTTTACTTAAGTTGCTATTGATATCTTTTATATTAGTAAAACAGTGTTTTATAGCCTCTAGTTTTACTATTACTACTGCTTTTTCGTGGAATTTTATTAAGCTTTACCGAAGTGTCAACTTGACAATCCCGGGGACCTTGATTTTGACGTTAGGTATATTTTGTAACTAAACTGTTGTACACTGCTAAAATAATATAAATGCAAGGCCTGCTCTGAATCATAAAGCAAAAAAACAGACTATAAATAAATCAATAATGAACACATTTATCACAGTCAACATGGATGGTTTCAGTTAGATGGTGCTCCAGCTCACTATGGCAGATTAGTGGTTAAGAATTCATTAAAACCTGCATTGGATTGGCCGCAGAAGACCTGTTCAATTGTCACCTTGCTCGCCAGATATTACATTTTTGAATTTTCCTATTTGGGGCTATCTGAAATCGGAAGTGTACAGAACAGTGGTGGTCACCCGATACGAATTATTAGAACGCACTGAAAATGCTTTTAATATGTTAAAGAATAAAGTTGAAATGCTAAATCGTGTGTAAGAAGCCATCGTAACGCGTTGCCAGAAATACATAGAAGTTGGTGGACGTCATTTTGAACATTTAGTATGCCCATTAGAATTATTATTTCCCTTTTTACTTCCTTTTACTACTATAAAGGAAGTATTGGATTCACCCCAAAAATTCGAAATTGAGTTTTCAACAGATCTTCACGTTTTAGAGTCCCCTGATTCCAAAAAACATATATTTTTTTATTGGTCTGTCTGTGTGTCTGTGTGTGTGTCTGTGAACAGAATATCTCAAAAACGAAAAGAGGTATGGCATTGAAACTTCATATATAAGTTTTGTGTACTATGTAGATGAGACAGCAAGCTTTTTAAGAAAATCGCATAACCGGAAGTAGGTGTTTACTCTTGTGATTTTTCAGTTTTTTTCGATTTTTTCAAAAAGGGCTCTAACGATTTTTTTTAAATTTTACATTTTTCTTACATTTTTAATGTGTATTGATGTGAGATAGGTGATTTTCCAGTTGAATACTTCTAAAGTGGGTTTCTTTTGTTTTTTTTTCAATTTTTTTTATTAACTCCTATTTTAAATAAAACACCCGGTATATTATTACATTTTTGAATTCACCTGAAAATTCTAGAGAAAATTTGTCTCTTCAACTAACACTCGATTTTGTACCGTTTTTGTAGAATTTGTAATTTTTGAAAATTTTTAACAAATGGTTAAAAATTAAAAATGAAATTTTTGACTAATTATAAGATCACTGTAAAAGGAAGTTGTGTGAGTGTATCACACCAGATTTTTTGTTTATTTTTTATTTGTTTAGTTACATCAATAAATGTTCGTATTTATTTTGTACTTGAAGTACATTTACATAACATTTACTATCTACAAAAAAAAAATGGGGGAAAAGAACCAGGACAACCTGTATATAATAATTTTATTAAGCCATATAGGAGAGTTATATTTCAAACATTGGAAAAACTGTATTACGTCTCATATTAAATTTAGAGAAAAGTAATACTATTTCAAATGTAAATAAGAATCCTTTGTATTTACCATTTGTGTATTGTGCTACGCCACTGGCTAATTGCAAACCTTAAATAGCAAGAAGAAGTACGCCAATGGCTTTTTATACCGCCCTCTTCCGTAAAAATCGGTACTACGTGTGGGCTCGCCCGTTCTGTCGTGTTTGACGTGAGGCAATTTTAACCAATTTAATAATTATATGTACTTTTTAACGCTAGTATTTAAAGTTATGTTTTAACAATTCGTGCGTGTAGTGTTATGGAACATTTATAGAATATCCTTCAATTAGATTTCATTCAAAATGGGTAAGTTCTCAGCCGGTGTTTGGTTATACCTTGTAAATTACTTGCAAAATTTCGAAATAATCCTTGCACGATATCTAATCTTACATTTACTTATGTGCTTATGATTAACGGCTTGTAGATACAGTGTAAGTGTTGCGACACGCAATTGATTTTCACTAGTCTGGAGTTTGGTGCACCCCATTTTCAACCCTTGGTGCAGTGACAGTAGTCATGCAGTCTTTAAGCTTGCTCTTTAACTCTCCTATTTGGTCTATTCGAGGCGGGGACACGGAAAACGATTTGGGGCACTAACTTACAAGGGGAGCCCCAATTGGGCCTATTTTTAGAAGTATTTTCGTGTTACTTGATAATTCAGTAATTTTGCATATCAAAACCTTGACCCGGTTGCGTTAATCTGTTAGTCCGCTTTGCGGGAAATAGCGAGTAACGCAGTTTCATTTCCAAAGAAAGTAAAAAAGTACAAGCCGCAATACGACAAATTCACTTCTGCCATGGGTGTAGAGGCAGGGGAGCGAAGGGTCAATGCCCCACCTGTTCGGGAAGGACAGGATGTTCGATTTACATACTACACCTTCCCTTAGTGTCTCAACTGCGCTGTATCCGAGCGATTACTTTCTTTCGCGTTTGACATTTAGCAGCAGCAGGAAAGTTGAAAAATGCAATCCCACTCGAGCTAACGCCCCTGTTTTCATGCCTTTTGCTCTTTTGGGTCATGGCGTTCGCACCTTGGCCCAAACGACGTGATGTACTACTGTTCTTTCGCACATAATCACTCTCAAGTTCAGCAAAGATGCAAAGAATGCAACCACAAGGACTGGTTTGTGGGGCAGTTGACTCAACAAACCCGTATGTGAGTTCCGACTAGCTGGTCAGTTTCACTTTCTGTATCCAAGAAGATTACTGAATCGAGCTGTAAGATCACTTTCTACTTCAAAACTACTTCCTGGTTGAAGAACCTTCGGTAATAATGTGCACTTTGGTGGGTTCATGGCCGGAAAATTTACCTGGAACGGCGCCTTAGGAATAGTAAAACTGCTATTTCAAGAATATTGTTTAGGAATTTTTGGCTAATTAGCCGTTAGAGTGTTTCTAAAACTAACGCATGAGAAGTTTGCTTTTAATTTTAACTAATTACAGTGAACATTTAATAGTAGTTTATTTATCTAGAACGAAAAGTGGCATTTTAAAGACGAGAAAGCTGTTTACGTCCGAGGCGTCAGCCGAGGACGGAATTACTTGCGAGGACCTTTAAAAACACTTTTCGTTCGTGGTGAATACAACGGTTTATTTCATACTGCAAGTTTAATGAATTTTAAATAAAAACTTGTAAATCATTTCAAATTTCATGTCAACAACTGACGTATAATTTTAAAGTACTTGAACTTTAAAATTTTACTTTAAAGTACTAGGACTTTAATGTTCCATTTTTTTGTACAATAAATAAGTTTTAAAGTACTTGAACTTTAAAATTTTACTTTAAAGTACTAGGATTTGAATGTTCCATTTTTTGTACCAAAAATAATCCGAAAAATGTCATTTTTGACATCAGTATGAAATAAATGATAGAAAACAATCAATTAGATGAATCGGCAATTTGATGTTCAGTTTTTTTTGTATTTTGAATGCCAGTTCAAAATATACGGAGAGAGTTTTCTTAGTTGTAATACCTATTGCGATTTGGGAATTCTGATTTCTGACACTGATACAATGGACAAAAATACAGATATAACAGTTTTACTGGGTTTGATTCAATGCTCCTGTTTTTTTTTTACAAAAATCTACAGTCTACAGTCAGCTACGACTAAACAAACAACTAAGTCAACAACGTCAATGACATAAACCTTGAAACTTATTAAATGCTTATATGTTCGACTACATCATAAAGGCCTTGTCTATAAAACTGTAGTGTCCATAAAGTGGCACTTTATAGTACTCTTACCGTAATAATAAAGTAAATTTAACTGAACTCTCACCGTCAAGCAGGGCCGTCGCATTTTACCTGTCGCCGGGGTGCAAAATTGTGGAGTGGTTGTGGTTAGGGGAATTAACTGATATGAATTGCGTGAAGGTAAATAGAGAAGCATTCTGAATATAAACCAAACACTTTTATTTATTAAGTAACAAACGACTTCCGGGATTGGACCGTGTCGACTCAGTCGAGTTTCGCATCTGGCGTGGTTTACACGTTGAGTTACCGTGCTCTTTTTGCTTTTTTCTCCTGATGAAGCCCCTTACGAAAGTGGGCGAAACGTTGAGTTCTTCCACCTCAATAGACACGGTCCAATCCCGGAAGTCGTTTTTTACTTAATGACAATGAAAGCCTCCGAAATCACTTTTATTTATTATTATTCCCATAATCGGAAAACATTAAAATACCAATTACAATTGAAAGTAATATTTGTTATGTACCTACTTTTTCACAACCAAAATAATATAAACATTTTTGTATTACATTTTAGGATATACAGGGTTTTTCAATTTCGATGCTCACCGTTGGAGTTTCGAAAACGGTAAGATATACAAGATTGGTTAAATTGGGGCAAAGTTGTAGATTCTAATGCTGAATATTATCCAAACAACAATTTTGGGTTTTTGTTTTTTGTAATACGTTGGCTGTTATGTTATTTAGAACAAAAATAACTTGACATTATTACGACACTTTTTAAAGAAGAGTTTAAATCTGATTTTAAATTTTCATTTTCTTTCATAATTTTCGAAATATTGACCCTAACTTTCTTATTTTAAATGCACATTAACGATGGTTATGATAATATTAAGAAGAGCTTATTTTCTTCTTTTCACGGTTTGCTACACAGTGTAGAAAACCTCATTTCAGTGATTTTACACTGCTCTTCTTAATGGAGTCATACGCCCATGGCCATCCTTAACAAGCACTTAAAACAAGAAAGTTAAGATCAATATCTCCAAAATTATAAAAAGAAATGAAAATCTAATATCAGATTTGAACTCTTCTTTAAAAAAATGTTCTAAGTAACATAATATGCAACGTATAACTAAAAACGAAAAACCCAAATTTTCAGTGTTTGGACATAACTTAAAAACTAAAGCGACTAAGTCCAATTTCTTTTTTTAATATTATTCATCATTAGAATCTGCAACTAGGCCCCAAATTAACCGGCCTTTAACTCTTACCGTTTTTGTAATCCCAACCGTGAGCGTTGAAATTGAATAACCCTGTATAACGAGGAATAAAGATATTAAGAATAAGACATGAAACTCCTATATTTTCAAAAACTATAACGCAATTTTTGTTCATTCTTTTTCCTGTTAATGAAGTTTTTCTTAATAACGAAACGTAAAATTAATACGACAATTTTGCAACACCCTGTATATACACGCGTGTTGTGCTTGTTCGCCTACCTCTCTGCGCGTTCTTCGGCACCGATTAGGCGCAGTTCTATTGTCACCTTGTATTTCATAATGCAACGATAAGCAAGCACGTTAAGCAGCGGATGGCTGCGATGTTTTTGGTTTCGTTGCGAATTAATGTAATTCTCATTACAAAGTGTTTCCTTTTACTGTTTTAGTATTACTAAAATCATTAAAGATATTTTTACCTATTTTGTACATAATTTTCAACGCCTAGGAAACGTTTTTTTGCGGTGTTTTTCTAATTATGGGCTTTAAAAACGTTTCATTCTGTAACGTCTTTATTTACAAATCAATTTTAAAGATGCAAAAATTATTTTGTTTATAAAAAGCCCACCTATGTGGTAGGTTTAAAAACTAGTGTATATGTATGTCAGTGTCGTTTTTATTACTACTTATTATAGTTAGATTTGATAGCCGTTCTTGTGTCATACCTACTTGATCTCATTGGTTATGACGATTTATCTCTACTAATAATATTTGAGAGGAACTAAACAAATAAGTTATGTAACCAAAGTCTAGCTGTCGCCCCCTTGGTCATGCCGCCCGGGTGCCGTGCACTTCTTACACCCCCGCTTAAGACGTCTGCTGTCAAGGAAACGTTACAGTAAATGTATTCATAACATATTTGAACAAATTTGCACATTAATAAGTAACCCCGTGTATAAATGAAGAATCAGAGATTAATTATTATGGGAACGAATATTTATAAAAATTTTGTTGTTGTAAATGTTTATCATGCAAAATCTGTCAATATCCGTCAAGGCACTTTAGCTATTTCAAGAAAATTTTAATTTTATTTTAGTAGATATCTATTTGAAGTAAAAACAGCCGAATATAAAGCTTTATTGACCTCGCTCGCACAGCTGGCTCGGCTTAAAATAAATTCGTTCAATAAAGCTCTACATTATGTAGGTACTTGTTAGATAAATAGCTACTCTAGCCCTCTCTTTGCTAACACTAACTCCAACATTATCCATTCAGCTTGCTGTTTATCGTGTAAATGATTCTATTTAGTTTATCGATTAAGATGTAACAATGGCAACACCGTTTCGTTAAGTCAAATGACAGTAACATAACCTTTTCGCAAACTTTGTAAACGTAATTAAAAAAGCGGATGGTAACATTCAATCATGACCAATCCCGATCGGGAAGAGAGTTGAAAGGATTATAATTTGCATGTCAAAAAATGCAATATTAAGATTGAAAAAACGATAAGCTAAATAGAAATTTAATATTACTCATAAAATAACGAAAAAATGATTTGTTTCTTTAGTTGTTTTTTAAATTAAAACCTAATAATTTCATTATTTGTAGAAATGAAGAAATAACTATAATAAAACTGTATGCGTATTGCTGTAAGTAGCTTAAAATGATTTATATTTGACAGAGATACAAGTTTAACTCGAAATTCGAAAATTAAAAAAATTGGCATATAATTGTCTGATTTTTCTTTTTATATTTTGCAATTAACTTTTTGTTCGCTGTTGTTTCTTGAGTCTGAATTGTTTCTTCTCTTTAATTGTTGGTAAATTGTTTCTTGCTGTAAACATAATTTGAATACAACAATTTATTACTACTAGACCTTCGGAATAGAAATTAATATGGTAATTGAAAAACAATCTAAAATGAAAAATGGACTAGTCTGTAAAAATATATTTCTTGAACAGAAATAATTTATTAATAAAAAACACCCATTTTGAATTATTTGTGATAATTTGTGACTACCTTTTGATTTTTTCGAAAACAGACTGATGTGGTGGAAAACAGTTTCTCTGGAAATCTATCGAAAATTGATAAAAACTAATTGTATATTAATTATTTGTTTAACAAACTATTATCGAGTACTGCATTGTTTGGATTAATTGTCAGGAGAGAATCAATAAACACTACTAATCTTGTTTTAGATATCTAGTATAATTTAATTATTGCAAATGCAATTCTCATTTTCAAAAATCCAATTTTCCGGCGTTTGTAAAAACGAAAAACTCAAGTTTTCATAACAAAAATCCGATTTTTTAACGTTTAAGGTTCTATGACATAACCTAGTCTATCCAAGACATGATTGACACGTTTGAATTAGAATAACTTAATTTCATAATAAATATGGGTTGTGCTTGTTTATAAACAATACACGCCATTTATAATTTTGGTTATTTTTAGTTTCTGATTTTTTTCTATCAAATTGGTTTCTAAGAGGTGTCTGAATGTGTTTCGGTTTACGGTACCAGAAATTGTAACCTATTGTTTCTTGTAGTTTAACTATTTTTTGTTTTACATGGATTATACACACTTAAAAAGGTTTTTTTATTTGGAAAAACCTCCAAAAAATTTATTGCTGTGTACAAGAGACATTGATTTTCGATCACGGCCAATTATGGTTTTCATTTGAGGAAGTTTAACTTAACGAGATATTTTGAAAATAACTTAAAAAGGTCGTATGCAGTATACAAGGTGATCGTAAAAGTTCGGAACATATTTTACTAGTATTAACTAATACATAAAAATAGTTAAGATTTTTCCTATACTTTTTTGTCTTTAAGGGTTAAACTAATACGATGCGGACCTGTAAAGATGAATTAAAAAGGTTTTTTTTAATATGTTAAAACCCATCCGGAGATTTATTTTTTCTTTTTACATGGTAAATTAGGGTTTACTAAAGTCATAATTTGATAGTAATAAGAAAGCTTTATTTTGATCAGTGTTGTAGTTAGAGGGGTTTAAGAAATATTAGCCACGTTTAAAAAAATGATTATGTAAAAAAGTTCTCTTTACATTTTTTGCTCGACATAGTCGTGTTTGATATATGTACACCCCAAAATGTCTTCCAGTGAGGTATTTGATATTTTGGTATTGATATGTTTGTCCATTTCATTATAAAAAAATACCCCGTAAAAATTAAAAATTAATCTTCGATGGGTTTTAACATATTCAAAAAATGGCTGGGTGGGTGCGTGCGTGAGTGGGTGGATGTGTGTGAACTGAATATCTCAAAACTGAATAGAGATATGACGTTCAAACTTCATATATAAGTTTTGTGTACTATGTAGATGCGACAGCCAGCTTTTGAAGAAAATTGCATAACCGGAAGTATGGTGTTTACTGTTGTGATTTTTCAGCTTTTTTCGATTTTCTTAAAAACGGCTTTAACGATTTTTTTTCAAACGTTACATTTTTATTACATTTTGAATGCGTACTGATGTGAGATAGGTGATTTTCCAGTTGAATACCTCTAAAATGGGTTTCTTTTTTTTATTAATCCTTATAGAGTATTATAGAGAATTAATAAAATTGAAAATCGGCAACTTTGGCCATGGATGTTATGTGTAAGAGCGATTACAATTACAATATTTTGACTGTGATATCACTTCCGGTTATACCGAAAGTCGCTATCAACTGTGTTATTTTAAATAGAACACCCGGTATATTATTATATTTTGGAATGCGACTTAAAATTTTAGACAAAATTTGTCTTTTCAACTAACTCTCTGTTTAGTTGGTTTCTGCAGAATTTGTATTTTTTGAAATTCTTTTACAAATGCTTAAGAATTAAGAAAACAAATGTTCGACTACTTACTGTAAAAGGAAGTTGTGGGCGTGTATCACACCAGATTTTTTATGTTGCACAGTTACTGCATTATTGTTTAAAATTAATAATGTACTGTTAGTGTGTCAACCAGTTTCAAAATTATGAAAATAGTAAGTGTCCCACTTTTTTTATCTTTCAGTGTATATGTAATTGTTATTCTGTTTCTTTGGTATATTATATTGTTTGGATGAACCATCGTACTTTCATTTGATTAAAACTGTTCAGGCAAGGGTTTTACCTGGAAATGTTTGCCATACTGTTGTTAAGAACGTAATTATAACAGTTCTCAGCTTTGAATGGCTTTTACCAGAAAAATACATAAGATATAAAAAAATATTGTAAGGTTTTAGCGGGTTTTAGTGTTAGACGTAGCATATCGTAGCTCACTTTTTGTACGACCGATTAGATACACCCTATATACACTGAATGTGTGGGAGTTGCTTTAAAATGCATGTACAGTGGTGTTCAAATATATAATCCGTTTACGTCCTTTTTGGGACAGAGTGGGCTATGATTTTTACTTTTCATGTTGGACTAACTGATTCGGTGATGTAGCGGATGCAACTTTTTTTTCTGTCAATGTCAGTTCGACATTTTCTTGCCACCACATTGCCAGATTTATTATTTTAATATTCGTAAGAAAATAAATGATTTATCAAGTGTGTTAATATATATTTATGCATTAAGGGAGATATGAATATTTTTTTTCCCTGAGGTTGACATGTGTTACAAACCGAGGGCCTCTGGTCCGAGGTTTGTAAGTCAACCGAGGGTAAAAAACATGAATATCTCCCGTGGTGCATACAATATTTTATTTACTAGCATATTAGTAACAATAGTATGAAATTTCAAAATGTCATAATGCCATTTAAAATTAGAATATTTAAGTAACATCAAGGGTTGCCTCAATGTATGGTTGCTAAGACATGGCCTATAGTTGCATAGTTACCAAGAGTTTGAGGGAGAAAAAATTTGACAGGTCCCTTGGGAGTTATGGGTAGCTTTTCATATTTTGTTTCTATGACGAAAATGTACAATATCACGTTTCTAGTAAAGTCGAAGGCAAAGTCAAAATGCCCAAAATAATTTTGTTGCAACAAAAAATGTCCATTAAACGATGCTACTTCCAATTTGAAAATGACAGACAAGAGTTAAAAGAACACGAGTTGATGTGGAGACTAGAGAATATATTTGCTGTACGTTAAAAAATGAAATTTTGGAAAGGAACAACAATCCAGCGTAATGTATAATAATTTACTACCTACCTACTTATTACTATTTTAGTGTTGAAATGTTATGTGGCAGATGTGAAAATCAACATGAAGTAAAGTCAGCAAGCCATCCATTTGACAAGATATTTACATTTTTCACATGTTCATTTCTATAAGACCAATATTGCTCAGTTGCTCTACTAAATTTATTTGGCATCAGTTTGTGGCGTCTTTATCCTTCCACACCAGCAAGCAAGCAAGCATGTAAAATAAAGAGAAATATTCATATCATGTATACACAATTCTTATCCAAATTGCAATAATAGTAGATTATGTTATTAGGAGTAAAAGTGATACTTTATGTGGCAAAGCTGAAGTTTATTTAGCCTAACATTAGTGAGGCAAATAATTCAGCTAAGCCACATAAAGTCACTTATACTCCGAATAACATATACTATTTTATCCGCAAACGTATTCAGGTAAATTTCATTAATATAAATTTTAAAAAAAGGATGCACCGGCCGGGAATCGAACCCAGGCCACCCGCGTGACGGGCGAGCACTGTACCCCTGCGCCAACCTCTGTTGTTCAAATAACGCGCTATTGTAATGATATATGAACATACTGAATCACCCGAGCTAATAGCACACGGCCACAGCAGCTGTCACTCCATAACCCACGGCGACAGATGCTCCGATCCGCTGCTTAAAGGTTTATTTAAATTAAAACTTTTTCGTACTCTTTTTGAAAATAAAAATCGGCCCACGATCTAAGTCTAAAAATTAGCAAAATTTTAAGCCATCATACAATTTAATCGGTCCAGTATCTTCGGAGGAGATGGCGAACAAACATAGAAAGAAAGAAAGAGCAACGATTTTGTGTGCTTAGGCAGATAAAGTACGCAAAAGTCGCTATTTTATCTGCTTAGGCAGATAAAGTGACACTTTTACCTTGTCAATAAAGACAAATAAGTTGTCACTTTTGTGACGTTTGCGGATAAACATTAATATTGCATGCTTTTCTTATGTATTAGTTCTCATTTTCGTTTCTGTCGTTAATTTAAACAGAGATCCGGAAACAATGTACCTATTCAGAAAATATAACCTTAAACTGAAAACAACCTAACCTAACACAAAAAGTGTCAATTTCCATTAGGGAGTTTAGTTGCCACAGAGGTACTGCCAACAAAATTACTAGATGGTCATAGCCTCACCTGGCCCAAAAAGATCGTGAACGGCTTATATCTGGATTTTTTTTAAATGTAGGTGGATTAAAAATTGAGCAATATCTCCATGGATTCCTCTGAAAAGTATAATTACTTTTAAACTTTGATAAGTAAATGAAATCTGTCGCTTTTTCGGATAGCACGAAATCGATGGAGATATTGTTCACTTTTTAATTCAACCTATATTTGAAAAAAAATCTCTCAGATTTATTTGAACACGACTGTACCTATAGAAATGTGAAAGGTTAAAAGTTAATTTGTAGAAAGACATTTTTTGTTGCAATTCGCATTGTTTCAAATACACTATCATACTTTTTTTAGCGTATTTGGTGTTAGAATTTCATGCTCTGTCCAAATTCACCATAAAAATTTAGAGTTTTTATTTAAAAAAAATATCGCTAATGTCATAACTCAAAAACAAAAGACAATCTAAAAGTGACAATTACAGTAAAATATATCTTATCCTCTTATCTAAAATAAAAATTGTCGTTCGAGGATTTCTTTCAAAAACATATGATAAAAGTTGTATTTTGATAGTTCCATACTTTACACTGTATAACAAGAAATATCGAAGAAATTGTTAGTTGCTAGGCCAATAATTGCTATGCGATATGATTCGAATACGTACTTCCTCTTGATTGTCTGTGCCTAGTTTCAAATTATCACTTGACTCGTGAGATGTTAAATATCGACATTGTCTAGTACAAAACGGTAGACAATGTGAACACCTAATTTAATAGTTGTTTTTTTGATATCGTTATCAGTTTTTATATTTCTTTTTCTTTCTGGGGACATAGTAATAAAAGAAAATATTAAGTAGCACATAATGTCGAGTGATCATTACGAAAAAATTTAAATTCAAGGCCATACTTTTTTCATTATATAGTCCGTCATACAATTTTTAAAGTTTCACTTAAAAAATTAATGACGTTATAACTCACGACGGCAATGTCTTTAAAAATTTAACCGATATTCTAGGATTTTAACTTTAAAGGGATTATTAATGATTTATCTAATTTATTTCAACGTTTGCAGGATTACTGTATAGGGTGTACCCATTCCAGATTTTTTTTTAAATCGAGGAACTGAAAATGGCGTTCATTTCGTGACGTTTGTATACACTGGACTTAAATAGACATTACGTAAAATAGTTTATCTAGTCATGTATTTGAACACAATAAGCAGAAGGTCACTAGTATTTTCCACCTATGTTAATTCGGTCTGATAAAAATAGAAATGACGCGCCATTACATCATAGAACAGTAAATATTTGCGCTTTCCTCGTTTCAATGCGCCGCCCGCTACTGAATTGCAGTGAAATCGCCACGTTGTGCTCGCAACTAACCATCCTGGTTGTTTTGTAGGTGCTGATTTAATCATTTCAGTTATGAAAATTTTTAAATTTATGCTTTAAATTTACGTAAATTCGGTAATTTTAATTCTGCGGAAATAGTTTCCTGGCGTGCTTCAATGATTCATCGCTGTAGCATCTGGATTGTGTACATCTAATTTTGAATGGATTTTTTAACAAAACAGACGGAACGTCGGAACCGTCCAATTTGGACACTTAATTTTGCAAATGACAGCTCTCGACCGCTGCGATGCATTAAAAGTAAGCGAGTTGCGGGCTACATCAACGCACATTTAATAAGTTCATAGCGGGAGAAGCAACGTGGATTTAATCCCCGTCGTGTTGAATTCTATTACTGACGCCTCTTTACATTTGTTTTTATATGTAAATAGTAAATTCCCCTTTATCTAACATTAATTGCAAATTAGTCTCAGTGAAGAATTTAACAATGGAGGAAATCAGTGGTAGCTTAATAGAATGACGTGTGGTGGTAGGTCAGTTTTTAAAATATAATTATGTTGAGTGTAGTTTATTGTTTGAGAGTTGAGATCATTAATTACTATTAATTGTAGAAATACATACAGAATAATATTTACGATGGTTTGCCAAAGCAAACATGATATTGATATAATTAATCGTGCGATAAATTGATAAGATTAACTACTACTGGTAGATTTGCAAGTACATACAGGTTGTTCAAATAAAAATACATAAGATTTTATTATGAACAATACCTGAATACTGTAAAATTGTCTTATTAAAATTTCCAAGCATTTATTGGCGGATGCGTCGGTGTTGGTCTTTTATTAAAATCCATTAATTCTTTTACCTATAGTTTTATTAATGAAATTTCAGTATCGCGTGATTGTTATGACATGATAAGTAAACAGTGTTGTCAATTAATTTCAATATTATGATGCAGGTGTTTGTTAATTGTAGGTTATGTTACTTTTTTGAAACTTGATATAATTTATGGAGGATTAGTAATAAAGCAGAAGAAGCGATCGCTTTCAGCGCAAAATGTTTAGGGGCGGCAAATTTTGGGTAAAAACGACAATCGCTTTAGAACAATTATGCTTATGGCTTATGGCTAGTTTGAAAATTCCAATGGACGATGAGGGCGGACTACCACCGACTTGGATTACCACCAGTGTTGCCAACTCTAGGGACATTTTCCTTTTCTATGGAAATTTCAAGTCATTAAAGGGCTAAGAAAATTTTTCTACATTCTAGGAAATTTTGATAAAATCTTCATGATCGTTCAGCGTTCCATTCAGAGAATTCACAATAATTTCTGTTAAACAGGTTAATACTAGTTATTTATGTATCGAGGACATTATGAAGATGTTTATGCCCGAGGGCTATAAACATTAAGTAATGCCCGTAAATAAATTGAACAACTTGAAAAGCAAGGAATGAAGTGAACAGCGGGTGTAATTGTATCGTCTCATAATGAGCGGGCGTAATTATTACGACCGAGCGGGACTGCTTTATATACCTCGTATCACTGATACAAACAGCAGATAATAGGTCATTGGAAAATAAAAAATAACGTTATTAAAAATTATCAAAAGTAAAAACTTTTCAAATGTTTTATCCATAACTGAGAACTGAAATATTTGGCAGGGGGTAGTGACAAAAATATAGGCCAGGGAAAAATTGGGGAGTCTAGGGAAAATTTAATTTGTCTAGGGTCTAGGGAAATCACAAAATAAAAAGTTGGCAACGTTGATTACCACCGTGTTTCATTACCACGTATGTGGATTTACATTTTCCTGGAAATACCACCGACTTGATTTACTATCGATATTAAAAATTTTATGATAAATATATGAAATACCACAGAATTAAAATACCACCGATGTAGTTTTATAATCCACTGAAACCACCGCTGACGTAAACTAAAACACCGCGTGGGTTTACCATCTACTTGGAACACCTCCTACTGCATGTGATAGCATTTCGGTTCATCCTGCTTTTCAAAATTCGAGAAGTTATAGCTACGTATCTAGCCGATCTGTGCTAAGTAAGCTAGTCAGTTCATGATTTAGTTGTTTAGTTGTAGGTTTACACTCACGTAAACCGAAATAATACAGACAGATCAATAAAAAAACCAATTAGGGCAGGCTGTGATATGTGTTATACGTTTGGCAGTACTGAATTGTATTGTCAGTCTATGTCAAATTCGACATTTGCAGGTTAAGTTTTGTTTGTTGTTTGACATAGACTGACAATACACTTCAGTACTGTCAAATTTATAACACATATCATAGCCTGCCCTAATTGTTTTTTTATTGATCTGTCTGTATATGCCTGGGGGATATCAACAACACTTTAATAAATTTAATTACTTTCGACATATACAAATAAATACACCACTGAGAACATAGACCTCGGCAGACGACCATATAAAGAATGCCCGAGTTCTTGCCCCGATTGTGTTTATATTTACTTATGTCCTATTGTGTCAGCGAAGGATTTATGGCCCCCCTTTCCCGACTCATTTGCCCGAATGCGTTGAAAACCTCTGTCTTCGAATGTGCTGACGGCCGTTGTGCCTTGGAGGGTTTTGCGTCATCGAAGGGATTTATGCTCTCCCAACTCGTGTACCCGGGTGGTCAGGAATTACTTTATTCTTCTGGTTGTGCCAACGGATTAATTGTGTATTCTAGTGTTTTATGGTCTCGACCTTCTTTAGGTAATAGCCCGCGTGGTGAGCTGGGATTACTCGCAGCGTACGTTCGACGCCCATGCAGTTCTGTAAGGCGTATTAATTTCTAGTGCTTGCGTTAATTGCCGCGCGTTCTAATACTCCATCTTCAGAGCTTGTCAATTCTTCGCGACCCTCTTCACATTTGCTCTATATTTGCTCAAAGTTCTTCCAAATTTCGAAAAAACTTCTCTCATTCTCCATAATCTCGATACACTTTTTTTGATGACCATTCCATATTGAATAACACTAAAAACATTTGCTCTATATTTTCGCGAGTTCTTGCAAATATCGAGAAAAACTTCCTTTGTTCTTCATACACTTTTTTGACGAGCATTCTATATTGAATAACACTAGAAACTCCACAATTTATGTGGAAATTCTTTTATTGGCCTATTTTTTCCCGTTTACAATTCTCGATTAAAGATAAATCGGCCTTGGAGAAATGAATCACGAACTTTGAATTGAATTTAAGCGAAAAATAAAACTTTCTTGACACGTGCACTGATGCTGTTTCACTGTCGACATGTTTATTTGTTTTGACATCAGCCTACTATTGCCTTTAAGTTTATAGAGATTCGCCGGAAAACGGATTACTTGCTATTGAAACTTTGAACATTTCTTACTTTCCCACTTTTTAAGATTGAGCTATCAAATTTTGAACACATATTTTTAGGTTTATTAACGATCAAAGTATATAATTCAGTTTCGATATCTTCACTAAAAGTGGAGGTGTTGACCTTTCAATACATAATTTTATTATTAATATTTAAAATTACTAGTTGGCTTTGTAACTTAATACATATTTTTGAGTAAATGAAAACCCATCTTAAATGTGTTTAAACATTTATTTGTGTCCAGAAGAATATTTTACATTAACTGCCAGTTTACTTTTTAACTTCCTCGTAAGTATTTACGAGTTTGTATAGTGGTTAGTACAACTAATAAAATAGAAATGCCGATTCAATGTTTCTGACATTGGTAAGCTCTGGATTTCCAGCAGTTTGCTACTTTTTTATTTGAAAACCCATTACGCCGTTTCTGGCGTTGTTTAGTCTCGAACCGAGTAATGAACTCGTATTCCAGTCAGTAGCCATAATTCTCAATAAAAACTCATGTTTCTGTGAAGTGGTTTGCGCATTTATTTCTGGAGGATTTAGTCTTGGAATCAGTTATTCAAACAACGGCTGCTATTTAGGGCTTTACTAAAATGCATGGACATAAAGGAACTACAGGATTCTATGACCAAACTTATGTAGATGATATAATCGTTAACATCCAAAAAGGCTTTTCAAAATAGCCGAATGGACATATATTTATAACGCCTCCCTTAGTGTAGCATTAAGTTGTTTTATTAAACACCTACAGCTTCTAAAACTACGCAATCGACATACAAGGTACAACTTGAACTTTCAACAGTAAACTATATTTTGAACAACTGTGCATCTGCGAAATAGATAAAATCATATTAAACGTTGGCTTTTTATAATATAGACTCGTATACTAAATATATGTAGCTTCAATCGGCTAGGGCGATTTGTTCTTATATAAAAAAATAATTTTCTAAGAGTTTGGTGCAATTATAACTTTAAACAATAATTTTTTTAATAAGTAAATTAGTTTAAAGTCTCTTAATTTGGCTGTTTAGATCAGTACGCTGTAATATCCATACCGTATGCTTAGTTTATACGTAAAAACTTCAAACCATTCAGTATTGGTGAACAATCTGGAATAGTAAACCGTTTTCAACAAATTGCTAGGAACTTTTCTGTCAGGAATAATGTTTGCTTCGTTTATTTAAGCCATTACTGGAACAAAGACGAGGCGGCTTAATTATAAGTTACTCTTTTTGGGACTGAAGTACCACCTTTCAAACTAGTCTCCAACTTTCACCAGGAATAATTAAACTTAGTCATGCAAGTTTCTTTATGATTGGGCACAATGCATTAATTGTTAATGTAGCTTTCAGTATTTAAAAAAAAATAAATAAACTTCAGAAGAGTTGTCAGTTTATTGTCCTAAAAATATAAGTGCAATATAACGAACAATTGAGGTTCGTTTTCTATTTAGATTCACGAGAGTTACATTTCTAGATGGCGATAGAACTATATTCTCAGAAGTTCCATTTCTATTTGAATTCTCAAGATTTACGGATGCATAAACCTGAAATTGCAGCACTGGAATCAGGAAATTGTATGATTATGTACCATGCGTATTGAATCCAAGCGAAACAATATGATATTATTCAAGGAAATCACCTACATACAACTTTAATTTCAAAATACGTTCACAGACTAGATAATTATAAAATGTATAGTAGTGGGCAAGTAGGAATAATATTTTAATTAATACGTCGGATCTATACGTTAATAGTTATTTACGATACAACTGCGTAAAGCTATAGTCTTTAGTCACGAGTGGGGCAGAGTTAAAACGCGAGTGTAACGAGTGTTTTAAGCTCCGCGAGTAATTAACTATGCTTTATGCATGTGTATTGTACAATATTTTATATACGATCAAATAAAAAAACATAAATATAAATTTAAAAATATGTAAACTAGGATTATTGCATTAAATAACAGGTTGGTCTTGATAAGAGAAACTTCACCCTAGTAACCGGTCGTAATTTTGCATGGTTATAAATTTTAATCACGTTGCTACTGACGACGTGCCTAATGAAATCATGTTATTAAGGAGTCGTGTCACGAACTTAAAAGTGTCGACTAAAAGTTAATTTTGCACACTGCCGTAGATAAAAATACATAAGACAACCAATATGAGCGCATAAAAGGATTGCTGCAAGTTTTGTAGATTTTAACCATCACATTTGAAAGTATTGAAAGTATACAGTTTATACAATAAAACAACTGTAGAAAGTATAAGCAATAGCGTCATTCCCCTTCTCTAACAGTGCATTCTAAGCTTGGGCGAGCAGTATAACAAATATTTTTAAAAAGTACTCAGTTTTTGGATAGCGTACGATGATTGTCAGTTGTTCTGGTATTAACGTTAATAATTTTCGACTTATGGTTTCTTTTTATATTTAAAAAACTTCTAGACGCAGCTCGTTCTGGAGTTAGTTCAGTTTTTTTAGCTTTTTATATTCATATTTCTTAATAAACATACAGTTATATTTGCGATAAAGAATATCATGCAAGACGAGACGGTGCAAGCCCCATATCAAAACTTCAACACACAAGGTATAAAGTGTTAGTGACAACGATTTTTTTCAAAAGATTTCGTCCCTACTGAACATACTCCATTTGATTGAATATGTCGATAAATTCATATAATTTAGAAAATGTCTTCATAATATTTGTATGCAATCACAATAAGCATAATCTAATGACAGAAATTGCTCGATTGATAAGATTAATGAAAAGATTTGGCAAAAAACCTTTTTTGAAAGGATCGTTCAAGGGAAGTACCGTAGTCAAACGACCGATCTCGTCCAAAAATATTTCAGTTCTTTGCTGTAATATTCTACACATATTGGCGAAGACATACTTTTGATATGTTGTGCTGTTATCGAGTTATCATGTTTGCATCAATCGGGCTTGACATACTGATTTTGTTAGTCCTGGAACCAGAACGTGGCGTCATTGACTATCTGAGGAAACTCAAATAACAGTCTACGCTTGTGCTGATTTACTAGATATCCAGCTTTTCACACCTTCCAGGTCTTTAGTAAGAAGATACTCGTATGTTCATTTCGAAACACATTAATTCTTTGGTTTTTCTTTAATATAAAGATTTTAAAACAAGTACATTGATAGAGTCAATGACAGAAAAGGTCTATTAACTCAATGTGAATTAGAAAACATTGTACGTGAATTTGAAAATAGTGAATACGATAATGAAGATATTGAGTAAAATTATATCGAGAGATAAAAAAAAACTCATCCTCAGCGGGCTGTGAAATTCAAACGTTTGAATAACATGTCGGTAGCACTGTAAGTCTATGTCAAATTCGATGTTAGTAGATTAGGTTTTGTGTCAGTTTTGACACAGACTGACGCAAAACCTAACCTTCTAACCTCAAATTTGACATAGACTTACAGTGCTACCAACATGTTATTCAAACTGAGAAGTTTGATGCATCGCACCAGAAGATGCTAGTGAAAGTGATGATTTACTACCATCTTCGAGTCGCTGTTAACCAAACTGAAAAGAGTAATATTTCTTTATTTCTTGTGAAATGAAATTGTTGAGAAGAATTTTGGGAGTCTAAAAAAGAGATAGTATGAGGAATAAGTAGAATATTTCATGTGTTAGAATTAGAGAATAATAGAGAAGAGGCAACTCAGTTGGTTTACCGTTGGAGTACCGAAAGAAAGATTAGCTAAAAAGGTATCGAAACTGAAATGAAGAAACGGGATAGCGGCAGACCAAGGAAATCAAGGAACGGTGACGTGGCAAAAAGCTTGATAAAAGGGAAGAAAGAAAGAAAAGAAGCGATATAAATAGCTGAGGATTTGTGGAAACAAAGCCACAATTTGCGACAATGTAAGGTTCAAGAGAAACCGATTAAATAAAAGTAATGTAGTAGTTAAATTATCTAAAAAAAGTTTTGTTATGAAGTAATATACGACGCCATGTTTTGGCTAATGCCACAAATTCTACGTTTTAGGGTTAATTTTCCGACTTTCTTTTAATGCCAAAGCGGTTGATTTCTTCAGAATGTTATGTAGTTTCAAGAGATCTTTCATATAACTTTTGGGTTGGTCGCAATTGATTGAGATGTTGGGACAAAATTGTAAATTTGTATAAAATGGTAGAGGCCGCAAGCAATTTTTTTAAAGTACTCACTTTTCTTTCTTTTTTTATCTGTATTGCAATGGTTCTGTGCTTGAGCTTATGATATTAATTGCATAATGATATACATATATGAAAAATCCATAGATACCTTATCTACAATTGCTACCTAATAATAATACAATTTTATTAGCATGATTTCATATAGATTATATTGATAAATAAAACTTAACAATGGAAATCTTAGTTAAGATTGGACGAATATAGTTTCTGGAAAATGGCAATAAGTCATTTGACTTTATCTTAGTTCGCGTAACGGTGGATGGAGTAGTCAAGAAGTAACGACATGTACGGATAGATGGATAACATGTAATTAAAGAACATGTGTAAGCAAAAAAAATGTTAGCTTGGCATTTAGAGGAATAAGGATGCAGAAGAAATGAGAAAGGATGCCGTTCTGGCATACCTATGACTTTTGGATGGGTAAAATATGACGATAAAATGTGGATTTGTATTTTAATATTAAAAAGATACATTTTATTAATTATAATAATGTTAAGTTTATTTAGTAAGTCAAATTTTTAACCGTAACTATGAAATTTTATAACTATATGTAGGTGCTAGGGAAATAGTAGTATGTATCTATCTATATATATAAAAATGAATCCCTATTTCCCTTGGTCACGTCATAACTTGAGAACGACTTTACCGATTTCATTCATCTTTTTTTTTTAAGTTTTCTAATACTCCGTAGAAGGTTCTTACGGAAAGGAAAATTAAGAAAATTGCGCAGAAAATTGGAAAATTTCAGAAAACTTAACGACTATTTAACCTTTGCGCGTTTGACAGTTCGGGAGGGAACGGGGCGGGACGGGACGGGACGGGGACGGGAAAAGGAACGGGGATGGGATGGGATGGGAAGACAGGAAATAATTAGTCATTATTTAATACACAAATAACAAATCTCGCGCGTACGAAGTCGCGGGTAACAGCTAGTTAAAAATAACAAACAAGGTATTATTTTCCTGAAAGGAAAATGCGTACAGATTCTAAAATGTAAAATTAAATTAAAAGGTATAATAATTTCCAGTTATAGTGCAATTTGACGTAAAAAATGATATAATATAAGGTATATGGATGACATTGCTGTGGGCTGGTTGAAGATCATCAATTTGTTGTAGCAGAGATCTGCGTAATTGCTGTGAGTTAACACCAGATAGATTTTAAGGTTAAGCCAGTGTTGTGTGTCGATGATTGGAACGAAACGTATCTAAAAGAAAAAATTATTATAAATAATTAAACTATATAATGCCTGATAAATAATTACCTGAAATGAGCTGAGAAAAGAGTCATCAGAGCTGTTGAGTTAAAAGGTGTGATGAACTGTCAGCATACATTTTAGATCAAAGAAATCTAACATGTTAGCAAACGAAAATGAAATCAAGCTTGGCTTTGAAATATTTGTTTTATGAATAATATGTTGGTGAGACTGTAAGTCTATGTCAAATTTGAGGTTATCAGGTTAGGTGTTGCGTCAGTTTTGACACAGACTGACGGAAAACCTAACCTGCTAACCTCGAATTTGACATAGACTTACAGTGTCACCAACATATTATTCATAAACAATTATTTCAAACCCAAGTTTGATTTCATTTTCGCTTGCTCACATGTTACATAACTGATATCGAATTTCAACGGAAAAAGTATTGTAAAATCAGAATAATAATAAATGCATGTCCCAACTTGATTAAAGAGTATCATGTTTTAAAAAAACTGAGCTAGCTTTGAGGTTTATTTAACAGAACTTAATAGATATACTGGGTAAATGATTAATATGACAAAGTACATAACCAAACTATCTTAGGTTAATCGATCTGACATTTGAAGGAAAAATGGTTTGTGCAACCTTAGGTGGAAAGTAATTTTGGTAACAAATAATTGTAATATAAATATTTTTTTTACATATATGTATCCACATCCACATATAAGAAAGTTCCAGTACTAATAATTAAAATATGTTTTAAACAAGATTTTTGGCAACTTTTGGAATAATTGAGTTTTTGCTTTTCTTTGAGAAATATAATAGGGAGATATTGAACAAAGGTTAGTTATACATGTTACTCCATGTCTAGTTATTCGAATGTACCGAATATTTAAAAGAAAACCTTAACTTTATATTGTGTACTATCATTATTAGTTGTTCTTCTGGTATTAACTATATACATTTTTCATCTTAAAATTTTACACTATATTTTTTTGTTAAAAATAACTATACATACTAAGTAACTGGAGTATACCAAATGTTTTTTATCAACGACAATGTGTAAAATTGACTTTTAGTTGGCAGTTTTAAGTTTGTAAAACGACTGTTTAATAACATGTTTTCATGAGTTTACGGCGTCAGTAGCAACGTGTTTAAAATGATTTCATTAGGCACGTCGTCAGTAGCAACGTGTTTTAAAATTTTTAACCACACAAAATTAGAACCGGTTGCTAATAATCCTAAATTACATTTAATTTTTTTTTTAATATTTACCGTGTTTTCTAGATTCTATTGTCACTGACGGGGCTTAAAACACTCGCTCACTGGCTTTTTAACTCGGCCCCACTCGTGACTAAAGACTAGCTTTACGGACTGTTTTTTCCTGTTTTATTAATAAAATTGTTTTCATTGATATTTATAATGAATTCAGTTTCTAGAAAATGCCTTTCCTCGTCCGATAGCAAGCTCTGTATTTTTGCCGATGATCGCATAATGTGATCTATACCAGATAGCCAATCGATAATAATTCATACTATCAGTCAATGAGGGCATCCTTATCTAAAGTCGGCTCAGACATAGAAAACGCATTAATAATCGCGAGGCTGAAAATTAAACGGGTGACGTGTATGAAGCGGAACGTTTTTTCCGCACTCGATCGCAAAGGACGAAAAGAACTTGGTATTTTTGAAAGGTAAACCTAAAATTACCTCCGTGCGTGCAATGAACGGTCAGACATTTGACAATTTAAATTACATTCTCTGTGCCGCCCCTCGGCCCCCTCGCCGTAATTTGTGGGAGATTGTAGGATAAACTGGTTAGTCATCCACTGATGTTGGCTGTGAAGGAGTGTTCCACTTGTTACGGCGATTTAGTCGGTACTCGTGCTGGTCGGCGAAGGTTCCTCCGTGGTGGTTTACACGGTTTCTTCCGAATAAACCGTGTTTTTAAGCCATTCCGCGAGTTGTGATCTGCGAATCTGTGCTAAAATCTCGCGCTATTTAGGTAAAGTTGTGTAAGATTGTTAGAAAACAAACGAAAGTTGCACTGTTACTCGTGGGAGGCACTTTAGGAATAACCGTATCCATACAAATGAAGATTTTTTAATGAACAGTTATAATTGCCAGCGCGTTAATGATGCTTCGAAACTCGATTTTCTCATTAAAGCAAGTCCGTTCTGTACAGAATTGATTAATTTGCATCGACATTCATGTTTGGAAAAAAATCAGTACGCCTGTGGTACAAATTGGTCGTGCAGAATTTATTTGAGAAAAAAGAATTCAAATATTTTTTTAAACACAACTAAATCTTGAATTTTATTAATTTATTACACATTTGTACAAGTAATAGTTATTTATTCGCGAAGGAGAAAGGTTAATAATCATAAGCCCGCCCATAGGGCGAGGGACATATACTTGCTGGGGCAATAAAGATCGGTTTAATCGCGTCTTATATACAATATTTTATTTATTCATTAACTTTAAACCCTTTACTTTTCAATGAAGGTATGCACGACCTTTAATCCCTAGACAGTAACGTTATTCCTATAGTATTATAGAGTTACTTTAGCAACGAGAAACTAGCGATTAAAATCGTACTTAAGTGTGGGTAATAAATACATTGACATGATTAAAATTCACTTATTATATCCTCGAATGTGAGGTTTCTTGAAATATATTTTCAAACATTTTTGAGGTAGGTCACTACTTTATTCTTGATGTCTCTGGGGTAGTTTCAATATAAGCAATTAACAGTCGCAGCTTTTCAAAATACTATTTCACTCTTAATTTGTTTTTACGTATACTGCTAATCGTTTCTAAATTTTATAAATGTGTTATTAAACAACATTGTTTTTTCAATTTTTGTTTTGCTTACTTACAAATGCCATTTGAAAGTCGGCATATTCTTCATTTCTTTTAACTTGTTTTATGGATAGCAATTTGTACACAAAAGCTTTACGAAACATTTTACACGAGTCATAAAATACTGAAGTGATGAAATCGTATACTGTAACGTGAAACGCATAGACGGTGAAATCCTATTTGTAAACAGCGAAATGAGGTAAAACTCGCCGAAATCTAGTTTAAATTCCAGTCAGTAAATTAATGTTGTGTAATGCGGAGTATATCAGTCTAAAATACATATTTAACCTTTATTTAAAACTGGTTGAGCGTATAGTGCAAAATGTACGTAAATGTAGACTTTGATCTCATAATAAAGATGTATAAAACCTAAGAAAATAAAGATTATTAAATTTTGTGCATTATAATTGTTGCATTCTGTTTTCTATTTACAGAGCGTTAAAATATTGTGATAAAACTATTTTTAAATAATTTAAATGTGATTCCAAGCTGAATATAAAATTTGCTTTGATAAACTGATTTTTATTTGACATCAGCTGCGTGCCATTCAAAAAATTTTGTTGAGGTTCTTAACATTTTATATATACTGTTGCTGCAAAACAGGTCGACACTAAAAATTAAAGAAATATTTAATAGTAACATGTGAAAGGTGTTAATATATATTTAAAAGATTCAAATTAAATAAATTTGTAATTGAAATTCACATTTCCGCCTAAATTATTTAAAAAAATATGTATTTGAATAATTTTTATTTCTTTACATGACGAGGCACTGCATTAATTTTTCGTACTTACTGTAGACTTTATTTACTAGACGTGGGAAGCTTATTGGAACTGTACAGGTTTGCTATATAGACATTTTAATTATTTCTGTGCTGCTAATTTTGTTGTAAACTTTCTGAAAATGTTGCAAAAAATGTTTCATCGAATATTTCAAAACCTTTGTTGTAACTATGAAGTGCAAACATAAAATATGTGTGGGTTGTGCAATTCGAATATTATTTTCGACACAAAACGGGTGAAATCAATTCAATTGAATTAACGTGTTCAAATATTGCTATTGTAACACAAGTAACGTGAAAATTATAATATTAAAAATTTTAAATGCGGTGTTGGTATTACATCACACTTATTTAAGCTAGCTTTAGTGAGCACTGTCAGCATTATTGTCAATTATCAGGTGACTAAAAGCTATTTTTAACCAATAAAAACAAATCGTTTAAGCTTTTTAAAATGCCCTTGATTGTAAATTCTTATAATGATTTTTTTAAAATACGTCGATACGATGCAATCTTAAAAATTCAGGTTGACAGTGTCTGTACATTTGCTTAATTTTTAAAGTGTAATTGATCAGATTTAACACAAGAATCGCTAACATTTTAGAGCTTCCAGTAAGCTTCAAGTTGTTTTCAATTAATTATTTAAATTATTTAAATTTGTATGTATGTCAACAAAAAATTCTTCTGTTCATCATGTACAGGGAGATCAAAAATAAACTTGATCGCGGGTGCTATTGAAAACAACAAAACTTGCCTAATATGTAGCATGCTTTCTGTTGACAGAGAACTGTCAATTTTTTTATGTTAAAAAATGATTTTCAACACCTTGTTTAACTTCTCCATAATTATGTTATTTCAATGTTACTTACCAATTTAATCTATACATTTGGTTTGTTACATATTTTTACATATTTGTGTAGCTTATTAGACTGTGTTAGAGTCATATGAAATAATAAGTTAATCGTAGTTCAAATGCAATTTTATGAAATGAAGTATTGTGTAAGACAGTGGTCATACTTTCCATGGGCTCCCGCGATCGATTTGTATTTAGATTTAAAAAATTGAAAAAAATGTTATATGATAATATGTTGAAGTAACTTGCTAAAATTATTCAAACTAAGTCACATCTCCATAACTCGTTTTTCTATTTAACCAGTTTAAAGTTTATTTTTTAACGCTGAAAGTTATTCCTCAAACGGCCCCAGCATTAGTTGTATAATTTTCTATTCAGGTACCACTTTGTTCTAACCGTTTGAATATTCATTGTTCACCTGCATAAATAATGACTGGATTATTTGTTAAGTTGATAATGCTGCCAGGCACAAAGCTGCGTAAACGGAACAAATTACAATAGATTACGTGAGCCTGCATAATAAAGAATTTTAAAGTTCGTATTTAACGTTATATAGTTTTCACGAAGTTATACGATTTTTTACGTAATAAAATACTCAGCTCTTTACCGTAGTTTGTTAAAATTTAAACGTCTCGCTTGTACTTATCCCGTAAATTCTGTTTGTTTTTTAAATTTTATGTTGTAGTTTCTTCGAAAGAAATTGATAACTAATGTAATCAACGTCTGTGTAGGCACAGCCAGAGCCGGATTAAGGATATGTGAGGCCCATAGCTAAATTTTTGAGAGGCCCCATTCTCATTTATGCAACGGGTACAAAGGGATCTAAATGATTAGAAACCGCACTAGATTATAACCTTCGAATCTTTTCGAGGCCCCCAAAATTCGGTGGCCCGGGGCTGCAGCCCCCTTAGCCCCCCCCCCCCTTAATCCGGCTCTGGGCACAGCCTTATTTTTAAAATAAAAATTATATAAAGAGTAATACTTGAACAATCTTGTAGCAATTACCTGGAGGTTAATAATTTTTATTTTAGTAGAAGATATCGTGCTCTAATTTATCTTAAGGTTGTTACTGTATTAGTCCAAGGATAACTTGGAGTATTGGCGTTTTTGCATTAATTTTTTATCACATGTGCGACTAAGTTTTATCAAGATTAAGAAGTTTGAATTTAAATTTATTTACAGCAACTATTTCCAAAACAGAAAGTAAATCTTTGGATTGAACATCTTATAATAAACTTTTTATAAAGATATAAAAATCCGTTCCCACAGTTTAACTCCAGTTTGTTGACCGAGGAGAGAATATTTTTCAATATTTACATTTTTCTTTGGAATTCTTAAATGTAACTACAACTACGCACGGTAGAGTTAATAGTGGTAATATAAATTTGCAATATAAACGCATTTATTAGAAAATAATTCAAATTGCATTTCATTTTATAGAAACAAAGACGTTCGTCTCGACTTTTACTTTTTCGATACCCTAGAATTCGATGTTTTAGGAATAAATATATATTTCTTGCTTCTTATAAAAACCACGTTTAGAAATTAAGAAAATAGCTAAAGAGAGAAGTGCCTTTAATTTGGACTTTAGAGGAAATGTTATAAAAACAATTTATTTAATGATAAAATACAGTAAACTTCGCTTATAATGAACTTCAGTGAAAAGTCAATATTAGTCAATCATGTCCATTTTATCAGAATAATTGGATCCTTTAACTTGAAATAAATTGTAAGTTGCAAAATAATAAATTTATTAAAAGTTCGAACAACACAAAAAAATACAAAAATATAAGATTGCTGTGCAAGAAGCCGTAATTTTTCCTTTAACCATTTTTTTCCTTAAAAACATGCCTTTTAAAACAATCCGTATTTTATTTAATTGATGAAGAATTTCACTTGCTTCATCCACTTGCTGAAAGTATTGTTATAAGGTTTGAAAAGATTTGAAGATTTGGAAATTAGAAAATCACTTCACTTGCTCTTCCGCGGAATTCTGTTCGCATATAATGGACTTTTATTACAAGCGAAAATCTATTATAAGCGAGTCCATAATATCCACTTATATTTACACAGATTTAAATTACTCTTCAGGTGGGACTTTGGTATCGGTTCATTACAAACAAGAGTCCATTACAAGCAAGTCCGTTATAAGAGGACTGTAAGTCTAAATACAAAATGTTAACTTCGTCTTAGCAACTTGTGTTTTTTTAGTTTTAAACAATGCGAAATCATAATACGGTCAGATATTAATAACAACATACACCTTTACATTAAGGTAGAAGAGGAACCGATTGTGTATGATGTATGCATTAACAAATACAATCAAATCTGCTCTTAATAAATTTACAACTGTCGTTATATCTGAACGATGTTCATAAGAAAGTAAAATTAGAATTATTAAAAAAATGCTAACTTGGGGCAAAAGATTTTTATAGTACGTTGCTGCCGCGTAGCACACATTTTCGTGAAAATGGCCAAATATTAAATTCGACCATTCTGCAGTGAAACGAGTCGTTTTAGGATTCGACGAAAGAGGGGCTGTATAAAAAAAAGAAGAAATACATCGAAGTGGATGCTGCTATCTAAATTACTCTTAATAATATTAGAGATTTCTCAAAATGAACGCTTAGGAAACGTTCTCAAAATGTAAGCGTTAATAAGACCCATTTACAAAGAATTTGCAAAGTAAAGAGGATCAAACCATACAAACCAGAAATTTCGCATACTTGGAGGAAGGTGGTGATACCAAACATTTAGATTTTTGTACAGCTCATTGCAAATAAAACTGGGACAGCTAATATGTAATCTGAAATAGGGCGTACAATTAAGTATTAAATACTCGTGATTATGCTGCATTTTCTTATGCTTCTGTATTTAATAATATTTTATGTAGGCACCTACGGAAATATAATTTCGAGCCAGTTTCACACGTTATTAAAAACTCAAAAAGAAGTCTCAAGACTTGTCCCAGTTTTATTTGCAATCAGCTGTACATGGAATGGATAAAATTTGATTGACGACATACATTTTGCTAGAAATACAGTTTTTTTTATTAATCAACTTTTACAGCGAACGGGTTAGTAAGTTCACAAAATTACAGATATTGGTGCATCGATAATCCAAATTTTCGTATTCACAGCAGAAGACAATACTAAAAAAAGTTCATGTTTGGCGTAGTGGCGGCCCGAGATTTAAATATTTCCGCAGACGTACTGGCAAAAGTTAGCATCCGTGAAAAAATTACCAAACTTACAGGCTGATAAAAGATGATGAACTAAATCGAATATCTGTCTTTCATTTTTCGTTGAAATGTATAACTCGTCCAAAATATATGCATCTCCACTGTTTTAAATATACATGGATGCTTGCGTGATTGACGTATATTATTTCACACTGCCTTTAAATATGCAGGCATTACACGCGGAGTTTCTTTATAAGACACTTACGGGCGAATCGGACATCTGACACACACTATCGCAGACTGGGATAGCTGAGATTGCTTGCGCGTAAAGCTAGGTGGCTCCCATTGAAAGGTAATTATCCTTATCTATGGACCTACTTCTTGCCGCTCAACCCCCGCTGCAGTCTATGAACCTTCGAAATCTGAGAGCCGCTTCGATCTGGCACTTATCGTACAGTTTATATTAATGAAATAAAAATTATTCGTGGTTTGTTTAAGCTTTAAAATGAGAAGACTGATGAAAAATACGCGAAAAAAATATTTCTTTCACAATAAAACAATTCTTGAATGACTGTTTTGTAATGATAGAGCCATGGCTTCTTGGCTTCTTACTAGCGATCCCGATCCGTCACTGCTTTCTGTTTTTTAAATTATGGATTAATCAGTCTCTACTTTCTTGACGGTAATTTCAATCAAAATTCTTCTTTCGAAATGTTGGAAAATTATTTTGATGAATTTTTGTCTTGAACAATAATTTTGGTGATAAGATTTACTTTTAGTTGTGGGGATGCTTAAAGGAAGAAGTTTATAAAGAAAATGATTTCGGGAACGATGTCGAACTAATAAAAAATAAAACCAGAGCAGGTTTTACCATTATTCTTAAAGATGAGATAAAAATTAAAAAAAGAGCTAGCTATAAGGAGTTTGAGAAGGATAGTCATTTGATTTGATTTTTTTTGTTTGTTTTGTAATATATATTTATCTACTTTGCGTTCGACACAAAGCCATGCTATAATAAAAATACTAAAAATTTCATTTTTTTTGCTTAAAAAAGTGGCAAAGTAGATAAAATACTGTATGATACCTCGTTTATAAGGCATTTTGTAGCACTTACTCCTGTAGGGCACTCCTCGCTTTGCTCGTCGTACCCTAAATCCGTGCGTGCTACAAAATGCTTCTTATAAAACTCGTATCATAATATACTATTTTGCTAATATGAAGCTAAAATTTTGTATTTAGACTGACGTTTTCATTGTAAATAACTTTTTCTTAAAGTATTTTCCTTTAAAGTAAAATATTGAAGGTACTTCTCTCTTTAGCTATTTTCTTAATTTCTATACCAAATTTCAGTTTTTTCAATGATACTGTGGTTTTTGTAAGAAGCAAAACTTATAATGAATAACTTCTACAAGAAATGAAAAATAAAAAAGTTTCCCCTTCAGGACTGTACTGCACGGGTGGTAATCCGGGGACACATTGGATGTATACCGAGTGGAATCCCCAAAATATGAACAGTATTTGTATTAGTATACCTTCGCATTTGAATTGGCTGTTGATCATTTCTTCTTAATAAGTGCCACGTTTTTAAAAAGGTACAATAATTGAAAATTCGATATAAAATATGCCGAGAAATTAGAATTGTTTTTTAAACAAGGATTGGATATTTGATATTTCGCGTTATTTATGTAAAAACATGGTTGAATTGCTTGCCGTATAGGGCATAATCCGTTGACTTTCTCTGAATTCTTAAGTATAATTAAACAATTTATGAATTCGAACGTATAAACGCGTTTTAATTGTGATTATTTCCTTCATATCCATAATAATGCGTAATCACCATGGTTTCTGTTAGTTTAATAATGACTAAAATTCAAACGTCACAATTTAACCGCGGTTAAATTTATGTCAAAATGTAATCGCTTGTGCATAATTTTAACATGATAATTAAAGGTGCTTCACCAACTGAATTTTATCTATTTATTCAGGAAATAATCACGCCGAACATCCCGCGTGCATGTAAACTAGCCTGAATAAATTTTGACGATTTTCTGTCAGAATGTTTTGCTCTGAAGAAATATATCTCGTAAATTTTCCGCTTCAAAATCCCTCGTGCTGCGCACTCGGGATTCTTGTTGTGCGGCAAATTTACTTGACAAATTTCTTAGCAAAACATTCTGACAGAAAACGTCAAAATTTAATCGGCTATTTTAATGCACTTGGGATATTACTGTTGATTAATTGTAATCGAAACGTTTCGTTGCCTTGCTTTAAAATTTAATTATAATAATTATTGTCGTAAAGGTAAACGTTTGCATTTACTTTCAATCGATTGTTTTAATTAAAACCATTAAATCTGAGTTTTTAAAAATAATTACTGCATTTATACTCTATTGTCTGTACTTTAGTTATCGTACTTCAATAATAGTACCTATATAACAAGGGATCGAATAGAGCTTTATTCACGAAAGGCCGTAGGGCTCAGGACTTAAATCTCCCTATGCCCCTAGGGAGTTCCTTTATTCCCTAGGGATTAAAAATTTACTTTATCAACGAGACTCTGAAGAATTAGAATCATACTTTGTGTTTAATAACTGGTAATAATAACAACAACGTGGCGTTTATTAGAAAATGGAGTTTCGAGGTATAGAATGGCTGGAGATTTCTTTTCTTTTTTACATAACTTCCTAAGAGTCATTCTCTATACTTGTGCTACTGACTCATACATTTCAAAACTAATTTAGAGCTATCCTGCTTGAACTGTTATCTTCACAGATTTCTCTTACCAGCAGCAAATAACAATAACTCTAATTTATGTTAACATCTGGTTCGTATCTTCTCCAGTGACGTGGTTTGGGCTTAATTTCGATTAATTAGTTTAATTGGATTGGGGCAATTAGACGGTGTATAAATAGCTTTGCCGCATCTCTTCTGCAACGCACAGTGCCTCTTGTTTATTGAATAATTAAGATCCTTGTGTAAGTGCATAATTTACCAGGTCGTCAGGAAGCGTGAGTCAGTTGCGAAACCGAAACGACTTTCGATTTTTACGAAATTAATTGCGGACTGGTTGTCTCCGCACCGCAGCGAAAATGAAAAACAAAAGCAAAAACCAACTGGACACCAAGTTGGCTTCGGAGCAGCTTATCATATCCGAGCAAGGTAGCCAAGTGCTAACGAGCAAACCGCCCGTTGATAAGAAAATCATCGACAAGGAAAGGAAGACCGAAAAGAAGAAAAAGGGTAAGTCGCTCCCCCTGGGGCTCTTCTTATGCTAGGAATTTATTCTTCGATTTAATGCGTGATGTATAGTAATTTTATTACGTACTTCAATCAATTATATTGACCCAAGACCTCCTATCATTCGTTACAATTAAGCGCTGGATGTGGTATTCTGTTTTCCGAGCGATAAGATATGGAGTGGTGCAAGCCAATTTCCTGCTACCGTTCGTTATTTATATCGGATAGGAATTAATTTTATTAAAGCCAACGAAAACAGATGGCCAGCGCATGCCCCTGGTCCGAATTTTAATCATCTATTGCAATTCGCTCTTCGTGCACTTTTTAATTAGAAGCAGAAAGCGAGTGGTCATTTAGTACTTAAGGTATGTCATTCTAGAGGAGTACATCCGGCACCGAAATGGCAATGATTGTTTTAAATTGCTTGGGAATTTCAGGTCAAACGACCTTGGCAGGGGAATTGTGTGAAATTTAATTGTGCAAATCGCTGCAGGTCGAAGTCTAGCAAAAGTCGAAATTCAAACAGTCGACGTCAACTCGACCAGCTCGAGAAATATGATTTTAGGAATTAATATGCAGTTCGCATGCTAAATTGAATAAACCTCAATTTGTCAAAAAAATCTTGCTTTCAAAGGCTCATCCTTTTCATAGCTGCTTTACTTTTTTGAATAATGATGTAGTTGTCGCCTCTTTGAAGTAGCAAATATGTTTTGTCTTTGTTTTCCTAATGCAGTTTTAGTTTAGTTGTAAAGCAATATGTAGTTGCAAGAAATATCCACAGTTAATTATTAGACATTCGGATTAATTTTTTTTAAACAATAAATCATCTAATCAGTCAACGTTGCGATTCATTGCTGCTCACTTAATCGTACAATCATTTCGAAAAATTCCAGAGTAAATTATGTGAACTCTAGCAAGACCGTTATAAATTAGTTTCTAGCTGTAAGTTGCTAAGTAAATAACAACAATAAAATAAAAAGATCGAGAGGAATGTGCTCCATTAAATAATTTCAACTGAATCTTGAATTGAAATTGACGTAGAGCCCCTTTGACCTAATACAAAGTTTAATTCCAATCGCGGACCAATGGCTGAAATTAAGTACCAATTTATATTTTACTTAAAAATAGATTGTCGATGATTCTGGCTATAAATTCACGTAGTTTAGTGCTTTTCCTTTTATTTGTTAATACGAAATTATTTTTGTAATAAGCATGCAATAGGTCAATATTTAATAAAATGTCATAAAAAACTAACAATTGCTTTTTTTAGCATATACATACAAGATTGTTTTTTGAGTGTTGCTTTTCTTGATAATAATGCAGATTGTAAGCGCTAAGAGCGTTAAATTCAGCAAGAAAATTGAAGAAACGAAATAGTATTGCGTTGCTATTAGGTACAAAAAAGTCAATGACTTCATTACTCGAAAATAGACAACTGCCAAAAAGCATTAATTGCAAGCAAGACTGTGCGTTTTGTTTTTCTATAATTAAGGGTTTTCAGAATCTTAACGATATGTGCCAAAAATAAATAATAATAGACGTCAAAATAATAAAATTATTAATAATGATCGAAATAGTTTAAAATTCGTTCCTATGGTGTTACCATTGGCTGCATCGATAAAAATAGCAGTTTGCTGAAGTTATTTGAACTTGGCACTCAACTCAAACCTATTTTTTTAACTATGACGTTTTATTTTCCATTGAGGCTACAATCAAACTATGGCTAGTACAAACAGTAGGCTTCGACGAGCACGTGTCTTACAGTTAATTAGTTGCCTGCTCAAATTAGAACAAAACATTAATAAATTAATATTAATAACTGGATCGCGTCTTAAATATTAATCATTTTCCAAATTAGGTGTAATGTGTCTGAATATTAAATAAGTTGTAATAAAAACATATTTCAAAACACCAAAATAATTTTTAATGAATTCCTTCTAAAATTAATGAAATGGTTTTTATTGTCTATTAACTGAAACATCGTCGTGTAACGTCAGTATTAGGTTAGATTACTGAAACATAATTAGCCATTAGGGAATTTGGATAGTAAATTTTACTTAACTCTGATGTAATGGGTCCACATGCTAGAGGATATTTTGTTAGTAAAGTACTCCCGAAATAGCTTAGAATTTTTTTTAAGAATAAAAAATTCGATGATAATAATATTTGTAGTCGAATATTTTTGGGGCAATTAAAAATTATTTATAATTTACACAGCAATCCAGCTATGAGTATATCTATCTAGGATATGGATTAAATGATTGAAATGTATTGTTTTAAAGCGAGTTCATTCAACCAGATACAAATAAACGGATTTTGCTAACCTCTAGTATTGTGCGCACTAGAATTGTAATGTTTCTGAAAATGTAAACTAAAAAAACAGAAGAAAATAATAAATACATTTTTGAGGCATTTAAAGGCACCTATACTAGGTGGTTTTTTTAAGTGTTACAAGGCGATATCTTGAAAACGGTTTAAAATATTTTGATGAAATTTTGGTGAGGTGATAGGGAGATGGGGGGCACATTTAAACATATTTTTGACATTTACCGCCTCTCTCTGTTTTGGTATTTTAAATAGGATGATGTACTTTTGTTTGGAAACTAGAATCTACTTAAAAAAACAAAAATTGTTTTGATTTGGTTATGGTTACGGACTTATGATTTATTAGGTTATAAAATAAAATATTTACCATTAGCTTTCAACTTATTTATCGTCTATCATCCTTGAGAATTTGTTCGAAATGTTTGCCTTCAACTTCCAAATACATTCTCATTCTTTTTCTAAATGAATTTTGTACCCGCTGTAACATTTCAGGCGCCACTAGTAAGCAGGCAAAGCGGATTCGGTCAAGAGCAAAATAAAAAAATGTACACATACGTATTTTTTTACGTAGATTCGAATTTGATAAACAAAAGCACATCACCCTATTTAAATTTCCAAAGTTACCCCCCAACCTCTCAAAATAGAGAGAGGGGGTAAATGTCAAAAATATGTATAAATATGTTCCTCCATCTTCTTACTACCTCACCAATATTTCATCAAAATATTTTAAACCGTTTTCGAGATACCGCCTTGTAACACTTGAAAAAACTCACCTAGTATAGTGTGCTTCACTTCTCACCTTCACACCCTGTATCGTTTTTATTTATATCTGCTGACCGATTTCACAATTTGGTAAAATATGCTACTCTTTAACAGGATCAATTTTACATTTTGTAGATAATTTCGCTGCAGTAAAATAGCCTACTGCCATCAAAGAATCATAATTGTTCTACTTTACGAATAAAAAATACATTTAAACATTCTGAACTACCTAAATAGTTTATATTTATTAGGGATGTCATACCCGGTCTAAAATCAAACCCGGGTACCCGAAAGCAGTACCGGGGTACCCCCGGGTACCCGAAATATATAACAAAAATGTTAGTGTAAATCTGAAATCTGAAGTAACTACAAATTGCTTTCTTTTACGCCAAATTCAAGTACGTGACTTTTTGTCCGAAATTGGTAGCAGCATCAATCAACATCACACACAGGATGTTTATGTCACTTCATCCCATACTGACGCAATTTAATGGTACTATTGACGGGTTGAATATTTCCGTGAGGCGGATTTATTGCCTTTCTTATATGAAACAAAAAACATTATGTGGTATGGGGTCACCCCATCCCATTCTTGTTATTACTGCATGGTTATGTTTTTTTGGCGCTTATTGCTATTATTTTTATCATTTTCTCCGAAAAAGGCTGACTTCTTGGAAATTATATAATTTACTAGTAGGGTACCCGGGTCCTGAAACTACACCCGGGTCGACTATTACCCGGGTCGACCCGGGTACCCGCCGACATCCCTAATATTTATTAAAGCAAATTATGTTTTTGTTAACTTGTTATTATTACCTGAGAAGCAAGAAAATGGAGATATATTTTAGGAGGACGAGATATATATCATTCGACTCAGCTTGAAGAGTAGATTCCAAAAATATATAGAAACCGGAAATCGGATTTCTTTTCCGAGGTCGACTTCCGGTCAATTTTTTTTTAACTTTTAACTTTTTCCTTTATAGCTCCTGCAGTTTTTGAGATATTTAGCTCAAATTTGGAATACAGGTTACGCTGCAGGGCTTACATCATTGAGCATATCAAATGGTTGTGAGAATCTACAGGGAGATATTTTTTCAGGGGTCATGCTTCCTTTTCTCCCCCTGAATTTTTTTGCGGTGCGCCGCTGTTAGATTCTAAAATACAAATTGAGTTTTCTGTTTTGTTTAGAATCTTTTTCTAATTTTCGCTCTTTAGATACTTCGCGCTGCGCGTTCAGTATCTAATATGCGTTCAGGTTATAATACTGCGCTTCGCTACCTTGATGTATAATATACTATTTTGTGTAACTTGTGTGATAATTCCCACGCGTTATACAAAAGGATGCATTTCCTAACTGGTTTTATAAATAGCAATTTGAAAGATGTTCAGATATAGATTTGTTGGAATAATGGAAATTTTTTACTTAAAACACGTAAAAAATTTAAAAATCGGTTGCAGAAGTTGTAATTTAATCTGAAAAATTAAATATTAAGTACATAAATAATTCTGTATGAGATGTTGTCGATCACTTTAAATTTGTGTGGAAAATAACGCAAATATGCATTGGTACTGATACTGTATTTATATTTTATTATTATACCTACTAGTAAGTACATGAATCCGCAATCGACAGGCAAATCTACTAAACTTCCAACTATCCAAACTCTCATAACACCTGTAATTTTAGATAGCGAATTTAAGTATTACACGTTAAACGAAATTTGATTGTCTTATTTACCCTATGGGGGAAATGTTGAAAACAATGCTATGCTAATGCAGACTATTTTACTGTATTTACTTTGTAACATCCTGCTTTCGAAAGGTCTAAACAAGGTGTGACTAGATAGTCTGAGCGATAAGTTACATTGAGATGGCATTGACTTGGTTCTAAAATTTAAAATTGTACACAAACTATTACTATACACAACATAACGAAACAGGAACGGAGACGTTTATCAAGAAAATTGAAAACTTCTCTTTGACTGAACGAAAAATAAAGGTTTCAGTTATTGCAAACAATTGCCCTGAAAATTGGCTTTACCCTAATATAAATTCTTTTTAACAGACTGCAGCTGAAGTAGTATAATATACTAGTACATATAATCATTATTATATCGTAACTTATTTATCATTAATAACATTAATATTAAGAGTATGGTTTCACAAAGCTGCTTATTTATTTTTTAAAACTATAAATGTTTGTCATTTTTTCTGCACGATAGAACGATTTTACTTGGCTACCCCGTTTGTTGCCAAATCAGTAAGTTATGTTTAACGTTCTAGAACGATAAGTAAAAATTCGAGGTTATCAGATTTTGCGCCAGTTTTGGCACAAACTGACGCAAAACCTAACCTGCTAACCTGGAATTTGACATAGACTTATAATGCCACTAACATATTATTCTGTGGTACAATGTCCCATTTTACTGGAGTTTCAAGAAAACTACATTTCCATCGTACAAAAATCGTCACAAGCATCACGAATGTTAAGGAATTGCCGATCTCAGACAATAATTGCAGTCGTCGCTTCGCTCCTCCTCCAAACAATTGTCTTCGATCGGTAAAATGTTCTTGCCGTTATTAATACTTAATATACTAGTACATAGAATCAGTCCCTTGTAAAACAGATAATTTTGTGTACTCGCGTTATTTAACTGAGGCAGTCTAAAATCAAATCGATTCCTTGATTTATACCGGGTGGCCATAAATATCTGATATCACATTACCTTTGGAATCAACACCGCTTTATTAAAGTGATGAATCCAACTAAACTAAATGTCATTAATGTCATCACAACTAAAATTCCTATCTGTCAAAAATTATTACAGATTGCAATAAGTAATGGAGTTAGAACAGAAGATTTTTATAATCGAGTCGTAGTTTAAATTGCAAAATCTGGGACACATTTCCTTCCTCTCATTACATTTTATTACATTACATAGGTACCAATATTTATTGTAATTGAAATATAATACTAACCCAACATTTATAAGTAGCTAATTCCATGGCTACCGGGATCTCAGATATTTATGGCCACCCGGTATTAATGATCAGCATTTAGTATCAAATGATCTGACATATAATTTGGTAATAAATTATTAACAGCTTTGTAAATCATAGCCATTGTATTAAAATAAATACGCTGTTTGATACTTAGCCATTGTAACGTATTCAGCATTAACTTAATATTCGTATATTTAGAACATCGTAAAATATTTCGCATCACTCTATTTTGGTGTTGTTCAATTTTTGCAAATCCACTTCGTAACAAAGAAAGATGATACTTGCACAGTAATCAAAGTGTGGCGTAATAATGGTTTATAGACTAGAATTATAGCATTAATACTTAGTTTACTAGCTATCCTTGCTAAAAATCCTATTTGTTAGTAACTTTCTTAAGGATAAAATTTATATTACTACTAAAAGTAAGTCTATTATCTATAGTGACTACCATATATTTAATTTCAGGCACTTGTAAGTAGCACTTCGGATCAGTTACAAACTAAAAAAAGATTGAAAATAAAAAAAATCAATTACTTCAATTTAATTTACCGTAGGTAAAAATAGGTCTCACTTGCTAACGCTGTTTTAAACAAAAACGAAGGGTTTCAAATTCTTACCAAAGTAAGTGAAGTTTTAACGGACAATTTTAAGAATTAAGTTAATTTAGACTCGGTTAATATACCAAATCTAAAATATTCTCCATTGATATCCGTTGACGTTGACAGGAGTTTTTCTATATACAACAATATTTTACCTGGCGAAAAGGGCAGAGATTCATTGTTAGTAATCTAGAAAAGCGTATTATAATTAACTGTTTTTATTATAGAACGAAAGATAAGAAATGGATGCATTTATAATAGGAAAGGAATTAATAATTTATTGTTGAGTTATTTGAAATTTCTACTGATTTTATTGTAAATAATTTTAAGTATTTTTTAAATTACACAGTTTTAGTCGCACGCTGTGCATCTAATGCATATTTTAGAAAATGCGTGCATGTATTATGAGTTGTGTGCATGTAAATGCGCATATGTTAATGATTGTTTGTAGATATATTTCCATGTTGTGGTCATAAGGCCAGAGGCGACGGAAGTATTGCAATGTGCAAAAATCACCTTTAGATTTTCACGTTTCAGGGTCCCTGGATGTTGAAAAGAAAGTTTTCTCAATTCCGTCGGTCTGTCTGTAGGCGCTACACCTCAAACACAATTTGTTGGATGAAGACGATATTTTGCATACAGATTAGATGTATACCTTACTCGAAACCGAATCTGTTTATTTCTACTCTAACTCAAAAAACTATTAGTTAGATAATAGTTATTTATGTATTAATGGCATAATTAATTATTATAGCACGAGAGAACGTTTAAAGCGCGACGCGAAGCGGAGAGCTTTAAATTTCCCGAGAGCTATAATCGTGATTAAGCACGTAGTACATACAACGTTTTACTTTATTTTGGTTCTCGAAATAGACAAAATTCAAGGATTCAGTATTTTACTACAGACTGCTGCGTCGTCGTGGTGCTGGCGCTATAATTTTTTAATGTGATATGGTTATTGTGCAAATTGTTCGTGTTGCTATATTACATTGTTGATGCTTGGTATATTGCTTAGCAACTTTGTAGAATCTAGGGCCATAAAAGCCATTTTACGTCGGCTATCGAGGGCCAATAAACAGGATTATGATTCCAAAATGAAACAGAAGTAATAATTTGCACATAAGCTATAGCTTAGGTTTTTACCTTTGACTAAAATAGGCGTATCTTGGACCCACCAGATACTTAGTGAACAAATCAGTGCCGTATTTTTTTTTGCTGTAACTCGGGAACTATTGGTTAGAGGAAAATATAATTTTGCGTCTAGCTCAAACTCCTACCCTTGACAAAAATAGTTATGTTGTGAATTCCACAGATATACGGTGAACACCTTAGACAATCAATGTGTATTTTAGCGTTATCTCAAATTTCTTAGAGAAAAATTAGATTTTGCGTATAGCTTAAACTTAACACTTTAAGACCAAAATTGGCATCGTATAGTCGATTCGGTCAACCTTACAAAATTCTAACTAAGCAATTACGGTTTTACACCGACTTATTCACACAGGAAGACTTTTGTTTACGGCCAAGTACGGACCTGAATCTGTCCCACAATTGTCCAGTATTTTAACTGCTAATTCCTACGCGAGGCAATTTTGCAAGGTCGACCGAACCGACTATACACTGGCCGTGCACGACGAACTGAACACTTTCTTAATCCCTAATCCTGTAGCGTGTTGTTTACCTGCAAGTGACCTGTGAACTGGGTACTGGGTACTATACTTTCTAATCACCCGACGTGAACCCTTGTGTATTTGTCATTAACTGGCAGCCTTTGCACGTAGTAAAAGCTACAAAGGTGTTTTTTTGTTAAGAGAGCGGGAAGCTTTTATGTGTTAACGAAAACGTCACAACTGAAGATCTCGAAACAAGACGCCGGCATACATTTTTAAAAACTAAAATTAATCAGTATAGTCAAATAGATTGACTGCATTATGTTAAATGTCTGGGTTATTGTTACAGGCAATAAATGACACATATTATATTGTAATTACTGACTAATTATTACGTCTGTATACTTTTTAAGTGCTTTGACGAATATTGAAGTGCTGTCTCTGTAAGTGTAAAGAGATATTTTTTAAATAGTAAACAACAAGCAACTTATTCGTGGTTTTATTTAATGTGCCCAAACTCTAGACCGGCCAGCACAGTGTGCCATGAGTCCGCCTGATGCGGATTTAGTATTTTGCAATTTACTTTTTTTTTTCTTAATTTTTGAACATCTGACCTCTACTCAAAAATCAGTTTAACTTAAAGATGCTATCTTTCAAAGTCCGTAATAAAAAGAGGGGGTTGCTATTAAAAAAACATCGATGACGTCATACCTGTATGTACAAATTTTATTTGAAAAAATGCGCAAATAAAAATCAAAATCAACGGGCCCGAGCTTTTTTTTCCAAAAGTTACTCCCTAAGTTTTTAACGATTTATCCACTACTTTACGAAAGGATTGTATATATGCTAGAACTTCTTATTTTGAGTGTACGTAGTGTGACACGTATGGCATAATTTCTGTTATACTTAATATGCATTGCCATACTGTAACACGTAAGGTAATACTTTTGCGTTCCATTTTTAAACAGTTATAGGCAATTACTTAGAACGGACACTAAATAATTGATTTCATTTGGTTCTACCCCAATTATATGGTATTTCATTAAAGTTAATTAAGTTAATATTTCACCAAGCACAGCGACGTATACTATATAGGGCGATACGTTTTATGACGTACGGTAGAACACCGCATTTGGTCGTCATTTCACTGCATACAGCAAATATTGCATTGCTGCAGTTATTAAATTCTTCAGTGCTGCATACTTCATTCTTTCTAAAGGTGTTATGAGAGAGAGGCTTTAGTTTTATTACTACTGAAAAAAAGAAGAAAACGGTGTGCTAAATACTGGGCGCACAAATGATGATATCCGGAGTGTATCAACGTCTTTGTCAATAACTGAAGGTATATCCTAAAACAATTTTCAATGCCTATTTAAGTATCAATTTAGAAAATTTTGAGAAATTACAGAACAGATTGAAACAGGGTTCAGCCAAAGGGAATACGAATGTATAAAGTTTTTACTGAAACTGATATTAGGAGGTTTAAGCATCTCTATGAAAAGTCGTTGAATATCAATGCGTATATCTTGTTCAAACTTAAAATTCGTCTTCTTGGAGAAATAAGTGTCACATTTCTCGATGCAAAAATAGATTGTTTATTTTTAGCCCGAAAAAACGTTGGGTTTACTAGTTCCGCTTAAATTTCATACAATTATCCCTGCCCATAAAAGTGTTGTAAATTTAATAATATAGTAGCCGGCATACAAATACTCTTGCTTTTCCTATAACATTAAAACGTGTTATTTTTAAAATTATGTAAATCACTGTGCTGCTTATATTTCTGACAATTATATTTGTATTTAGTTTTTTAAGCCCTCCCAAAGTTAACTGTACTTTTCAAATGTAACAATTTAGGACTGACTTTAATGATAGAGTTTAGGATAACTGTTTTAACCAATTAAGTATGCTAGTCACTGCTATAATTCGGCGCAATAGTTTTTAATATCTATTTATTTTTGACGCTATGTAACATAATTTTTGATGTTATGCAGCTGTTTTGTTTTTATTATTGGTTTGGCGTTTGGTTGACCATGGTAGTTTGATTAACCATGGTCGTTTGACATTACAAACTTCAATATAAATCTTCAATTTGAGGTTATAATCTGGCACTATGGCATCAGACCATATAAAACTCTTTTAAATGTTCTTACAAATTTTTACTATTTTTAGTTGAAAAACTTGCCTAAAAGAAGAGTTAGACAGTTATCAGAATTACAAACATGAAAAATAGAACAGGACTGTAACTAAAAGGAAAAATCTCATGGTCAACCAGAGGTTAAATAATATACAAACGAATTATATTTTGTGGCATTTATGACTGGCAGTTATAATTTAAAAAACATTAGCTGGCAAGTAGGTAAACTAACGAAATTTTTAAAGGAATGAGTTATGAAATAGAATGATAATATATTTGGCATTTTTTCAGTCTCCTTGGTATTTATATTACGTTTAAAATTGAAAAGTTGTCATTGTAATTCAATTAATTAGAAATGCGCAGTTTTTTGCAGCTCACCACGAACATTCTATAAAGTCTTAAATCTGCATCCTTATTTGTAATGGGTTTTACCATGACTGTGATTTAGTACATTAGTTGCATCCTACAGTATTGATTGTTCGTCGCACCCGAATTGGGTGCGTTCGGGGAAACGCTACAGTAGTTGCATTCTATATTCATGAGGAGGGTCATAAACAAGTGAAGGGCAACACGTGTGTATGCACCCGTAGTTATAATTGTGCAACGGAAGAATGGGAAATTTTATTGTTGTTCATTTGGCTGCGCTCTAGAAGAACTCAAGGGCAATTCTCACGTACAAACAGTGAAGTGCCCGTACCGAACCCCTTGTGGGTAGTAGAAAATAACGCTATCCCTTTAACTACAAAATGCAAGTGCAAGTAACCGTAAATTTGAAATTGCAATGCAGTGTTTCTGGACAGCCAGCGTGGCCGAGCGGTTAGGGAGCTCAGGCTACGATGCCACAGTACGGGGTTCAATCCCCACATCTGGCATTTGTGGACGGCCAGTCGCTTTAAAAATTGGGTACCGAAACCAAACTTGTGGAAGTAGGGCAAGTAAAGGCAGTCGTCAAAGGCGTAACCACATCACCCAGTACGCCATTAATGTGTGCCAGATTGGCTGGGTTTCGGAAAGGAATATTTCGGCGACCCTGACTCGCCTTGTCTCATGCCGTGTTCGTACATGGAATGAAGTGCCCGAACTCAGATAAAATTCAGTAACAAAATTTACTATTTTTAAATTGTTTTGCAAACACGCATTCAAAGGTCAATTTATGCAGTTTAATATTAAAATATTTAAATTAATACTCATAATTATTTATATTTTTTGATAAATAGGTTATCTCGCAAAAGCGAATGCTTCCAAGAATACGTCATCCGCTGGCTTCAAATTTAAAATAAGCGCACAGAAAGATTATTTTAAATGTGGTGCTATCCGCTTTTTATTAAGCAATTAAAAATCGCGTTAAATAACATTCAAAAAGTAATTTATATCTCGTAGCCATACGTTTGCTCATTAAAATTTTGCAATTAATGTTCGGCACTCGCAATTTGGCGACCCCGTTCTTCTAAAAGGCAACGCCAATAAATTTCCCCAAACCGACTCATACATTTTAGGAGCAAAATTAACGGCGATAACGATCATGCAGTGCAGAAATTTAAATCTAGGTTTTTATAGCCAGCATTTACTTGGCACAAAATTGCCCTGGCAATTTCAGCCATGTCCCCCTGTTGCGTGCTGAAACTTTTATTGCTAGAGCTTCTTAATTTTAGTCATTAAGCTGTATTCCGATTGAAGTAAACGTGTTTTTGCTATCTTGTGCCAAATCGTAATTATAAAAACGTGTTACTTTAATTGAATTTTTTAGACCGTGCCGTTATTTTAAAATTCGAAGTAAATGCGGTATATTAAACTGTCTTAAGTTACGAAAAATCTAGAAAATTAAATGCGTGCGTCATCACTGTCATTGGCAGTTTTTGGTTAATTTCCTGTGGATATTATCATTGTTGGGCTTCAGGCCAACATTTTTATATTAAGGTGATTCAATAGGTATTATACCGTGTGTTTCAATAAAAACTCATTCGCAGCATGCCATGATCAAATTGAAGTTTGCCGTAACTTGAGATATACCAATTGATGCAAATGAACTACCAAGTCAGAGAGAACTAAATCACATCTTGACGTTGAATTATTTTCCTAAAAATATACAAAGCACTTAACAAAAATCATTTTTATTGACTGTTATGATTATTACACTCGTTGTTGTTGTGTACATGCCATCTTATTTTCTTTTTTGCTTGATACAATTAAACTTAATGTAGTGCAGGGGTCGGCAACCTTTTCCGAACGGCGGGCCATTTTCAAAATAAAATTTTTTATGCGGGCCGCACATTCAAATATAACTTAAATAGTGCTTTTATATCATATACGAGTATAAATATTATTAAAAATAAATATAGAAAAATTTATTTTTTGTTGACATGCTATAATAACAATAATGTTAGAGAACAAAAATTTTACAATTCTTAAAAGAGAAAAAAAAGAAAATACAATTCCAATTAAATATGTATAAATATGTAAATATAAAATATATAAATATAAAAAATATAAAATATTGTAGTGAAACGTCATACGGCTGTCAACATGAACGCACATATGAACATACAGTAGCAAACTGGCGAAATGAAAGAATTAGTGATGGGCCTATCAGGAATGAATAATCGGAAAGTTTCCGATTGTTCAAAATATCGGAACGTTCCTATTATTTCGGAACTTTTCGGAATTCGATTATTTTACTGTTCGGTGGGCAAAATTCGGAACTTTCGGAATTCGATTATTTTACTATTCGGTACACAAAATGAGAAAACGAAATGCCAATTTGAACTGAACGGAATACGGAATGTTGTATTGACTCACCTGACTGCTATATGCTGGTTGGCGAATGTCGACGGGTCGCGCCGTGTGCGCACGTGTATGATACGTGAATGGCACTAATGGAAGTGGTATTTCGTAGATTAATTATTAGATAGTACACCTACAGACTTCAAAATCAAGTATTGTTTTATACTATCTATTATGTACTTTATGTGCTATTAAACTTTAAAATATCACTACTATTTTCCGAAGTCTATTAACGTAACTACTGTAATAATTTGAAAAAATATTTTATTTCCTCATATCCCACTGTGCGACTCAAACTCATAAATTGTTTTTTAGGATACTGCATTGCTAACTAGCGTCTACATAGTTACAAACGAGTCCGGTAGATAAAATTTACCGGCCTAGACCAGTAGTAATAGAACTACTACTGGTCTAGGCCGGTAAATTTTATCTACCAGACTCGTTTGTAACAATGTAAACGCTAGTTACCAATGCAGTATCTTAAAAAATCTTATACGATACACGACCGGTAGAATTCTTATGGCCTTGCCAAACATACAGGTCTCGCCCTACGGTTCGACCTGTAAAGTATTGGCGCGGCCATAAAAATGTTGCTACCGGTCTAATTCTAATAACGTAAATAGCTATTACTGACCGTCCTACAAACCCAAACAATAGATGCCAACGCAGATAAGGGCTTACGGCGCGACGGCGAGTGCTCTCATCGTAAATTTGCACGCACTTCATCTTCCTTCCGCTTGTTGTTATTTCGCTCATTTTCCCTTGCTTGCATTTACGGAATGTAAAATAATCGGATGATATTCCGATTTTATAAACATTCCGAAATGGAACATTCCGATTATTGAAATCATCCGATTATGCCCATCACTAGAAAGAATGCTACACTTGCTAAGCGAGACGTCGTATTCGCTGGGGAGTGGGGATTAAACTTGCGCAGTAAAATAGGTTTCCCACTATGTTCTGTTTGTCGCGCATTTTTGTCACCGGCCACATTTCGGCACGCTTACGCTCTAAGTTTGTTGATTATTCCTAAAGAAATATTGGTGCTTTGGCGGGCCGCGCAAAAAGTTCCAAAGGGCCGCATGCGGCCCTCGGGCCGCAGGTTGCCGACCCCTGATGTAGTGTAAACGTTTACCTGTCACAGTCACAGATGTGTTCATAAACAAATTACAATCTGACATTCGCCTACAGACTTAAGTTAAGACATGACTAGATTTTCTATCTGTCTTTCCAAGGCCTACTCTAAATGAGTTTTTTTTTTTGGAACACAGCATATTAATTTGTACAGTCTTAAGGCACTTTTTTAATAAGAATCTAGTGGTGTATTCAGATTTTTGAAAACTGTTATCATAGTTGGCCATGACGCTTTTAAAATGAGAATTATTTTCGCTCTTCATAAATGTATAATTTGTTATACCTAATACGAAAATGATTGACGAAAAATGAAAAAAAAAATGTTTTCTTTGATAACTGAGATCATTGGTCGTGAAGTTTGCCAATTGAAGGCTTTGAAAACAAAAAACAATCTCAGCAATTGCTTGTTTATAGTTGACATTAAGTTTATTTTGTTTGTAATTTACCTGTTAAGAAAATAAACAATGCAGTATAATGTAAATTGCTGTTAAAATCTTAAATTAACTGGTAATTTACCATTACCTATTTTTTGTCTTGGAGCTGCTTAGTAACTGTGATACATTTGAACTGTTGTTTTGTTATATTGTGTATCACAAAAATTCGACCAAAGCTTCTGAAATGCCTTTAAACCAGTATTCATAATGAAGACAACCACCTCATCTATCTACTTTTCAATATATCATATTTACTAAATCGCATACAAATCTGCAGCGCATAAATAAGGAAATCAAAACTACCGTCTTACAAGCAGTTGAGGATTTTGCGAATGGTATACTAGACAATACAATGGTAATGATAATTTTCCGTCAGAAATATTATGGTCTGACGAAACTAGATTCACAAACAATAGTTGATTTAATTGGCTAAATTTATTTTGGCCTACAGAAAACCTACATATGTTCATACCTACTCGACATTAAGTACGTTTTGAATTTAATGTGGCATACTAGAACCACAATTGGTCCTATAATTGTTAATGAAACACTAACGTCTGACATTTATCTGCATTTATTAACAAATAACGTTAAAGGCTTGCTGGATAAATTACCTTTAGCAGAGACTCATAGTTGTTGGTTCCATCAGGATGGTGCCCCATCACATCATTTAAGGGTTGCAACCAATTTCATGTTTGAACGTTTTGGTAACAGGCGGATGGTAACTTGTAGACCAATTGCATAGTCATCAAGATCTTTTGATCTGACGCCGCTCCACTTCTTTCTATGGCCTTACACAAAAGGCAAAGTGTTCGCACACACGATGATGTAAATAAACTTCTTGAAAACATAATTCAAAAATTTGAACGTCGTTAAATCTAATATCCGTAGATCATTCTTCTGTTTGAAAACTAAGTGCTTAAACATCATTTGTATATGTTTTATTATAATTTGCTTTAATCTAAATTCTAAACAGTTTTCAAAGCGTTCTATGTTTTTAATAAATACTTAATTGCTGTAAAATATTTTTTCTTTATTTCTTCGTTTTCAAAACCTTCAAATGGCAAACTTCAGGACCAATGGCCTCACTTGTCAAAGTAAAATAGGATTTTTTATTTTTTGGCATTAATTTTCGTATTAGGCATGACAAATTATACATTTTTGAAAAGCGAAAATAATTCTCATTTTAAAAGCGCTATAGCCAACTGTAAGTCTCATAAGAGAAAATTAAGTTGGCCATTGTAGCTCAACTATGATAACCATAATGCCATAAGAATGTGCAAAATAAATTCAACTTCCTCTTAAAATAGACGAGTTATTCAAAGAAATAAAAAAATAAAACAATTCACTGTTTTCGCTA
>OW679196.1:112660320-112738051 GCA_940337035.1 Agriotes lineatus | reverse complement strand
AAAATAACATCTTGGAAAAAAGTGCAGCACTGATAAATATTTTCAGTTAAAAATATGGTTACCGTTGATATTTTTTCAATATAGTCGTTCAGTTGATTATTATAAACATTTTTGACATTTAGTTCAAAAATTATACACAGTAAAGCTTGATCAGACGATCTGGGAAAAAATATTATCAATTTATCAATATCAGGAACATCTGCGTGCTGTATTGCAAAAGATTTAGGTTTACACATACAGGGTGATTCAAATTCGAGGCTAACCATGGGGATTTCGAAAACGGTAAGAGTTAGAGGGGTGGTTTAAATTTGGCAAAGTTGCGCAATTTAATGCTCAACAATATGCTGCCGAGAAAGCAAAACAAATTTATTTCGTTTTTAAGATTTTTGAAAAAAATCAAACTTTGTCATATTCGTTTTTATTTTTTCCTGATCTTATTTACGAAGATATTTAAAAATTAACAATACATTCTTAAGGCAACTTTTACTGGCCTACAAGATGGCGGTAACGGATTTTTAATACGACGTTTCGTCTTTTGCCAACCACCATCAACTTTGTTTTTTTTACGGCCGCGATCTTATATTTTCAGACCACTGAATAGAGTTTCTTTTGGGGATTTCAAAAATGGATAACTTACCTACCTTATATCAAATAATTATGCTAATATTCACAAAAAGCGGAAATTATTCTTAAAACACGTACTTTTGAGTTTTAAGTACCCTAAATTTGAAAACAAGCAACAAGGAATAATAATTAAAGGAAAAAACTTAACAATAAATCAAGATTATAATAAGTGTTCAAAAAGAAAACCATTTTGCTGCACCCACATATTAGCTTTTTTGATAACACTACGTATTGCTCGTTGAATAGATACTTCTTCAGAGAATATTTTGACAGGTAGCTATAAAACTGTTGCGAAGTTCTCCGACGTTGCTTATAAATGGTATTTTTCAATAATCCCCATAAAAAAAAGTCTAACGGAGTAAGGTCCGGACTACGCGCGGGCCATTCGATAACCCCTCTGTTACCTATCCATGCATTCGGAAAAATTTCATTTAAATAATTACGAACTAAAACACTGTTATGTGGTGGGGCACTATCTTGCTGCCACCAAAGTTGTCTTAATTCGTTAAGTGCAATTTTATCCAAAAACCCCAGCATTGGTCCTCTTAAGAACTTCTTCTTCTTCTCCATCTTTCCCTTGTACCCTAAGGTGTCGGGTCCTCTATTCACTTCTGGAATTCTTTCCTGTCCCTGGCGATTTGTCTGACCTCTGCTATACTCTTTCCTCTCTTCTCCGCTTCCCTCTTGATTGTGTCCATCCATGTATGTCTTGGTCTACCTCGTCCTCTTTTCATTTCTCTTCTTACCTCCAACACTTTCCTTGGTGTCCTCTCCTCTCCCATTCGTACTACATGCCCGTACCATTTCAACTGTCTCTTCTTTATAGTTTCTACCAGCGGTTCTAGGTCTAGTTCTTCTCTTGTTGTATTTCTGACTAGGTCTCTTTTTGTTCTTCCCACTACCCAGTGTAGCTATTTCATTTCTGCCGCCGTCATTCTGCTTTTGGTTTTATTCTGTAGTGGCCGGGTTTATGTTCCTTAAGAACTATAGGTAGTTATTTGCATTCAGAGTATCCTCATAAATGAAAGGGCCCAGTATTCTATCTTTAGTTAATCCGATCCAGACTTTAAACGCAAAACGGGTTTGATGCCGGACTTGCCTGTTCTCTCTAGGATTTTCAGTTGCCCATACGTGTTCATTATTGCGATTAAAACGCCTAACTTGGAGAAGCGATATTCGTCAGTCCAAATTATTTTTTCAACAAAATTCTTATCGCGATTTGTTTGATCAAGTAACAAATTGCAGTAATTAAGCCGCCTCTGGCTATCACCGGGAAGTAAAGCTTCACTTGTATGTATTCTATAGGGTTTAAAATTTTTCAGTGTTCTCCGGACTGTTGTTTGCGGAATATTCAAATTAACAGATATTTCTCTAGTAGAAATGGATGGGTTTTCGTTCACCTGAAATGAAGTAATGAATTGATTTATGGCAAAAACATAAAAAAAGGACTTACTGCCTAAGAATTGCCTCCCGATTTGCTAAAGGGATCCTATTCCCATATTTGGATCTCGGTGCATTAAATTGTCCATATTCTGACAAATTTCAGTGAAGTCTTAAGAAATAACTTTCGTTTGGTTGATTCCTTTCAGGGTACATTTCAAAATAGGCATTTGCTGAATCTCTTGAGTTTCTGCCTTGTGCGTAATATATTTGCAAAATATCGCGCTTTTCGTCTTATGAAAAAGGCATTTTAATACGACTAAGTACCTAACTATTCTAATCACACCCTACACCCTTGACAACAAAACACAATTAAAATGACAGTAGCAGCCATATTAAATAAAATAAAGAACAATAATTTGATTCAAAGGTATCTTAATAATAAAAAACAATACCTACCCTTCTACGGTGCAGTGGTATCTAGATCGTTTTTGTTTGATTCAATAATAATTTTCGTTTTTTATGAATATTAGCCTAATTATTTAATATTAGGTAGATAAGTTATACATTTTTGAAATCCCCAAAACAAACTCTATTCAATGGTATAAAAATATAAGATAGCGGCCATAAGAAAAAACAAAGTTGATGATGGTTGGTAGAAGAAGAAACGTTGTATTAAAAATCCGTTACCACCATCTTGTAGGCCAGTAAAAGTTGCCTTAAGAATGTAGTGTTAATTTTTGAATATCTTCGTAAATAAGATCAGGAAAAAATAAAAAGGAATATGACAAATTTTGAATTTTTTCAAAAATCTCGAAAACGAAATAAAAGTTTCTTGGTTTCTCGGCAGCATATTGTTGAGCACTAAATTGCGCAACTTTGCCAAATTTAAACCACCCCTCTAACTCTTACCGTTTTCGAAATCCTCATGGTTAGCCTCGAATTTGAATCACCCTGTATATGTATATGAAATAATCACGCTGAACATCCCACGTGCATGTAAACTAGCCTGAATAAATTTTGACGATTTTCTGTCAGAATGTTTTCTCAACAGTAATATCCCAAGTGCATTAAAATAGCCGATTAAATTTTGACGTTTTCTGTCAGAATGTTTTGCTAAGAAATTTGTCAAGTAAATTTGCCGCTCAACAAGAATCCCGAGTGCGCAGCACGAGGGATTTTGAAGCGGAAAGTTTACGAGATATATTTCTTTAGAGCAAAACATTCTGACAGAAAGTCGTCAAAATTTATTCAGGCTAGTTTACATGCACGCGGGATGTTCGGCGTGATTATTTCCTGAATAAATAGATAAAATTCAGTTGGTGAAGCACCTTTAATAATCATGTTAAAATTATGCACAAGCGATTAAATTTTGACGTTTGAATTTTAGTCATTATTAAACTGACAGAAACCATGGTGATTACGCATTATTATGGATATGAAGGAAATAATCAACAGTAATATCCCAAGTGCATTAAAATAGCCGATTAAATTTTGACGTTTTCTGTAAGAATGTTTTGCTAAGAAATTTGTCAAGTAAATTTGCCGCTCAACAAGAATCCCGAGTGCGCAGCACGAGGGATTTTGAAGCGGAAAATTTACGAGATATATTTCTTCAGAGCAAAACATTTTGACAGAAAATCGTCAAAATTTATTCAGGCTAGTTTACATGCACGCGGGATGTTCGGCGTGATTATTTCCCGAATAAATAGATAAAATTCAGTTGGTGAAGCACTTTTAATAATCATGTTAAAATTATGCACAAGCGATTAAATTTTGACATAAATTTAACCGCGGTTAAATTTTGACGTTTGCATTTTAGTCATTATTAAACTGACAGAAACCATGGTGATTACGCATTATTATGGATATGAAGGAAATAATCGGAAGAAATATATCTCGTACATTTTCTGCCCCAAAATTCTTGTTGAGCGGCAAATTTATTTAACATATTTCTTAGCAAAACATTCTAACAGTAAACGTCAAAATTTAATCGGCTATTTTAATGCACTTGGGATATTACTGTTGATTATTTCCTTCATATCCATAATAATGCGTAATCACTATGGTTTCTGTCAGTCTATTAATGACCAAAATTCAAACGTCAAAATTTTACCGTGGTTAAATTTGTGTCAAAATTTAATCGCTTGTGCATAATTTTAACATGATCCTTAAAGGTACTTCATCAACTGAATTTTATCTATTTATTCAGGAAATAATTACTCCGAACATCATGCGTGCATGTAAACTAGCCTGAATAAATTTTGATGATTTTCTCTGAAGAAATTTATCTTGTAAATTTTCCGCCCCAAAATTCCTCGTGCTACGCACTCGAGATTCTTGTTAAGCGGAAAATTTACTTGACCAATTTCATAGCAAAACATTCTGACAGAAAAAGTCAAAATTTAATTGGCTAGTTTAATGCACTTGGGATATTACTGTTGAATATTTTATATAGGTTAATATGTTAACATTCCCTCGTGTGCTCTTTCATAGTTTATCCAAAAAGTGTAAATTTTGAAAAATGAAATTAAATGCTAAATGAAAATTCAAGAGAATTTAAAAAGCAGTCTAACGGTGTAAAAATACTACTTACAATGATATTCTCAAAAATTAAAAAAATGCTGAAATTCCACTCTGGGTAATAAAAGAGACTTTTGCTCGCTTAAGAAGAAATTAGAAACCCTTTGCTAATAGTATACAGATTCCTTTTTCTAAATTATTAAAACCAAGACTTCTATGATTTTTTAAAAAGTATGTCTAAAAGTGCAATTTTCTTATAACAATAATCATAACTTCTAAACTGTTAGTTAGAATTTAAAAAGTGAGGTATGCACGTGTAGGTAAGGTCATAGCTGATAACATGATGGAAAAAATATATCAAGATGTGCCATTTTTTATATGTGAGTCGACCGTGGTGGGGCAAAATATTTTTTGAAATGTACTAGAGCTATAAGTTCACCACTGTATTTTTTACATCTTTAGTAGTAAAGGCATAAAGAGCTTTTCCAGAAGGTTGCGACACCCCGTATGTAGCATATTGTCTGAAGTCGAAATTTATTCTGCGTTTGTGAAAACACGTCAGCTTCAGCAATTAAGATCGCATTTTCTGCCTTGCAATTAGAAAGAATAGGATGTCAGAACTCAGTGCGCTCGATTTTTACCAAAGCAAGACTTTCTTCGGCGCATGGGCTTTATTGCCAACCGCTCGGACGTGTAATTGACAACGGAAATGCAACATTAAAGTGCTCTTATCTCTTCCCCCGAGAAACTAGTTGTTCTGCTTTCTCCTTTCGTTTCTATTGGCCGATATTTTGTCACGTCAATGCTTACTTTTTGCTCTCGTAATAGTAGGTAAATTTCAGTTTCGACGGTGTTTTGTAATTAGTAAGTACTTGCCAGGACTCGATAATGTATCGCAACAATGTTTCCCACTTCAGTGTGTTGTAACACCTTTCTTTGCATGCATGTAAAAATTGTTAAAGATAAGTTATCAATGGGAAACTATTTCAAAACTAGCGCTTTCTAAGGTGACCTGTTTATTGTTGTGTACAATAAAGGTTGCATTTTTATTACAAACTATAAAATATGTACTATACAAAAAAGTCAGACGTTATTTTTGAAGATAATTAATTTTTTTTTTAAATATTGTTAATTGCATTATGCAATTTAATTACGAAGTGTATTTAAACAGAATATTTTTAAAATCTCATTCATAATTTTCTAGAACTAATTGTACGTATGTGTAGATGTGGGTTGTATTATAAACTTTTAGTTGCTGCTTACACTCACGTAGATAGAAACAATAAATACATAGTGGATATCAACACCATTTTAATAAAATTTAATTAAGTTTCAACATATACAATGCAATGAGCACAGAAGTACACAAGAATATACTGCGCGAATTCAAACTGGCGTGTTAACAGTAAATTCCGGATGTCTTATTAGCGCTCCTACCCCATTGCGTAAGCTACAAAATTTACAATCCTCCCAGCTCGGTTACGGGTTGGTTCAGAATTCCTCATTTTCGCGCCATTGTGTCTTCGAGAGTGGATTATTGTCGACCAACTACACTAGCGGCTCCTTTGTGTCCATTCCAGCGTTGTCGTGAGTTTTACGACCGTAACCCTTTTTTTAAGGCAACAGGCGAGGCTGATACCCTTCAGCTTGAACTTTGCGCCCCTACAGGCGTGTTAAGGCGTGTTAATTGTCGATACTCGCGTTAATTGCGCGAATTCGGACATTGCATGGTCAGAGCTTGCCATACTCTTGCGACCCTTGTCGACTACAAGCGAACCCCCTGCTGATATATGACGGCCAGGTCTTCGCTGGATGTTTCTCACCCAAGGGGGTACGCGCTTGTTCCTCGCCCTTTCCGTTATTTGTGATCGCTGTGCAACGCTGTTTTTGTCCACTACAAACTATTTTGTGGTAAAACGCTAATGAGCCATTGGGAAAATAAAAGTTTATTTTTTAGTGTGATCAGACTTATCTTAAAAATATATAAGTTGGAGAATTTCGAAAATGTTCACTTTAAATGCATGTTTTGAAACGATAATAAAACTGCATACCAAAAAAGAAAATCAAATACATTCGAATCTTCTCACAGATATTATTGTTATCATCTCGAACATTATTTATTGTTTCTAAAATCTGAAATAGGTTTTTAATACATACTACCTTAAATATATAACTTGTCTCTAATTCAACCGACTTCATATATCTTAAGATAACCGAGATCTCCATGTTTAATAGCGAAAATCGGGAACCTTTATATATACGCAATTAAAATGGAAAAATGCTGAGCTTCGTAACTACCTACATAATTTCTCATGGAGAGGGCATTAGAAATTCAAGGCTCTGAGAATTAACTGATATTTGTTGCGAAACTATTTTTATCGAAGGAAGTTGTTAGATGTAATTAGTCAATAAATGGAGTGTTCGGCACGTTAAAAACTCAAGGCCTAAAAATGCTTGGTGCATTCCAATAAAACTGACCTGGGAAGTAGTTAAAAACCAGTCGAATATTCTAGCTAAGCCCGACAGTAACTCACTGAAGTTACGTGTAAATTTCGAGTTTCCGTGCTCCAGAAAATTACAACAAATTCCAAGTTAGTGAATACATTTTTCCAAATGTTTCGGAAGTCGACAGAATTTTAACAATTCGCATTTTATTTTAATGAAACAACGAGCTATCTTTTTTGTATATATTCTAGTTTTTATCAGTCAGAAAACTATTAGAAGCACTCGAGGGTAACTGTGAAATCGAGGAAGTTACTTCAAGTAATTGGCGATATCCTGTTGGAGTTCATTTACTCGACTGTGAAAGATGTGAGAAAAGGCATCGAGAGCAAACTTGACGCTACCAACGTCTTGCAAAATTAAGAAGTGAGATTATTTTGCCTTATGGTGTTGTTACTTTAAAGTTCAAGAGCAAAATATTAACATTAACTAAGACTTATTAATATGAGCCCGGTTTGTATGGGCTAGAAAATGAAAACTGTCATATCAGGTTATATTCCTTAAAAAACATTTTTATTGGAAATCATGCAGTATCGCTGCAAGTGGCTGCGTAAATTATATTCAACATCATTTAGTTTATTACAAGACCCTCCTTAGAAGTGAATATTCGTCTGATTGTGACAATGCTACTCAATACTGTTAGTGCCATACAAATCTAAAAAGAAACGAATGAAATCTGTTACGCAATATATTTGTATTTGAGAATTGTGGAAAATGTTTATTTATATAGTAACTCTTTGCCCAAAATATGTATTGTTTTCTAGCTTATGGTCCTTCTATTGTAAATTTAAGCTGCTGGTGGTATACTAGATCTACTTCTAAAAATATTTAGCTAATAAGAATCTGAGCCCATTTTATTACATGGTGTGTAATTGTAACTTCTCACACTTTATTGAGAGATAGGTTCAAACCAAATTAATTGATAAACACTTAAAAAAACAAAGCAAGGTCAACTATTAAAACAGTGACATTAATTAAATTATCACCCATTATTGCTATTTAATTAATTAAATATATCAATTAAATGGAAGCATTGTTATTTTTAACTTTGAACCGATTATATTCTAAAACTGAGTACATAGTACACACGAAATATGTTGAGATTTTAATTTTCTTGCTCTGCGAGCAAAGAGCGGTAGCTTTGTATCTGTAAAAAATTAACCCGTAATTTGGCAATTTACATTCTTGAAAGACAAACAGCTATTAACGTACGGACTACTTTCTGAGAAATTTTGGGTTAAGGAAATCCCTGTTATTTGCGGCGGCTTCTCCCTGATTACGAAATAATAGCGGAGAAGCGGCAACCGAAAATAGGAGGCGTTTTCCATGCAGTATGTTATTACAAAATATTACCTACTCCCCTAGATTCTCGTAGGGGAACGGGACCGTAACTAATGTTCGACAGGAAGCCCGAATTGTAGTGGCCAACATATTTTTCTGAATGAACGTATGAGCGATTTTGTAATAGGAAAACCAAACGTCACTGCTATTTTCGGAAGAATTATTGGCGGTATCGCTGATCCGCAGAAAATCTGTTTCTTACGTCGTGTGGGGTATTTTAGACTGCATATTGCGTCGTGCGACCTTCGAATTTTTGCGATATACCTAGTATATTACGTTAAAAATTCGTTAAGTGCCTTAGAACAGGCCGAAAAAAAGTTAGAAGAACGAGGCCCAAACGGTCGAGTTTTGAATTAAAACAAACTGCGATGCGACCAAAGCTTGTGATCTGTAAAATAATGAATTTGAGTAAGGTGTGTAGCAGTTAAAGAAAGCAATTTTAAGTTGAAATTCAATTAAGAATCCGATTTTAAGCAGAAAAAATCAGTACCACCAACAGAGAAAGGCATATATTCTAAAAAAAGGAATCTGTCTCACAAATATTTCTATTACAATATAATTCAATTTTCTACACAATAGCACGGATTTATGGGCACGAAAGTATGGATTTACGTTTAATTCTTCAAAGACGAACATTTACTTCACCAATATCAAAATGCTCAGCCGGAGCTCATTTCAATGTACTGCGTACGCAACAACTTTTCGTTGCAATGCTGCTTCGTAGTGCAGTCTTTTTGACATTTTGGTGTGCAAAATGATCAAAATGAACGTAATACGATAACTCCACCTCTAACGTACTTTTTAGTTTTCGTCGAGTGAGCTTCACTATGATCAAATAATCGTAGCTTCGCATTTGGAAACCGTGAGAAAACAACCGTGTTGTCCAGTCCTTGACAACTTTTTGGATAGGCTCACTGCCCAGGCTAATTCAAAATTCTCGGAGATTATAATTGAGTCGAATTACACAGGGTGCGTTATATTCAAACAACCCATAATATATTGTAATTACATTTCGTGAAATTCAAAAAGTTAATTTACTAAAATATGGGTTACCTACTGCAACCAATTCGTGAAATGAATAGTATACGAGCCTTGCATTTATAATTACACAAAATTATCGCTTCATAAAACAAGTCTTCGCTAGTCATCATGGGCGCTAAATGTAATGCACCCGTCTACTATTATAACAAGTAAATAAACGACAACGTTATATAAGTTGATATGTAAGAAATATTACTTGGTTGGACACAAATCGTCAAAAGAGCAGAATTCATAAACAACCAGTGAATTCGTACAAAAAATGTGAGACGTTCTGTGTTTTGGATAGTTGGAACTGAGCGGGCACCATAGGGCTCTGATGATTTCTGCGGTCATAATACTTGATGGGCTCTAGACGCCATACAGCAATATGATAGTGGCAAAAAACCTGATCAGCGTTCTCCACATTCCCCATGAAATATCAACCTCTGTAGTGTCTCCTAGGGGCTTCGCGCGACGATATGGAGTGTGGAATTTTTGTCGTTCGAAGGGAGACATCCCGAAACCGCTCATAGAAGGAGGCCGGCCTACAAATGAATTCTTCCTCATCTACCATGTCCTTTCGAAACGTTGGTAACCATCACGGCGATTTGAGTTTTATTGGCAGCCAATCTGAAGAGTGTGCTCGACTTGGACCACGTTTTCCTGGTATTTTGCCTTGCATGATATTCTGTAGCAATCTATATTTGTCTCCTCATGAGTCTACATGTCCGAAGTATTCCAATTTTCTTCTTTTAATGGTGCTTATAACCTCGGTGTTCTTATTTAAGCGTTTGAGTATTTCGGAATTGCGGACTTTTTCTATCCATGAAACTGTCAAGACTCCACATCTCTAAAGACTGGACTTGTTTCATGTCGTTGTTTACAGTCCAGTTCTCGACACCGTATAGTAAGATAGAAAATGCATAGCAGCGAAGTAGCCGAATGCGTAAAGGCAGTCTCAGATCGTTACTACGTTAAAACTCTTCTCATCTACTTAGAAGCTGAATGAGCCTGTTCAGTTCGTGGCCGGATTTCAGTTTGGTTGTCCCCGTTGTTAGTTATTTGAGGTATCTACTTTGATTGACTTTTTCGAGTCTTGTGCATCTAACAGTAATCGTAGCCATGACGTCTTGTTGGTTACTAATTACGAGTGCCTTGGTATTCTTGATATTTAAGTCGCGTCCAGCTTCTGCACATTTCTCAATGACACTAACGGGTATACTTTGTATATACATATTCTTGACTGGAGGTTAAAAGTATTGTGTAAAATGAATTTCCCCACATTAAACCATGTGAAATAATGATTTTATCGTATACCTACCTTTGGGTGTTGATCGGGCTCAAGATTGTTGGCGAATTAATAGTGAATACATAACAACAAGGGGAGAGAATAACCAACCAAAAAATGGATATTCTTGATCCGTTCTTCACTGCGACGTGGGATGATAACGGCTTAAAAGGGGCGATACTCTTCTCAAGCGTCCGGACTACATCTCTCCGTCTGAGATGGTAACAGAAAGAACGCTGGCCATTTTCAAGAAAAGAGAGTCGCTGTAGTGTGCAGTTAAATACGTAGAGTTCAACACGAACTATAGTAAGTGCCAATTTGAAATTTTTAAAATAACCAAAACCTAGGCAATTTAAAAATAAGCAACATGCTCTACACACAGGCGCTAGAAGTGACCTAAAAAAAGGATGGTTTTTATCACAAGTTACACAAATACTAAAATGGTTTATTGTTATAACCTGCTTATAAAATACGTTTTGAATTTTCGTTTATATGTATTTCTTTAAAAAATTGTTTCAAGTGCAGAACAGTTATATGTTTTAACAAATTACACAATTTCGTTACACCAAATAATCTTCAACATAAAAAAAATGTTATATGTATTAAGAACACTGACTCATAGTCATGCATTGAAATCTTTATTTAAGGAACAGTTGTTGTACCATTTCGTTAAGTATTATATTAGATTTCATAGTTAACTTATACACGCCATTTTGTTCCTGACCTTTTTGAGTATTTTTCAAAAACTGTTAATTCTGAACACATTGTAGAGTACTTGTTAGCACTAATGTTCTCATTTTTAATTATATTTTAGAGCTGTGATAAGCAAGAATCAAACATTCAGCAATAAATAAAAGTGGAGAATAACACAATCGAAGAAGTAGACAGCTATACGCGTATCTAGGTATAGTAATTACAAATAATACGAGAATAGAGCAAGAGATAACCAACAGGATAAACAAAGCGAAGCATATATACTGCACAATAAACAACACAATAATAGGTAGGAAATCAGCAATAAAACAAAAATTCAAGTATATAATTCAATATACTTAACTACACTCAGTATGCGGCAGAAAATTGGGTACTTACGGATAAGTTAAGCTCAAGAATAACAGCTACTGAGATGAAATACCTTAGAAAAACAACGGGATACACTAAAAGAGGTAGAATCAATAATACCATAATAAGGGAAATGCTGAATGTTGAGCTAGTCGCGAAGAAGATAGATGATCAAAATTGAAATGGGTGAGGTATATAAATGTCGAATGAGAGAGAATATATTTCCAAAAATAGCGATGGAAATGAAAGTGGAACGGAAAATACAGAGAGGAAGGCCGATGATAACTTGGGAAAAGCAGATGGAATACCTGGCAGGAAGTAGAGGAAAGACAATAACAGGCATTGCGACTAGCGAGGGATAGAAAAGCATACAAGAAATGGGTAGAAGAGACATAGCCCTGAACAAAGACCATACGCCTAACAACAAAAGGGATAGATAAAGAAGAAGAAGAGAACTTCAACAGTTGAAGAATATAATAATTCTTTATTGATATGAATCAACGGTTTTATCCTGAAATAACCTCCGAAACAACATATTTGAAAACATAAAACTGACAAGACGGAAACACATTGCATATTTTTATACACTTTAAAATTATGGGAGAAGAAGAACTTAATACCTAATTTTTATGTTAGAATGACAACATTCTCAGGCCGAAAGAAACAATTTTCACTTAGTAATTATTATACACTGTTACATGTTGAAGTACATAGTTCCTTATAAGTTTGAATGGTTTTTGTATTTTATCGAATCAAGTTGAGTCACATTTGTGATATTCATTCATGATCTATAGCCTCTTTTACCTTTTGGTGTCGAGGACCATTCATACCTCGCGGGAAGTGCAACGGAGGTAATATAGTTTAAATCAATGTATGTAATAAGTACATTCAGTAGTGGCACTAATTGAAGTTATTGTCTTAATGGCTTAAATTGAAAATAGCTGTTAAGGCAACTAGTGTTTTACAGAGGATTTAAAAATCGAGGTCGATCATGTTAAAATTCGAGCGAAGCGAGAATTTTATGATCGACCGAGATTTTTAAACTGTAAAACACGAGTTGGCTTCAATATTTTTTCTACAGCCGAGGAGTTTGTTAGCTTAAATGCCCTAGGGGCTTTGCCCCTCTCCAAAGCAGCCCTCGGAGCTCCACCCTTCTCCAAGGGGGCCCTCGGGACTCCGCTCCTCTCCAAGGGGGCCCTTGGGGCTCGGCCCCTCTCCAAGGGGGCCCTCAGGGCTCGGCCCCCCTCCAAGGGGCTCTTGCAGCTCCACCCCTCTCCAAGGGTGCTCTTAGGGCTCCGCCCCTCTCCAAGGGGGCCATCGGGCTCCGCCCCTCTCCAAGGGGGCCATCGGGGCTGGAATCTGTCAATTTGGAAACTGACAATTACAATTTATTAAAAACTGAATTGCAGCAGGGCCTGGCTAGCCTGAATCAATTGGCAGTACTGAAATGTATTGTCAGTATATGTCAAATTCGAGATTTGCAGGTTAGTTTGCATCAATGTGTGTCAAATGACAAACAAAACCTAACCTACTAACCTCGTGTGTACATACATTTACCATAGTTACAGTATCATTTTTACTTTAGTCCCTAGGGATTAAATGAGCTACTTTAGTCCCTGTTTATGGGGACTAAAGTATCAACTTTAGTCTCGGAAGTGCAAAAAGATAATTTTTGTGTGTATTGGATTTTTCTGTAACGTAAAAGGTTTTTTTTTTCATCAAACGGCAGTAAAATGTGTCATTATCGTGCTGGATTGATGATGCTAAACTGTCACTTTATTGCCATGCGGCAGATAATACTATCTCGAGCGGCAGATAAAGTTATTATCTCCCGCTGACGACTTTATCTGCCGCTCAGATATAGTAATTTTCTTCGGATTTTGTTATAAACGTTTGAGGAACAAATGCTATATGTTATTCGGAGCAAAAGTATCTTCCTGTGGCTCGGCTGTACTTATCTGCCTCGCAAGCGCGGCAGATAAACCGTCCAGCCACGCCACATAAAATATAACTTTTGCTCCTAATAACATAATATACTATTATGTTGAAAGATTAATCGTGAAATGTAAATAAATGAAATAATTGAGAAAGAAAAGAAACTGTGATTTATAAAATTGTGGTATAAATACATATTGTGTAAATTGAATACTTGCCAACCTAATGAATTATTGACGTACTCAAAGCCATCATTATATGATGCCTTGTACTGTAGAACTAATATTTACAACGTCAAAGTTGAACAATATCGTTGTCAAAGCTGTTTACGTATCACTCTTTACTCTAAATTACAAAACCAGTGTTGTATCCTGTTTAATATTGTAATTTCAAGACCTAAGATAAATTGAACGTCTATTGACTTCCATTATTATTACATCTGTCTGTAGGGGACAGTAAACAATAATATTAACATTGAATAGTTGAAATAGTGAAGTTCCGTCCGTTAACAGTTTCCTTTCAGAGGAATATTAGGCAATTACAACAATTGAATTGTTTGTATGGCTATTTGGTAGTTGTTTACACTCACGTTAATAGGAATAATAAATACGTTGTGGATATAAATAACAATTTAATATAATTTGATTACTTTCGACACATACAAATCAATGCTCAAATATAAATAGATGATCATTAATTGGTGTGCTAACGGTGAAATCTTGGGCGTCAAGTTGAGCTCGGTGGACGACGTAAAGGTTACCCGGGCTCTTGTTCCGATCGTCTTTATATTTTCTTCTGTCCTAGTGCTTCGGCGGAAGAATTTATAGCCCCCGACTCGTTTTCCAGGGTGGCCAGGAATTCCCCCGTTTTTATGGATGCGCCAACGGAGTCATTGTTTCGATGGTTTTACGACCTCGATCCTCTTCAGTCTCCTAAGGCATCAAAACAACAGCATTTTGTTTTAAAAAATACTGGTAAAACCATTATTATTGCTCAGTAAAAGTGATTGAGATGTGTCGACTTTCTGCTGTTTGCTATGTTCTTAACCAAGTTAAATCTTCAAGGTGATTTTGTAGAAATCGTGAAGCAAGATGAGGATTTGTATGTGATGTTATGGTGGTATCATCTGCTGTAACTGAGTTGTTGGTAGTTGCTTTTCTTCATCTGTGTTCTGTATACTAGAAGATTCCAATGTGTTTGGTTCTAAACTGCCGCCTTAAAGGTGCTTGTTTGATTTTGTATGTCGTTCGTATTCAATATTAATTTGTTAGTAACACTTAGATAATGTAAAGTATCCATTGTAGATATGATTGTATTGAAGTTGCACCGCGACCCGTTATTAATAACCTGTTGCTCTTGCGTTCCATTCTTTACTAGATTGCTAACAGCTGTAGCTCGATTGGAGCGATTTCTTATTTTTACAGTTGTGCCCAAACCGATTTTTGAAGCTGCATCTCTTGTCGATTTTGATAACCACTAGGTGAATTTGTGTACCAACAAGAAGTTTTATTTTTAGTCTAATACCTGTTGCATGCCAGAAATAAACGGCTTGTTATTATATTTGAATTTCGCTTTGATAATAGCTATTTATGATACAAGTAACTAAATTGAAATGTTTTAGGCATGCGACGTGGTTTTGTCAAACGAGACCGAAGGTCGAGTTTGACATCGCGTGTAGTGCCTGAAAACTTCTTAGCAACACGTATCATACAAGATTTTATCAGAAACTTTGAATTTTGACATTTCAAAATGTGACAATCTGTCAGTCATCTGACATAAAAGAGGACAGCCTCTTCGACGTTTTTCATATGAAAAGCACAATGCAAAACAGTGCCTTAATAGACCCCATTAAAGCATTGTTTTCAGTGCTTTAATAGCCACATTAAAACACCAAAGTAGATAATAGTATATTATGATACTAGTGTATAAGTACGCCTTTAAAACACGTGCGATAAGATTAAGAGCACGACGCAAAGCGGAGTGCTTTTAACGTCGCTAGTGCTTTAATAGCACTTATACACGTGTATCATACGCTTTTTTTTTCTACGATTGTAGCAGAAATATAAAAACTTAGTTCGGTGACACTTTTTCCTTCACATTGTGTTAGACATTTTAGGTTATGTTGACATTTAAATTTACGGCAGCGCGTGCTTTAACGTAGTATTAAAACACGCCACCAATGGCAACGTGCAAAAAAGACGTAATTCGGGCGCTAATATGAAGAGTGCTACAAAAGTTACTTTTGACAATAGAAACTGTGCAAAAAGTTGTCATTTGAACACGATCGTAGAAAAATAGTAGTTTGTATACCAAGGCACTGAAGTTTAGCTTTTTATCACGAATGTGGATTTAGTTGCCGAGGCCCGTAGGGCCAAGGCAAATAAACCACATGAGGGATAAAAAAGAACTTCAGTGCCGAGCAGTACATTATGTTTTATTTGAAATCATTAACCAACATTTGTAGGTTATGTTAACGTCGTTTGACGTTTATCTGTCGCCTCGCCACCTACAAACAAGTCGTAAAACAATGTATTACATTACTTCCGATTTCTCGTATTTTAATAACGATTTCGAGGTACTTTAATGCCGATTTCAAATAAAATGTTTTTATATTAACCTTACTGGACATAGATCGGGATCCATTAGAAGGTAATTAATTAATATCTGCGTATTTTCTGTCACCTCCTTGTGCAGTCTTATTAATCACAGGGTTATATTCTAATCGTCCTACAATGGTAAACATATAAAGTAACTAAGAAAGATAAGTTAAAAGTCATCTTCTTCTTCTATCTTCTATCTAGGCTCTAGGCAATTGCTTCTTCTATTCAGATTATAACGAATCCCTCTAACGTTTCTGAGGACGTCCTACGTCACGTCTTCCAATTTATGCTATCCTTAGTATCCTGTTTTCTTGCATTCTTAAAATATGTTAAAAGTGTTTTCATACATGCTGTATAGTATTTGGTTGTTGTTTACAACCACGTAAATAAGAATTATAAATGCGTTGTGGATATCAACAATTTAATATAATTTAATTGCTTTCAACGTATACAAATCAATGCACCAACATCCATGGGTTTTCTAAAATACGGGGACATACTTTGTAGAAGTATTCTATGATCAAGAAGAAATAAAAAAGTTATAATAAATCCGTGATGCATCCTTTCCAATATATTAAGCTTTTTAGTTTTAAAGTGGGTCGCTTTTAAAGTAATATTAAATTTGGAAATTCGTGATTAAATAGTTTATGTTGCTTTGAATGTGAAAATGTTATGAAAATTACTTAGTAAAGTTGTGTGTACTATACCTATTGAAATTTGACGGAAATAAGTCATATTCAGTTTGTGTAAAGTAATAGTGATTTTTTCTTTTTATGAAAAAGCGGATGATTTTTATGTACGGCCGGGGCAATGGAAATGGCCGCAAGGCTCTATTAAGACTCTTTTCCAAATCGACAGCAGCTAAATCAAAACGGTAGCTGCATACAATTGATACAAATTGTTTTTTTAACTACCTACATTAACATTTTAAACCTTAATATCGTAGAAAAGACTAATTTGCGGACACTTTTGTTTATTTTTGGTTGTAGAATACTTCTGTAAAGTATGTTCCCTTATTTTAGAAACAACCTGTATATATTGTCCAATTATTAACTGGCGTGCTAACAGGGAAACCTCGGGCGTCAAGTTAGAGCATGGTGGACTACCACGTAGAAAATGCTCGAGTTCTTGTACCGATCGTGTTTATATTTTCTTTTATCCCATTGCACCAGCGCCAGCTGAAAAATTGGTGGCCCCCAACTCGTATGTCCGGATGGTTGGAATCCCTTCTCTTCGGTTTTGCGTCAGTGGAAGGATTTATGGCCCCCGATTCGTCTGCCCAGGTCACCAGGAATTGCTTATTCTTCTGGTTGTGCCACGGATTCATTGTGTTTCAGAGGATTCATGACTTCGACCTTCTTCAGCCTCTTAAAGGTGACAGATTGTCTCGCGACGTTACCGAAACAACAAACTTTTGTTTAAAATGTTACATTAATACGTACCTGAGTAAAAGTGATTGATATGTGTCGACTATCTGCTGCTTACTATGCGATGTCATTATGTTGGTATCATCCGCAAATGTTGCTGTCACTGAGTTGTTACACCAGATGAGTGTTTGTTAGGTTTTTATATCCTAATTGTATGTGCAACCTTCCACGACGATGGTATGTGCCCAATTCTTAATATGTTATTGTATAATATTATATGTTACTTTTTTTAAATACTTTCAGGGCTGAGATGATCAGCCAAGGGTGAGTTTTGTTCATCATGTCTATTCTACATTGTTTGTTCTAATTAGTGGATTGATTGTTTGTGGTCGTTTGATACTTTTAGTCGGTTTTCACCTGGTCATCCGTACCTTCAGTTGAAGAAAATTTCTCTATGAAAAGTCTGTGTTTTGAACTATATAAGCAGTTCTTTAATTTAGTTTTTCTACTCCTGTAACTAAAATGGCATTTAACATACTAACATACCCGTTGCTAAGCGACCTTTTAATCATACCTTCATAACCTGTGACTAAAGAGTCTCTTAGTCACGCGCTGAAGTTAGCAACGATGTTTTAGTCACGGGGTGAAGTTAGGTTCAAACAGTATTTGCTTTAGCCACAGCCAAAACTAAAATCAAGTTAGTTTTCAACAGTCAACTTTGACGTTTGTCAAGCATAATTTGACGTAACCTAATATTCAAAATCTTAATGAAATAATATGATGTTATATTGTCTAAATTTGTGGTCGTAGAAAAAGTATAGTATGTAACACATTATATAAACTCGTCTAGACACTCGTTTATTAAGCACTCGCTGCGCTACGCTCCACTCGTGACTAAAAAGTGACGTTTATAAAACTTGTTACATAATATACTATTATAGTTTGCTATAACTTAATTTTGTCGCTGGGGTCTCTAGCCGATGGCCACCGTTTTCTCAACTTATGTTTTTTACCAATTTTTATCTGTATTAATTTAGGGCACTAATCGGTCCTATTTGTAGTCTAGAGTCTGTAGTCTGCTTAGCTTCGCTCGTCCCGCAAAATCCCACTAGTTGTATAAAATGAGGCATTTCCTAACTGGTTTTATTTTTATTTTTAATTTTTGATGGCATATGGTGACCGGGCCTGATATCGATCCAATGGACTGCGGAAAAATTCCGCCTGCCCATGGATTCGAACCGAGGACTCGCATATTGCAAGCCTGGCGCCCTTGCCACTTGCTCACGCTGCCCTTTTTTTATAAATAGCTAAAAAATAGCTATTTCATAAATTCTGTAGTCTGGTTTAAAAATTACCATATTTTTATTTGTCATTACTCACCAGGTGTCTGAGAATTATGTTTAGTGTAGTTATACAAGGTGATTCATTTAAATACAATTTCTCTCTAAACCGCCTTTTTGGGTTCTACATAACAATACCTATTTTATTGAAATCTTTCTCCAGGATAAAGATATTAATTTCAAAATAAGTACATACATACCATTAGTTACATCTACTGACCAATTGCTATACTTAATTTCGCCAAATCGTAATAATCCAGAGACGAACTGGTAGGAGAATCATTTTTTAGGCAAAAATGTTTGACGTCCTGTATTTAAAAAAAAAGAAGTGTGTTTACTATTATCTAATTTCTCACAAAACAGTTACTATTGATATATCTTGCCAAGAGGTCTCCTTTTCGAGATTTTTTTAGTATTTGTATCATTCTCTTAGGGAACCAATAACACATTAGTATAGGTAGCAACATTTAAAAAATAATTTAGGGAAAGTGAAGCATTGAACTGTTTGATAGAACGTCACCATCATTTTCCCCACAGTATAATACTTCAAATTTCGCTAAATTATTCATGAAATTCTGCTACCTGTACCAATATGTTATTGGTCTCTTACCAGGATAACACAAAAACGTAAAAAATCTAAAAATGTATTCCCCTAACACTAATTTACTCTGGATTATTACACTGTAGTAAATTTAAGTAAAGCAATTGTTCAGTAGGAGTAACCAATATGTTCTCATTTTGAAATCAATATCACATTTTATAACCGTTCAGAATGTAAAGGAGGAGGTTTAAAGAGAAATTGTATTTAACTTTTCTAATTATTTTCCGAAAATCTACCATCCTTCCAACTTGCGGTACTTCTTTGTGAAACACTCTATAGTATTATTATTAAATATATCGCTCTAACCATCGACAATGTCTTAAAATTGATCTTAAAACGTCTGACTACACTATTGGCATCTATACCTTTTCAACTTCAAATAGGGACTAATCAATTTCAAAATGGGAATAAACAATTTCAAAATGAGAATAAACAATTTCAAAATGGGAATAAACAATTTCAAAATGAGAATAAACAACTTCAAATTGGGAATACACAATTTCAAATTGAGACTAATCAATTTCAAATTGAGAAAAGCTTTTTGTTAACGGTAGTCTTTGGAAAATGACAATTACATGGTTGTGAGTTGTGACAGGACAGAATTAATTATTGTTAGTTGCTGCTGGTGCTCATTAATCTATATAACAATATAAAAATGCCGTACATTAAGAAAGTGGATGCTAACAATGTAAAGAAGCAGATTCGCGCGTTATACAATAATAATGGAGACTGGAAAGCCCTTGCAGATATATTGAATGTCAAGAAATCGACCGCCTCTCTATGAGCGAAATACCAACAAGAGGGAGAAGAGAAAATACGTGGAGGATAGAGAAAAAGCAAATTACTATATAGTTGAACATCGCCTATTTATGGAAGAGCGCATTGAGGAAAATCATAAAATTACTTTGAAAGAAATGAAGCTAAAAATACAAAACAGTTATCAGTGTCCGGACATATTCGATGGATATCTCAGTATGATAACTGTTTTGTCTAAATTTTCCTGAATGCACTCTTCTGTAAATAGGTGATGTTCATATAGTAATTTGCTTCTTCTCTCTCCTCCACGTTTTTTCTCTTCTTCATCTTCTTGGTATTTCGCCCATCGATAGGCGGTTGATTTCTTAATATTCAATGTAGCTTTCCAGTCTCCATTATTATTGTTAAACGCGCGAATCTGCTTCTTTACATTATCAGCATCCACTTTCTTAATGTATGGCATTTTTTATATAGATTAATGAGCACCAGCAACAACTAAAAATAATTGATTCTGTCCTGTCACAACCATGGAATTGTAATATTCCAAAGAGTACCTTTAACAAAAAGCTTTTCTCAATTTGAAATTGATTAGTTTCAATTTGAAATTGTTTATTTCCAATTTGAAGTTGATTAGTCCCAATTTGAAGTTGTTTATTCTCAAATTGAAATTGTTTACTTCATTTTGAAATTGTTTATTCCCATTTTGAAATTATTTATTCCCATTTTGAAGTTGTTTAGTCTCAATTTGAAGTTGAAAAGGTATAGTTGTTTTACCTTCTGACTTGACGAACTCTTCATGCACTTTTGTCATAATGTAAAAAGACCGAGATTTTTTGAAAGTATCTGTAGAAGTACCACAAGTTAGTTTGAAGCTGAGACGCTCCCCCAGACAGGTAAATAAGCAATCATTTCACTTTCTTGAAAACCAAAGTTTTCACTTTCGTTAAATGTTATATCTATGCAAATTAATTTCTTTAGATACCAGAAATACGTCGCCCGTTTAAATTTAGCCATTCGCAAGATACTAAAATAGCGGCAACCACTGTTGCTATGACCCGACCTAATTTTTCTGACCTCGGATAGGTCTATTGATCTACCGGATCTACCCCAACAGGGATTCCGGATTTTCACTCTTTTCCTCATGTCTGACCTAGATTCAAATTCGCCGGTATTGTGGAGGTTGTTTGTTTCACTTTCGGCGAAAATCGCAGGTTTTTTTTAAGTAAAACCCAACGATGAAGCTAGGTGGTTGACCGTGACATTTTTAATGAACCGCAATTAACACCATGGGGATCTGTGCTAAATAGGATGTCATTCCAACATTAGCTGCATTCCATCTTGTTGAAATGGTTTATCAGAAAAAGCAATACGCCGTCCTGCGCCAATCCATTTACATTGCAATTGAAATGTTATCAGGCGTCCTTCTACAAAGCCGTATCTAAATAGTGTACGAGTAATCCCCGTCCATACAAAATGTCTCGGTTATGGGCATTAGCAAGTCGAGCATGTGCCTTAGAAGGCTGCTCATAAAATAGCGAAACGGAATATCTAAAATGGGGCATGCAATATGGCACTAAAATTTATCGCATTACATGCTATGTTTGCAAAACTAATGCTTCTAACCTAAATGCTAACATTGCTAACCAAGTTATGTATCCGAGCCGGTTAATACCAAACACACCTGACTGCGGATTATATAACATTTGTTCCGATGAAAAAGTCGCGGCCTTGGCCCGACGTCAATTTTACTTTTAGATAATTACCGCCGTTTCGATTGTGTAAATGATATCATTTCTGCTCTGTTTCCCCAATTCCGCGCTGGAGCATTATCCAATTCACAATCGTCCGTCCGCCATGGGAGTGTCTGGCACATAAACCCATTTACACCAATGACGTACCGCATTTGCATATTTTTGAGGATCTGTATAGTTGCACTGTTGTTGTCCGTCTGGCGGATGACGTAACCCGATGAGACATCTCCAAACCGCGGATTCCGTTCTGCTTGTTAGTTGCGAAATAATGCAGAAGAAATTATGCAATTATTGCCGGCGCGAGATGTAATGTCTGTCCGCAATGGCCTTTTGTTCAGTGGGAAGTTTTCTGAAACATTAATTGATGGTGCAGTTGTTTCTTCCGTGGCGATCAGGAACTGTTTTTTTTTTCAGAAATCCCATGCTTGAGCGAATCTGATGTTAAAGATCCCTCTTGTGGGAACTGTTTGGTGCCTCAATATGAAAATGCTTGTAAATATTAATCTCGTAATTGTATAAAAAACGCTTCCCGAAGCTAGGTAACTAGTTATTAAAGATTTAAATCAAAATAGCGAAAAGTCCTTAACTCAGCTTGCCACGGCTCAAACTAATTATATTAGAGTATATAAACAATGATATTACTAATATTTTTTGTCCTTCGAAATGACTAGCAGAAAAGGGATTATCGTATGGCTTAACATCTCATTCCAATATTCTTCATCTTATGTTACTATGTAACTATGTAGCTTATAACAATTTTTTTTAGATCTCCCATTTTTGTGGATTTCTGTACTGTATTTGCATAATGTTGATAGTTAGGCAAAACTAGTGTTAACATTGATTTTTATTTACACTACTGCAAAATAATTGTTTGAATTAACATATTTACGCTATGGTAGTCTTATTCCTACCACAAAAATATTTCTGTTCTATAAGGGATTCCGTTGGAATCCACCTTGTTGCAGCTGCCACAGATAAAATGTAATTCATAGAGAATAGGCCAATATTTGAAAAAACCGAAAGAAGACAGTGTTAACATAATGAAGAAAAAGATTAGGAATCTTGTAACACCATTAGGGTTTCCAAGTCCCGGGACCAAAAGTGTTTTCGGGACTTACGAGCTAAATTTCAAGTCCTGGGACTAGTCCCGAAAATCCCGAAAATGGTCCCGAAAAAGAAATAGTGTTCAGGTGAAATTTCCGAATGCAATATCCAAAGAAAAAAAATTGTTTTAAGTTAAATAAAGTATTTCTGTGCTGATAATTTGCATTGGTACTAAAAATGTCTGTCGCTGTTCATCTTTTGCTTTTGTTTGAACTACAAAGTGTTTGTGTAATTCTTTCGTTAAGCTGCCTCTGATTATGATAATTTTGTAGGAACCAACTTTACATTTCGCCAATTGTTTTATCTTCAATATATAAAATTGTCGCCATATTGACTTCAAATCGTTTTTTTAGTGTAGAAGGAAGGTAGGTTGCGAATCGGAATTCATTCTAATCGTAACGCTTTAGCAGACAAATAACGAACACACTTAAAACTAAAAAATATAAATTATTCAGCTTCTTCGCACATATCTAAATCCAACAAGAAAAAACAGACAAATACATAAATCGAAGAATATGTGCAAATGTGGCTGAAACAACACACAGGTTTAATTCTAACCTACCGAAAATAATACCTCTCCTGCCTTCACAAAACGCAAATAATGCAAAATGTGCAAGAGGCATGAGTAGTACGCCGGACGCCGGTGAATACCCGTCCTAATTCTTTGATATCGAGTATACGCACGCATGTTGACATGGTCCCGGGACTTCGCCTGTTCTGGCTGTGGTCCCGGGACTCAGTTTTTGTGGTAGAATCCCGGGACTGTCTTGGGACCGGATCCCGGGACTGGAAACCCTAAACCCCATATTTCCGAATGTACTCGTAAATTCCTCCGCCGACCGGTTAGGCAACCCGTTTTACGCATTAAGGCAGTGGTTCTCAACCGGCGATACGCGTATTCTTGCGGCAGTGATTGGCAACTCGGGACTGAAGAATGACCAATCAGTCGTAAAATACACATTCTTTACTTTAAGATCCGTAGAGCTTTAATAACACAAAAATACATACTTTGAATAAAATATTAATATATTTAAGGAAACATATTCAAAATGTATAAAAAAAAAAATCAGTTACCGTAACTCCTGGTAACTTGGAACATTTTTCATTTTATTTTTGCTCTCCTATCCATAGTTTTAGACATTTTATTGTTTTTTTTTAGTCTAAAACATGTATGGGGAGGTAGACAATAGACAATAAGAACTAATGGTGATCTGTTTTGTCAACCACTCACACTTTTTTTTTTATAAAATGTGTATTTGTTCTTAGTTTGCAAGTGTTAAATGCAACTTGGAACACAGATATTCTTAGGTAAGGCAATTTTTCTCTTTGCATTTCTATTTTTTAAATAATAAAAATGCGTGTATTTTTGTTTAAAATACGTTTTTTAGTGAATTTAAAAAGCATATTTAAACATAATCTTTTTATTAATTAGAACTTAAACTTACAAACAAAAATTTAAACACCAAAAATACGAAAAAAATTAACCTAGAGCTATTATTCTTATCTAAATAAATAATAAATGAACATTTAAAAACAACTTAAAATTAAGTAAAGTTGAGGAAAATATTAAGTATTAGGTAAAAAGAAAAACTATTTTTAAACAATTGCTTCTTTTTGCAAATTAACTTTTGTTGCTGTTTCCGAAGCAACTTGTAGTTTTTCAATAATCTGATTTTCTTTTATTTCTGCAATATCTTCCATGTTGGCGTAGATAAAAATAAGTTTTGATAGTCGTTGAGGCCTTAAAAAGTACATTGATAGCTTTCCTCAGAAGTTTTCTTAAGGACTTTACCCACAAAGTTTTTAAACTTGTCTTTTCTGAGAATGGGAAAAGCAGCCAATATGAAGTCCCCTGCAACAATTTAACTTAAGTTGTCGTACGAACAGGTTGCCTTCATATTCTCTTCAGGCATATCCTCATTATTATTATCAATTGCATCATCAGTGACATCTTGCTCTTCAAAGTCGTCAACATTTTCTGGTCCAACTTATGAATCAGAATCATGCAAAAAAAAATAGTCTTCTTCTTCTGAAGTGCTATCCCATGACATTCCAGACACGCTTTTTCCGGGTTCAACAGAAAGTCTTTTCTTTTTCTTTTCCACTGGCTTATTGCATTTTGTGTAGATGGTCTTTTAGAACGTTTGTAAGTACAGTTTCATTTTCTGGTGCTAATTCATTATTTCCTCCAGGAAGCCTCTTTAACACCTCATTTTGGTCAAGGGGATAAATTCCTGTGGCACGAAATCCTGATTTTATAATGTCAGGAAACTGAGAAACTGAGATTTTGGTAGGCATCTTTTGTTTGATAACTTCCATTCTAAAAGATGTTTTCTCCACGAGGCTTTTAGGGATTCAAAAACACTAACATCCAGTGGCTGACACAAGTGAGTGCTATTAGCAGGCAATAGAATAAATCTTATATTGTTATGTTGACGGATATACGTTAAAAGATCGCAGTGAAAAGGTTGCGCGACAAAAGATCGCGGTCAAAATGTCGCGTGACAAATGATCGCATGCGACAAAAGATCGCGGTCAAAATGTCGCGCGACAAATGATTGCATAAGACAAATGATCGCATGCGACAAAAGATCGCATACGAAAATTACAACATTACAATTACAGAAAAAAAATTCTACAGTGTAGAAATAAAGTAACAGATAAATTCATTAACTTCGTTGATATTTTTATGAAAACATATCGAAGGGGTGTAGTGATTTTGACTATAAGGAATATTTTCAGCTGAGTTTCAGTTTCTTATGTACTTTGTTATGGTATAACGTCATCGCCTTTTTTTTTAAATAACAAAGTAAAGTTTTATTATTGATTTCGCCAGTACTTTTTATCCCGTTTTGAACAGTATAAAATTTTCTAGGTGTTTCATTTGAAAAAAATCGAAAAATGGTCATACTTTAAATATTAAAAATCAATGAAATAAAGAAAATAAATTTAGTTACCGGTGGATAAAACAAAAAAAGATTAGTTACATGTCAGAGTTAAACAATTTGTAAATTTCATAACAAAATAAGAGTCGTTTGCTTTTTCTAAATTACAATTTACCTTTAGCAAACTATTTTATTAATAAAAATGGTACAATTAAGCGAGACGCAGTCATCGTCATTATTAACTTTGAATGGAGTTGATAATAAATTTCTAGTTGTATTTTTCAATTGTTTTTTTAAATTTCGCTACACCCCTTTGAGATTTTCATAAAAATCAATATCAACAAAGTTAATGAATTTATCCGTTACTTATTTCCACACTGTAGAAATGTTGTTTTGTAATTGTAATGTTGTTATTTTCGTATGCGACAAATAATCGCATGCGATCATTTGTTGCGTGACATTTTGACCGCGATTTTTTGTCGCTGCGATCATTTGTCGTGCCACATTTTGATCGCAATCTTTTGTCGTGCGACCTTTTGACTGCGATCTTTTTACGTGATACCTATTTTGACACCCCTTGATGACAACTTTTGGAAAGATTACTTGATAAGTTATCTCCAATCACAGCTTTTGGCCCTGGAGGAAGTTTTTCATGTAAGGCAAAAGAAGGGACACAAACCATTTTTCAAATAGTTTGGCGTCGATCCATCCCGATTTACTTTTGTTATATCTAGCACCTCGAGGTCCACTTTCTGTCCACGAGTCATGAAGATTTCGGCCTTGTAAATTATGTATGGGGGAGAAACTCTCCGCTTGCGCTACATGCAAACATAACAGAGGTGCTCATCTTTGAGCTATCAAGACAGCGGTCGGGGTGTTTAACTCCTTTCTTAACTAACACCTTTGACCGTCCCGGATCGTCTGTCAGATTGCTCTCATCGTAATTGACTATCCCTTCTGGAGGCACATCTTGTAGAGAGATTTTGAGGTTGTCAAAATATGAAGAAATTGTTTCATGAGAAACTTCAGCTCTGTTTTGTTTAATCTTTTCCGATAACCTATGCGTTAGCTCAGGGTGCCTTTCACGGAAGTGCAAAGTCCAATCTTTACCGGGCTTACTGTCTTTGAAGCGTTTTTCTTCCCTTCCAATTTCATCCAAGTAACTCTTCACCGCATACTGTAAGTCTCGTAGGGTGAGAGGAAAGCCCCATTCAGCAGCTATCAGCAAATCATGAACAATTCGATCTTCTTCCTTTTTTAAAAGAGTCGCTGGTCTGCCAAAATTATGCATTTGCTTTTCTCTAGATTTTCGTGACAAAGTACCAAGGGAAATTTTATATTTTATAGATGCCTCTCGAGTAGTGATTGTCTGTGCTTTTATTTCCCTCAGGGCTGTTTGCAGAGTTTTTTCAGAGTAGGCTGCATAGGTTCGAGCTCCTGGCTTTCGTCGTGGAACCTGTGGCATAATTCGTCGTGTCTAAAAAAAATTTGTATTATAATAATACATAATAGCAGGTAGTTCATAACTAGTGGCTAAAATAGTACTTTTTTATAAGCACTGTTTAAAAAAACGAGCATAGCGAGTATGTGGTGCGGTGGTTTTGACTGTTTTGATACTTTTTTGCACCCGTGTGCATGAAAGTATTAAAAGAAACATTTAACAACATGTATACCAATGAATCTTTAGCTTGGAAGTTTTTGGGCATTTAAAAAATATTGTCAATTTGGGATAAAATATCCCAATCTCGCAACCCTGCAAAGATTTTTACTCAAAAGCTTCAAAGACGTTTAACCAAATTATGTTAATTGTATAACCTAAAAATATTGAAAGCATATAAATTATCTACATATTTCTAGCAAAAGAGTTTCCATGATAATACTATATTATTGATTTTTACCACAACCTAAATTGTACCATAAAACAACTAGTAAAACTACTACTTACAGAAATTTTCTCGAAATTTATCGGGTCTTGGTGTCCTCTACACACGTGCACTTTTGTGAACTGACAGGTGGTCGGTGTTGCCAAATATACGCATTAATTTCGAAATACGAAGTTTTGTTCCAAGTTTTACTACCGTTCCAAGATGCCCGAAATTACGGTACAACTTTAACAATCTTTAGTGACTATTGCTAATCTGTCCCCACATCTAGCTTGCTAGATTTTCAGTGTCCGGTTGATACTGCATTATTTTTATGCTCAGACAAGCCGAGAATTAATTTATATTATGTGGCAGAAACATTGCAAATTTTTCCATTCCTTCAAGTATTAAAAGAGCCTTGTTGAACTACATATTTCCAACCCCTGCCATACGGGTGCGTGAGGTAGTGCCAAGGGATCAGTGCTGCCAATCTGCGGGTAATTATTACTCGAAATGCGGGCATTTCAGTCATTTGCGGGTAATTACGCTGTTATTTAATATTACGGGTAATTTCGGGTATTATGAAGCTGGAGCTACGCTTTGGTTTATTTCTTCAAGACTTCAAACGTAAAAAACAAAATTAAGTAAATATCAATAGTTTTCTACCCCATTTTATTCTAAAATGAACTCATTGAAAAAAAATGAATAATTTTAACCTCTTAGTACATTTTAGTTTTACCTTCTTTACGTCCGTTTGGGGTGAAATTAAAAAAAAGTACAATCGCTTTCTAAAGATTTTAAGAAGACACCTATGTGTCAAAAACGAATGTTCTAACTCAATAAACACAGGAGATACAAAGGGTTCAATAATTTACCCCCGTTGCATCTTTAAGGGTTGATTCGGGAAAAATGCTCACTTAGGTTTTTAGATATTTGTATGGGCATCCTGTGTAAGTAGGGTGACCACTTTTAAATTTATACTGGTTGATTATAAATGCTTAATTTTGTACCGTTTCTGTAGCATTTGTAATTTTTGAAAATTTTTGACAAATGCTTAAAAATTAAAAATCCAATTTTTGGCTAATTATGAGATCACTGTAAAAGGAAGTTGTGTGCGTGTATCACTCCAGATCTTTTTTACTTCAAAGGATTTATGCTGTATTTTTAATAAATAAACAGAAAAATAATTAAAACTTGAGTTTTATTAAGTTATGGAGTATTAAAATAATAAACATTAAAAATAAAATTACGAGTATGTATTTGGATTCGCTGGCTTCCTGCTGTTATGTTCTTGCGAGTAAAATCGGGTATTTTCGGCATCTGTTGTGGGTATTCGGTAATTTTATGAACGGTAACTCTGCAAGGGATATGCCTGGCTTTCTATACAAAGTGGCGGATTTCATTTGTTTCGTTTTCCAACTTTGTGAATATTTATTTGCTTGACGATTTAAAAAATACGAATATTGGTTCTGATATTTTCATTAAAATTGACTATTCAACTCACTTGTCATCTATCAAAAACTGTCCAATAAAAATACAAGATTTGACGGCTTTGAGCCAATAAAAATGAACTATATTGACAATTTTCACTAGTGAAAATTGTCTATTATTTTCACTAGTGGTATAGTGAATATTTTAAACAAATGAGATTTTTATTAGAAAAAGTCAATATTAGTGTTCTGTTACTATAGAAATTGCGTAGTTTGTTGCTAAATTTACTAAAAACTAATTTGAAAAAGTAGTTTGGTTCATTGAATAGTCCCTCGAATGCCATTCTTAGTCAAAGTTAAGTAGAATATTTTTGCGGTGGCATCACTCACGTCCATTACGCTTGGGATTAGGACTCGTGCTAGCGCACTCGTCCTAATCGAACCTAAGCGCAATGGACATTCTTGATACCACAACAAAAATATTCGACATAACTTTGACTACTCATGGTATTATAAGTGACAATTTTGATTTGCCTCCATGAGCTAGATTGAAGTCTGCACTGATCACTGATGGTGCTAAGGCTATGCAAGGTTCTGTTTCTGCTGTTTCTACGAGGATTAAACAAGTGACACACTCATCTTGCTCAAGTAGCCTTTATACTCTCCACAACAGGGAAAATGTTACAGTAAGAATCATCCTTGAGTCAATAAATGAATTTTTTTTCTCACTATCACAGGTATTTTAAAAAAAATTGTAGCGAACAGCCACAACAATGCCCCCTATCCATCAATTTCTAAACTATTATGCGGGTGCATTATTCACCATAGATAGTCGCATATGCGAAATATGAGTACTGTGAGTCGAGGCATTCTTAAATAATGATTTAAAATATGGATTTTATTCTTTATCATTAAGGGGCTGTAGGTTATCAGGGGTACAACTTTGTACTAAAGTATTTTTGCCGTAATGTTCTTTTAATTCAAGAATTAAGTTTTACCACCTAGTTAAAAAATCACCCTGCATAATAAAACTGATCAATAACAACAAATAAAATTAAAATAACTAACAGATATATCATTCTAGGATAATATTTTTTACTTCCACCGCGAGAAATAGATGTTTTACATAAGGTACAAATTACTGTCTTATTAGGATTGTTCTCTATGCAAAAATACTCTCACACAAGTGAACGTTTTTAAATTTACCACACATTTTTAGCACAGACCTCAACGTGTATGTGCCCTAAAACATTTATAACTTCTTCTTCTTCTGGCATTTAAATCCTTTGGGATTATAGCCACAACGTAAAAGATGTTTTTGATCCTGTCCTCACATTCTTTCTTCTTTTTCTTCATAGCTTTATATGGGTTTTTGTTTTTCCACAATTTCTCTTCCATCTTTTTCTATCCTTGCGGATCTTTCTCCAATTATTGTGCACTTCCATCTTCCTCAAGTCCTCTTTTATGTTATCTAACCATCTCTTCTTAGGTCTTTCCCTATTTCTTCCTTCACTTGGGTACCACTCCATTATTTTTTTTACTATTCTTTGCATCACTCCTCACATGTTTTATCCATTGCAGTCATTTTGCCTTTATTAGTTTCATTATATCCTTGCTCTGCATTGCATGTGGTATTTCATGATTTATCCTGTTTCTTTTTTCTTCATTATGCAATATGCAACCCTATTGATCCCAGAATTTTTCTGATTCTTTTTATCTCGAAACGTGTGATGTCTTCTTTCCCTTTTGCTGTGAATGTCCACACTTGTAGCACATATGTAGCTGTTGGTCTTAGTAGAGTTTTATATATTTTAATCTTGTTCGCCTTGCTTATTAGGCTGTTTTTCATTACGTTTTTTATACATGTACTTAATATGTCTTAATTACATTTTCTATTCTCTCTGTTACTGTATCTCATATACTTTTTCTCCGTTTTATTTATATTCAAATCCTAATTTTCTTGTCTCCTTTTCCAACTTTTCAAAAGTCAATATCAATTCTCTTCTGCTAATACTTATAACCACATCGTTTGTATGTGTTGTTCTTACTGATGATTCCATTAATATATCCTCTTCTCATTGCTGTTTCTAAAGCAAAATTAAATAATATTGCTGTGTACGTCGTCCTGTGTAGGGCCGCTATTTGTTATTTGAATTTTTTAGTTATTCTTTGTATTTTAATTATATTGCTTCAGTTTCATCTAACGTCGTTTTCGTTTGTATCAATGTGCATATTTTAAGAGGTGTTTTTTATTCCACTGATCACACTTTTTCTGTTGATAGAGTCAAACGCTTATTTAAATCTATAAACAGTAAATTTAGTTTTATGTTATCTTCTCTTGCTTTTTCTAAGATTTGGTTCGTGTTGTGTATTGCATCAACCATTGAACTTTCAGGTCTAAATCGTTGCAAATAGTCCTCTAATACGATTTCTGTCTTAAATTATACATTTGCAACATGCAACGTTATATAAGGCAGGTTTTACAAGTTTTCAACACGTTTGGTTTTTGGTTGTGGATAACCCTTTATTGCTTGCATATACATAGATGTACCGGAATACATATAAGATCTATGAAAACCAGGTCAATCAACATTGCGTTACTAAAGACAGTCACTTAAAATTGACTTTTTGTATAAATTTTTTTATCAAAGCAATCACATTAATTTGTTAGCAGGTATTTAATATGTTCTACTAATAATAATAACTTAATATAAGATATCTGCTGTTGTTAACCAATGCCTTTAGTTTAACAAGTGCCGTAGGACTTGAGCTTCCTTCTATTGCATAACTATAAAATAAGTAATTTCTACAAGCACTTACACGTTGCAGCTCTGAATGTTAATGCGTTGCGACATTCACCAAGACAATTTCAGGCTGCAATGACTCCATTATCTCTTACCAAAGATGCGAACATTTTTATTTTTAGCAGATAGTGTGCTTGTCTTACTTGCATGCTAAATGGTCTTCGAGTGTTTGCGCAAATGTGCTTGCATGGTGTCAATGCACCTTTTAGTTATGGCTAGTATTTTGCAACTAGCTGATTTCATTTTTAAATGAGCAAAAGCGGCTGCTGATGTAATGCTAATTTAGAGCTAAAACTGAATGGGGCAATTTTGATCAACTGGCATGCATAATTAAAGCGTATGTAATGGAACCATCTGCCTATCTCTTCCACAGCGAGTCCATTCATGTTTTATGGCAGTTACAAAATCCACTTATATCGAGTGATATGAGGAGAGCCCCTCTTTGTGATAGTACCCTTTTGACCTCGTTCCTCTTTATTGGCTGCCTTTACTATCCTTTTTATTACTGCCGTTTTATTAGCTGCTGTCTTTTCAAGTGCCTCTGTTAATTGGTAATTCTGATAATAATTTCATTTCCTTCGTCACCTAGCAAGTGACAGAATTTATCGTGTTATGATTCATAAATCTTCTGCAAAGGAGCCAAGATGTTTTTAGGATTAGATTACCTTCTAATGGCAGTCACTATTGGACATTTTATGGAACGTTAACTGGAAAATTTTTTGATTGCCAATAAAGGAGCTACATGTTTGAAGTAGCTCTAACGAAAAGTGGTAATCAAATTACCTACTTAAATTGATTTGCACCTGCTGCTCTAATATAAGCATTATGCTAATGTATAAGATGGTTAGCAAGGGCTTTGAAGTTGAAAATTGTAATAGCATTTCGTAGTAGTCTTGAAAATCCATAGGTAATGCGTTTCTTATTAAATTATCGTTTTATTTTATTGCCAAATTGTATCATTAGTATTTCTGATGCTTGAATAATGGTTGTGTAAGTTACATTTATAATAGGTTGAGGCCTGAGGGGCGAGCAAACATAATGTTATTCCAGTTTTGTAAGTTGTAATGCATACGTGTTATTAGTTTTTGTTGTTCACGCATATATGTACAGTCTACAGTAGAGCAATGAATGCTGAACAGTGTTTAAATAACTTTCACTGGAAGTCTCGCAAGAATAATTTATTTATAAAATGCTTTTAGTATGTAATTACAAAATTAAAGACAATGGAATACTTTTTTTGCCTTTGAGTCAAACTCGTATAATCTAATGCAACTTAATGTAATCCAAGTTAGTTCTCAACCAACCATAACCTATTAAGTTAGGTTAGGTTAGGTTAGATTAGGTTCTATAACCTCGACTCAGTTATGGAAATGCCATAAACGTTATTCAAGGTTATTTTATGTACTATTTTACTGAGCTTCTTGTAAATCCAAATAGAAAAGTGGCGCTTTCCCATGTTCTCAGTTACTAGTGACGAGATTGACGAGTTTTGCACGAAATCTGTTGGATATGCATGTCTTTGCCAGGATGAAGTATCTAGTGGTAAAACCAAAAGAATTATAGCTTGTGCTAGCAACACTAAGATGTATCAAACTGGCACCTACGCTGGGCGCATATGAGTCACAAAGTACTTTCTTGCAATATTTTAACTATGAAGGGATTTTTTTGGATAAAAATGCAAACTAATTCAACCCTACTGTGTTTGACAAAATGTATTTTGCCAATTTTAAATATTTCCTCATATTATTACATACTTATCACCAGTCTTAACTGCTATTTTATTTTCAGGTAAAACCTTGTGCCAAGCGTGCGGCAAAAAATGCTCAGGGGAGGTACTCCGAGTGCAAGATAAATACTTCCACACCCAATGTTTCAAGTGCAAGAAATGCAGCAAGTCCTTGGCACAGGGCGGCTTTTTCCAGAAAGAAGGGGCCTACTTTTGCACCAACTGTTATCAGAACTCGTTCGGAACCAAATGCTCTACTTGCCAGGAATACGTGGAAGGAGAAGTAAAATTATTGGACAGTGATCTTGAAGGCGTACTATTCACTCTCGCATCTTTCAGGTGGTTACTGCCCTAGGGAAGACTTACCACCAAAAGTGTTTCACATGTGCTCGTTGCTGCCAACCGTTCCCGTCTGGAGAAAAAGTTACCTATACAGGGAAGGAGGTGCTATGCCAAAAGTGTGTCAAAATTCCTGTCCGGGCTAGCACTACTCCGCAAGCAAGCCCTACATCTAACAATCCTAATGGTAAAAATAACTTGGTTAAATTAGAAATAATGTGTAGTATCCCAAGTGCTATTACAATCATTGGTGAAATTAATTTTCACTATAAACAAAAAAACTAGTTTTAGCTCTTTTTGTTGTGTGCAATTTAGTTATCAACAATAAAACAAATCGGTTCTGATTTGAAAATTGTATAAAATAGTGTGTTAATTAAGTCAAAACTGCTTTATATTATTGTTGGTAATAACTAAATTACAGCAAACTTTTAGAATAATAATTTGGCAGTTGATGATAGTTACCCTTTTGTAATTTGCTTTTCTCTCTTAACGCCCAATACATCAGGTTGTTATTCTCGACATTCCCCATACTTTTAATATATTTATTTTAACCCTTATAATGCCAGGTTTGTTTTTACGTTTGTTACCAAGTGGGGTACATTTGGTACTGTAAGTCTATGTCAAATTCGAGGTTATCAAGTTAAGTTTTTGCGTCAATTTTGACACAGACTGACGCAAAACCTAACCTGCTAACCTCGAATGTGACATAGACTTACAGTGCCACCAACATATTATACATCATACTTAAATTGATTAAACACGTCAGAGTGCTATGGGCACTAAAACAATCGCTATCTTCAGCATGTTAATGAGAGAGAGATCATTTACACCTGTTTATTTGTTTCTGTAAATTAGTTGACGTTTGTGTTGGTGTTTTTGGTGAGTTTTTTCGTACTGTAAATTCAAAAAGAGATTAAATATATAGGGTGTCCCATTTAAAAAATCAAAGTTGGTATCATTTCCGGTAAAACCGAAAGTCAGCCATTTTGACTATATCTACCGGCCAATCAGAAATTATGTCTAGTATCTTGGTATAAAATTTTATCCAAATCGATTCATAAATAAAGAAGATATAAGCATGGCCCTAGACTCATTGTCACCCGGAATATGCCACTGCGTGAGTGGGGAAGTTGTATTTCAATCATGTAAGAGGTACGGTAATTGTTGCATACCCAAACATTTACTGAAGCGAAATTACTGTTTTGAAGTTAAATATCAAAGCGATTTATTTTCCAAAGCAGAAACGATCATGACAACTAAATAAATACGAAATATGCTTTCCTAAAACACCTGCAGTTTGTTAATTTTTGCTATAAGTAAAAATGAAATTGCACTGTAAGCAAAAACCAATTGGGGATTATAATATAGCTAATATTTCTACGCTTTAGAGAGAGCGTCGTCAAGTGGTTGACTGCAGTGCTGAAGGTAAAGGGTTCAATCCTCACACCTGGCAACTGTTGGACAGCCCATTTAGTCGTTTTAAAAATTGGGCAGCGAAACCACGGTTGTGGAAGTTAGAAAGTAAGGTGATCATCGAAGGGATGATGCTAACCACATGACTTCTACATGAAGTGCATGCAGCACTCCCAACTTTACTTTTTTGAAAAAAAAATTAGTTTTTTGTTATTATCCAGTAAGCTTTTGAGAAATATAAAATCTTATAATAGGTTAATAATGTTAGAGTAAATTATTTTTTCATTTAACCAATTTTGTAGAACCTCTTGTTTTCAAGTGCATACATATACAGGCATGAATATGTTAACTTGCAATAATTTTAGAGTTAAGTAATAAAATTCCAATTTGCGATTGAAAGATCACCTACTCAAAAAGGGCTTAATATAAATGTCTCTTTTGTTTTCTTCTTAGTAAAAGAATTCTCTAAGACATACTGCTGGAGATTAAGCACAATAATGTTCTTATTGTTAGTTTATCATCAGTTGATTCCATGAATTTTATATAAATCAAATCATTTATATTAATATCAACATTGTAATCTTTCTTCTGCATTGGACTGTCCATTATTTCATAAGTACGGTTGAGATCTGCACTTTTATCTAGCCAATATTTGTTTAGCCGAGGAAGCCTGACTCACTACCATATCAGTTCTATTTATCATACAATTCAAGAGTGTGCCTTTGAAGTCACTTATTAATTATTGCCCTAATTAAGACAATCAGCACATCTCCAAGTTTTTTGTGCTGTTACTTGAATTTATATAAAAATGTAGGTTTTATTTTCAACAGGAAGTAGTTGCTTATACAGGATTTTTAACGTAACTAATCATTTCAGAGTGTGCCGGTTGTCGCGAAGAACTCAAGGAGGGTCAGGCGCTGGTTGCTCTGGACCGCCAATGGCATATCTGGTGCTTTAAGTGTGGTAAATGTGGTGTTGTTCTTCACGGCGAATACATGGGACGAGACGGAGTTCCCTTCTGTGAGCGCGACTACCAGCAACAGTTCGGGGTCAAGTGTGCTTACTGCAATCGATATATTAGCGGCAAAGTTTTGCAGGTAATACATAGTTCTATTTGTACTTGATCATTTTAAATTAGTCATCGCATTGATTGCAATTGCAACAATCGCCTGAGATAAAATAATTGCTTTTTAAACTTTGTAATTCTAGATTTTTAATGTTTGCAAATTTAAGCATAAATGCTCATTTTGTGTGTTATTGGTATTCAATATATTAAAAAGAAAATAGACGTGAATTTTAATATTTAATTATATACAATTCTAAGGCTGGTGATAACCATCACTTCCATCCAACATGTGCCCGCTGTACCAAATGCGGAGACCCCTTTGGCGATGGAGAAGAAATGTACTTGCAGGGTGGTGCCATTTGGCATCCCCGATGTGGTCCAGGCCCTACGGAAAATGGCCAAGTACTAAACGGCACCGGTGAGCCCAACGGCCATTTAACTGACTGCGAGTCTCGTGGTGGAGATGTTTCCGGCAGAGAATTTGATAGAATGAGCAGTTCGGGAGTGAGCGAAATGCAGGTACAAATTTGGACGTTTAACGGTGCTTTTAGTGGTTGTGTGTAGTTTTATATATCATTTTGCTAGTATTTTTTTTAGTAATAATAATTATTGTGTGTATTATTTTTCGTTTGCATGGATATTTTGCAGTTTTCCATGCGCTCACGTACCCCTAGCTTGAATGGTTCATTGTACAGCCCTACTAGCATGTCTAGAAAGGTTAGTTTTTCTATTTTTATGTCGAGTTTTGTGTTTGATTCTATTGAAGAGGTGAACAATATATAGTTGTGTATTTTAATCAACTTCAAATCCTTTTGTATACGGAATAACTGCATTTGACCTTCAATTAGGTTATTGTGTGAAAAATAACGAATTTGACTTCATAACACTATGAAACTCAATTGTTGCTGCCAACATAATAATTTTTAAAATACTTTTGCTTAAATGAAATTTAATATTCTTGGTCTCATGGGACCATCACTCATATTTATATGTATATAATTTACACGTTTTTATTAAAAATGCAAGGAATTTGTTTTTAATTTTTTCATGTCTCTTCCTTTATTTTCTTTTTTCTTCTCTGGAGGTTCTTGTCCGTCTACATGGCTCTATTTTATTCTTTCGTAATGTCTGCTCTCTCTATCGTAGCTATATTCTTCTTATGCTTGTGTAGTATAAATACTTTAAAATTCTTCTATATTGTCTACCAAAAAAAATGAATATTGCACATCGTGCTGATCCCATGGGACTAAGAAATATTTTCATAGTCTTTTCACATTGATGGAGTCTGTAAAGCAACATTTTTGTATGGTATATTAATTATTGTTGGCCAAAACAAATGTTTCGATTATATTTGAAGGAGATGCAGCCTATATGGAATTAATTATGTTGTTGTTTACCTGTCAATAAAAAAAATAGTAGATTATTTTATGTTTTAAGAATTGAGTGGAATTTAAACTTATAATTTTAAATATACTAATAGACGGTATTTATTTTAGCATTATAGTTACCGTACACCGTCCCCAGGTTTGGTGCTAAGAGAATATAAATCAGGAACATATGGAGATGATATATCTAGAATTTACACTTATAGTTACCTTACAGAAGAGCCTACACTAGGATACCTTCGTAGGCCCATAGATCCCTATGATAAGGCGCCAACTTCACCACATTTCCATCGACCTACCTGTGAGTTGCATATTTTTAAATTGCGGCAGCGAACAGACTTTTTTTCCGTAGCCCAAAATTCTTTCCGGAGCAGCCAGGGCAAGTACAAGCACGGTGCTAAGTCAGGAATGAAGGTCATGGTGGATTCGATTCGCAGCGAAACTCCTAGGCCAAAGTCCCCTCATATGAACAACGAAGAACCAATAGAACTTGCCCACTATCCGGGCGCCAAACCGCCCAAGCCAGGTGAAATGCCAAAAATTGAGCGGGACGATTTCCCTGCTCCCCCGTATCCATATACGGATCCTGGTAATGCCAGTTACTGTAATTTTTAATATTCACTCACTTGTTATATTCATGGCAGAGCGAAGAAAACGGTGGTCAGACAGTTATAAAGGTGTGCCAGACTCGGATGAAGAAGATCACGTCGACAATTCCGCTGCACCTACAGAAGTGAAAGACCAGCAGCTCAAGAAGGAAGAACAGGAATTGAGCAAAATTGCGACGGGTATTGGTAAGGTGTTCTTGAAAAATGTTCAAGAGCGAGAAAAAATTAAGCAATGGAAGGCAGCTCATTTAGATCCTAGGAATGCTTCAAGGTGTTAAAGGTGTGTTAATCTTTATTGGCCGTGTAAATAACGCTTTGTTTGTAGAACGCCGTCGGCGAATAAAGAGCCCCATTATAAGCTGCGTTATGATTCGCCTGTCGGTGCCAGTCCTTCTCGAAATGCAGACCATCCTAAACCATTTGAGGAGGATGAGTTTGACAGGTCTATAAGTTGTCGGTCTTCAGTAGGCCGATCTGTAGGGCAAATTCCTAATTATAACGGTAAGTCAAGTTTGATTACATTTACTCAGGAAATTATGTGACAAAACCGAATGAAATGGAATATAATACCTATGCATCCATGTCTTATGTAAGATTAGAATAATTGATTGGTAATTATTAAAGCCCTATTAATTGTACTGTAAGTTTCCTACTATATTCAAAAACAAAAGTTAATTTAGAGTCTTATTTTTTCACACGACGTGGATGCTGCATTCCGAAAGAACTTTATAAATTTCAGAATTATTATAAGCCTTTACGAATGAAAGTTATAGTAAATACATTCAGAAATTTTATACTAAGAAATATGTATAAGCCGTTCACGATCTTTTTGGGTCAGGTGAGGCTATGACCATCTAGTAATTTTGTTGGCAGTACCTCTGTTGCAACTAAACTCCCTCATGGAAATTGACAATTTTTGTGTTAGGTTAGGTTGTTTTCAGTTTAAGGTTATATTTTCTGAATAGGTACATTGTTGCCGGATATTCTCTAGTCTCCACATCGACTCGCTTTCTTTTAAATGTGGTCTGTCCTTCTTAAATTGGAAGTAGCATCGTTTAGTGGAAATTTTTTGTTGCAACAAAATTATTTTGGGCATTTTGACTTTTCCTTTGACGGAAATTAAAATTATTTTTACACATTTGATAAATCATTTATTTTCTTACGAATATTAAAATATTAAATCTGGCAATGTGGTGGCAAGAAAATGTCGAACAGACACTGACAGAAAAAAAAAGTTGCATCCGCTACATCATCGAATCAGTTAGTCCAACATGAAAAGAAAAAATCATAGCCAACTCTGTCCCAAAAAGGTCGTGAACGGCTTATAAGGTAACACACTTGACAAAAGTCCTAAGTGTGTTTTATATCTAAGTTGACAACGTCTAGTTTTATTGTTCTTCATTTGCACTGCATTATGTATTGTTCCATTTTGGAAAATATTTTAGGATAAAGTGGTTTTGCTGGTGTATTCATTTCCAGTTGTCTTATCACAGGAGGGAGGTTTTTTAAATTTGCATCACCAGGAGACCAGGTTATTTTAATAAAAAAATGTTATACTTATACTCCATTCACTATAGTCTCCGATTGTCAGTGTCAAAATCCAATTAAAAACAATCCTTTATATCACGGTTAATACTTGTAAGTCAAGCTGTGGGTAACTACAAACAATTAATTAAGTTACTAATGTCAAAACTATAAATTATAGGTTATGGTTAAATCAAAATATTTTTTATTTCGAACTGACTTAAGTAAAAATAAATAAAAGTTGCCAAGTTGCCAGTTGTCCAACCTAGTAGTAACAAAAAAACCAACAGAAATTCAACAGTGCTACCATAAAACGTCATTTTTGACAATCCGGGACGATAGTGAATAGAGTATATCTATTATGTGTATGTATTAGTTATTATAATGGGACATTTGTCAAGTTGTTTTTGCCTAACTTCAGCATTCATGGCAGAAGTCGTATTCCAATTTTCCATAATGTAGTTTTGTCACATTTTACTTTAGGGTAGCAGTTATTGCATTGATAGGCAAATTAGCGATAGAAGTTTATAAACATCATACACTTAGTGTACGAACAAAAATTTCTAGCAACAATTGGCAGTAAATTGGTAAAGGTGAGAGAGCATGTAAAATTTTAGAGACGGGTAACGGATCTGGCAATATGCTTATACGTGCATGTTCTTAAGTGTGTGTTGTAATCTCATGGCAATATTTATTACTACTTGGAATGTGGGTGTAGGTCACTAGAAATTTAAATTTATGTACAAATACGAATAGCATAGAAATAGGAATAGAACCGTTCTTAATTATTTTTGAATTAGCATAGACAAGTAATATATCTTTGTAACATACTTAAAATTAGAATTGTATAGATAGATTTTAAGAGAAACGAGAATCGACATGTACATTGCTAATTTATCAAAATGTAGTTTTTCTTAGAAGACATCTGGGCAAAGATGGACATTAGCAGTCATTTAATTTATTATAGTATAAATACAAATTAAGTTATTCAAGTTTAGAAAGCTGAATTGAGAGCAGTTTTTATTTTGTTGAATCATCATGACTTAGAAAACTTTCTTTTTACTAATTAGCAGTTGTAATACACATAATTAATCGTTAGTACTAAGCAAATTTGATTTTCCATTATATACTAGAAATAAAACTGCTTTTATAAATGGCTTCATTGATAATGTCTGTAATATTAACATCTTCCAATGACTGCTGTTGATCATTATCCCATGTGACTTGTATTTAATAGTGCGATCTTGTGGAAATGCTCATGTAAAATATAAAAAGATTTTTAAGTTCATTACTTATCGTCTTGTCATAAATTAGTAGGTGCACTAGCACTATTTGTGAATAACCAGTTCTATGTCATTGTCACTGTGCAACTATCGACACTGTTTTATTTGCTTGATTTGGACACATTTCAAGCTTGTGCTAATTTATTTATCTTGTGCGCATGACTTCTTGTTTAATTGCATTTTTATATTATTATGCAGCAGCTTTGTGTACTTATTTTATTTCGTTCACGTTTTTGTGTGATATAGTAGTATCTTCTCTGCGGTACGTGCCTAGGCCAGGATATGGACTAAAATCGGCCACTTTGCCTGCAGGAAATGGTTATGTAAGTAAATGGCCTTTTACAGGTTTGAGGTTATGGTAATTGCGGCAAAAACATTACACAAAATCACAATTATTTATTTTGCGTTTTTGCGTATAACTAGTAACGTGCTATTAATAAGTGACCTAGCAGATAAATTTCTAAAACAAGGTAAACTAAGAAAATGTAATTTTGCTGTTGAATCTTGACTTTTTTTAGTAATTTAATAAAAATAGTTTTTTGGCTAGTCCAGAGCAGCAATCTAGAGCTGTTTGGCATTTTTTAGAAATTTATTTTCATAAATTCACCATCTGCAGGACTAGTACTATCTATCCCAGTATTCTTCCTCCTGACTACAAAGATTAACTACAAAATAGGTAGTTTAACAAGTATAATCATGAAACTTCCGGTCAGTTGTCAAAATCAACACGTAAAAGTGAGGTTAGGTCGTCACAATAATATAATTTAATAGTTATTGAAGTGTATTATATTTGCACGGCGAAGCAAAACCGTTATAGATATTAACGATACAAGTTTGATTATGAGCATCTTAACGAAACGAGTTTGATTGCCAAAAACGAGACGGTGAGCCGAGTTTTACAGCAATCAAACGAGTTTCGTTAAGTGCCATAAGCAAACGTGTATTGTTCAATATTTTATCTTCACCAATAAATTCTGGTTCAATGTATTTCTTTATACAAAAAGAGTGCGGTAATATTATATTACCGCACTGAGTGCGGTAATATCTATCCATTACCGCACTGAGTGCGGTAATGAAGCTCTTAACGATACTAAAATTAATTTGGTTAAGGGTCTATAACAACACTGATGAAGATAAAATATCATTTAAAGCATCTTCACCATCTTCACACCGTCGTGTAAATCAGTAGATTTTGATTTATGCCTCGGCATTGATTTTCCTGAACTAGACAAAATCCAATTTCGTTTACTTCACTGCTTAATTGTTGTAACACTTGATTCACTGAGTTTTAATGTATTTGCTACTCTCTAAAATTTTGATTTCGTTAATATAACGTACAATGAATAGCTTTACTTACTTCACGAACTGCAGTTACTGGTAACAGCGGCTCACTATTTACTTTCTCTGCTTCAAAGTATTCTAAAAGCGAAAGAACCATTGCTTGGACCTGAAAATTTAAACGTTTGTCAAGCATTGCTCTCCAGATGTTCAAAATAAATAGGCTGAAAACACAAACGTACATAACATAACTATGAAATTTACGAAGCCGACTGCATACCCGCTACGAAAAATGAAAGTAGTAGTAGTTCTGAAAAAATTGTTTATAATTCTAATGAAGGCCAGGAAAACTGCAAAAATGAAACCTGAAAATAAACAATCGGAATAACTTGACACAAGCACGAAGTCAGATTAGAAACCAAATTCATAAGGCGTTGCCCGGCAGATCAGAGTTAGACAGTGCCGGCCCTGTAGAACACACGTTGTAACTTCAGAAATCAATTACTTTTGTTTTCTTTGTCTATCAAATGGCAACAAATGTAAAAGTGCTACGCAACTATTTCTTTGATTACTTCATATACAATTGACGTCAGGAGAAAGAATCGTGGGACAGATAGTAGTTTTGTTTTATTGCACTTTGTGAAGCAAACTTTATGCCTAGTTGTGCCACAAATTCTATCCTTGAGATAAAAAATGTCATTCCATTGTTTTTTCATTTATTACTAATTAAACATTACAAAAAAATGTAAATATTCAAAATATTCACTTTTGTCTTCACACACTTTCTTAAATTTTCCTGTTCATCGATTGCCACTCACACGACTGCTATAGGTGTAGAGCTCTGTGTCGTCTTATGCTCGTCTCAAGTACACGAACCGATTCCATAGTTGTTACTTGTCTGCCAAGCGATACTCTACCCGTGCTTGCCGGCATGCTTACTCAAGTTAGGTAACGAGCAACCTTGAAACGTGCTCAGATATACCATAACCACACTTTTTTAACATTTCGACCTGTTTGATTTCCGCATTGTGAAAGTTAGTGAAAGAAATATAAACGATCAATGGATTATTGGGAGCAAGAACGTTTTGAATTGTTAGAGTTCCCTGACTCGATAGAAGAAGAAGACAGTGGTAATAAATTAAGGATGCCTAAAAATCCCCCTGAGTTTTATTCAGATGACGATTTTTGTGAAAGGTATCGTTTTAGAAAACATTTTACACAGGATCTTGCCGCTGATATCTGATAATCTCGGGAAGATAAACAATTGACGACTGCTCTTCCTGCCAATAGCACAACTGTTGATAACCTTACGGTTTTATGCTACCGGAAACTATTAAGTGAGTAATTTCCTTAGTTTTATAATGTAATATAAAAGAATGAATAACATTTAATGTTATCCTACTAACGTCCGTTAGTTTTAATAAACAATTGTCAATGTTAAAAATTCTTAAAAAACCAAACTGTAACACCCCCAGAATATCCTATTTATCGACCAGATGTATAGTGGCTTTTACACTAGATATTTATTGCGGTTATGTTGTACTTTGACGTTTTTCAATCGCAGTTACAAATCACAATATAGTGTCATATCCAGCCACCGGTTAAGAAAGTACCTACAAAAAAAAATGATAAATATTGTTTATCTGTTAAAATCTTGCATATCAAAAGTAATGTTATGATGTTTAATGATGCTGAAAAGTGACATGCGTCAAACGGACGAAATTGGGCTCACACTCAGAGATACCAACATTGATTTATGAAATAACTAGTTTTGAAATTTTGACAAGTCTACCAACCTGACAACATTTTGACAATTGATTATTAAAACGAATTAGGTATAGTTTGTTGAATAACATTTTATCTTTGTATGCTCTATTTGGTCACTTACGGGGAGCTGGCCAACAATCTGTCAGAATTATAAAAAGAGTTTCGATAGCACTTGCCGAACATCTTAGAGGCACAATATAGACTCAGCAATCTTTAGCCACTCTGTGCTCTTCATTTGGATTGTCATTGCCATTAAATTTGCCAGCAGCAACTTTTCTTTTTGCGTGTAGGCTATAATTTTTACCATTTTATTATGTCGAAAACACAATGTTAAACTTAAATTTGTCTTCACTTTTGTACTGTGCTTTTGGGTTATATATGACAATAATGACGCAGGCGGGGTAACGTAACAACATGAAAGTTACTAAATTCCAGCGATATTCATGATCTTCGCCGAGAATTGTCGAAGTCTTGTTTATGACATACAACTGACGCGGAGCATTTGTAAATACTTTGTTACGGTCTTAAACGGGTTCTACGACACCGCACTGGCTCATACAACAACTAAACGGCCGGCACGATAAAAGTAAATAGGGCGCCACCAGGTCTGTCTCGGGGTATACACGTCCAACCGGACCTGGACGGTTAGACGGAACGAGAAGTACACAGCGTACTACGTCAAGAAGGTACTCGAGAAGCTGTAGAACTCGAATTACAATTTCAGGAAAAATACTTGAATAACTATTTCGGGAGAAGGGGAATTTGGCCTTACAATCCTCGTCGCCACTGCGGCGGCGTCGCCAGACCTACTAGTGTCGCTCCAACGCTCGTCGTATATTAATCGTTACACAGAAAACTTATCCTGAAAAGAGCATGCACAGATTTGCCACAATAATAAGGCCCTAGTTCAAATATTCGTCTGTTGGTCTGACAACAAAGGGGTAATTTACAAGGCTACCAAGATTACACTATGCCTAAATTTAGTGCCCCAGCTGGAGAAGCGCGTTATTTCTAGTACAACATAACAGCAAATGGTCACATAAATATCAAGTAATAGCGGCAAATGAATACGGCCAAAATACAGTAAATTAGCAAGCACTGTGTGCAAGATTTAGTCACATGCATAACAGCTGATTAGCCTGGGTTTAGGCCACATAAATGACAGCTAATACGTTCTGCTGGCAGCGATTAAAGCACAGTAAAATTAGCAAACAGAATGTAAGTTCAGTTGACATAAATGACAGATAACACGTTATAAATTGGTTACACAGATACCTGTATCCAGACGATCCTCGAGCGTGGGCGAGAGGTTACTTAGCGACATGCCTGCAGATGCGGCATAAGAACGAAAGCATGGGAGGCACATGAGAATGCTGGCGGAATCCGCCTTGAAGGGGCGTCAACTAGAATGCGTCCCTCTCATCCTCTCATGGGACAAAATGACAGTGAGGTCTAGGAATCCAAAAGTCCTGCAGGTTTGATCCCCGTTTTATCGGGATTGGTGGGTCAACTGCGACCCTACATCAATAAAGCAGAACTCGGCCATGGATATGCACAGGCACCCACGTACCAACGGTATACAGCACGACACACCACACGCTCCTTGTGTCTCAACGAACGACCCTCTCGAGACTGCCTGCTTGCAGGAAAAATGCGCGCCAAAAAGAAGCGTCATCAAGCCAACCCTCGTAGCCAATCGCAAAACGGAACGCTCGCCGGGTAAAACAAAATAATGTTGAAGCGATAGAGAATACTCGAGGCCCTCGCAGTTGCTCCCACAGGCGGAATTTTTAACTCGCCTGAAACTAGTGTGGCGGAACTAAACCCAGACAACCACGTGCAAGGATCGGCGTTCAAAGGGTGGCCCATACTGTTACCAACTCAGGGCAACTACGCTACGCTACAGGGTGTTCAATTTCAATATTACTAACATCTGCGATGAAAAGTTAAGTAGCCAAAGACGGGTTTAAAGTACAGACCGGCTGTTCTAAAGGCTTAAATGGTTAATTACATTGCTGTAAGCTGCCAAAATGACCTGACAACTTGAGATCGACTCCATTGAGCATTGCTCAAGCACAAGTTTTAGATTCAACTATGAATACGGGCATTAGCCTTGTGTGCTGGTACTGGAATATCCGGTGTTTACTCACAAACATGGTGTGACTTAGGAGTTGCATTATCTTCTGTTCGCAGAAGTGCAGTAGAGCTACACCATTCCCCATTTGGAGGCTGAATTTTTCTTCCATGCTGAAGCAACCCTTTTACTCTCGTGGCTGTTTTGTGGCGTAAAGCCTCTGTAAGACACTGGCCAGTGGTTCTATGATAGTTTCCAAGTGTAAGGTCTTGCTTTATAAATTGGGATATGATTTTTAGTGGAGTTTGAATTTTCCGTGCCCTGATCTTCCGCTTGCAAAGGGATTTCTGCGAATTCTCTCTGCTTTGACAGCAGCTGATGCTTCTAGTTATACGGGGCTGACCACTCTTTACTATATATTCAACAAAGCACACTTCGTTGTATCGCTTGACAGCTCGATACATTTATTGGGCTTTTTAGGGAATTAAAACGGCGATTTGTTGCATTTATATAGTGCAATCACAACAATTATTTTTAAGGACAGAATTATGGCACAACTGGGAATATTACTCAAGAGTTTGGTAGATTGCATTGTTTTATCAGTAAAAAACATTTGATTTAATGAGGTAAGGGTATAAGAAACAGCATTTATGACGGTACGTAAAAAGGTGGTTGAATATTACCATAACCTCAGATATGTAATAAAATCACACACATACACCACACTTGTAGGGCTGTAGGCGTTAGGGCTTGTAATGCCATTTTGTAACCTCACCATGCATTTGTTATTCAGTTGTAAGTGCGCTACGACATGTTCCTAAACCGGGGTATGGTTTGGCCCCTCGATCTCATACCTTCAGTTCTTCCGCCGGTAGTTACCCTCACATTCCTGTAAGTTGCAGTTAGCAATCGGCTTTTTTGTATCATATATATAATTTGTTATAAAATTTGTAGCCAAGAGTTGTTTTGTGCATTATTTGTTGTCAATCAAAAATCATATTGTTTTTATGATGAGATATATGCACTTTTTTTCATATAACGTAGTTTAAAGCACCTTCTTCGTTTTTTTTTTGGAAAATTTACATGTAGTTGCACATTTTAGTATAGACACATTTATTTATTTTATTTTTTGTTTGTATGTTAATAGTATTTAATTCACAGGGGGATTACTCATTTAGTGGAATCGGGATTAAAACACATAGCACAGACTTTAGCAGTGGAAAATCAGACAGTAAGTATCAAAGTGCCAGTCGGTAGTTTACAAACGAGTATGCCTAACTTGACATAAACTAAGAAATTGCATCAGTTACGACAAACTAAAGGCTACAACATCCCTTGGTTAATTATAAGACATATAACATATCACATTTTTTCCTGTTTTACCCATTTGCAGCTTTTTCTGGCAATATTTTCCCATCTTTAGCTTGCTTTGCATGTAAATCAGATGTTCTGAGACCTTACAATCTGTGCTAAATTTAAGACTAGTGGAACAGTAAGAAACTTGTTTTCTTTTCTCCATTCTCTAATTACTATTTGTACCGAATGTTACCAGGACATTTTATGTAAAATAATGTGCTTTTTCTGCAGTTTCCACTGGATCCATCACGGATGTTGAAAGGCGTGCACTGGTATGTAAATAAATGCTTTCTAACCCAAACTTATTGTAAAAGTAGTTTAGCTTAGCAATAACATGCTTCTGAAACTTATTTCGTAAGCAAACAAAATTACGGCGTTTTGTTTTTACGGCACTACAGAATTGCACCCCAAACACTTTTTAGATATGTTTCAATCAAAATACTCATCATTAGCAAGCACATGTACATCAAATAATGGCAATTGTAAAACTTAAGGGACCAATTGCTATATTCAATAGGCGAGTGATATTGGTATAATAAATTTGCATACTGCACAGAATTCGGAGATGCCGGTATCGTCGACTTACACAGGGGGCCTAGGAGCGTACCGGGGCGGGTACGTGTCACAAGTTCGACGATCCCTACCCAATATGGCCCATACCATGCTAATCAACGAGCCTGCCAAGATCTATCCGTATCATCTACTCCTCATCACTAATTATCGCTTGCCAGCCGATGTTGATAGATGTAACCTAGAGGTAATTTATCTCACATTATTTTTGTGTAAGAGTGCTTGCCTACACTAGAAAGGAGGTAGTGAAGGAAAAATATTACGGGAAAAGATTGTAACGTAACCGAATATCAACTTTTGTATCTTATCGTGAAAATTTAAGTGCGAAACCAATCAGAAATGGGAAAAAGTCGACGGCGGAAATATATAAAAGCTGGTAGAATTGCCCCCATTTGCACTGAACAACTTCTTGTCCGAATGGAAGTCTCGTGACAATTTTTTCTTTCTGTTGGTGACAAACATAACCTCAAAAATTAAAAGAAACCAAATTTTTCGGAAAGGCTGCTTCCTACATGCTATTATATAGTGTAAGTAAGAGAAGAAAAATATCGAGTAAAATTCAAAATTTCCCTGTCGGGCCTCTAGAAACAGTAGTCGAAGGGTGTTGATCATTATTCTAGATCGATTCAAAAGACAATTGTCGTTAAAAAAGTATGGAATGTTCGTTTGTATGACCCTTTCCAGATATGCAAGAGCCACGCATTGGTGCAGGTCAAGCCCCATTTTTTTCGTAACCCAATTCCCATTTTCTTTTTTTATCCCGTGTGCCGTTACGCATTGGTGTTTCTCTGAATTGGTTGTGCCTCACCCACTGGCGGAGGACTCCGTTACCTCGAAACAACTGGTCTTTGGTTCACAGCTGCTTATTGTGAATATTCACACAGCAGGAAAAAGATATTTCGGTGACCCTGACTCGCCTTGTCTCAGGCCATGTTCCTACATGGAATGAAGTGCCCGAACTTTACTAATCCTGTCTCCAGGACTTCCCCCATCCGTCGCCTGGGGACTTGCTCTCTAGCAGTGAAATCTGGGATCAATATATCAAAAACAGTATGAAGTAATCGATAAAAGATAACTATTAAGTGTTACATTACGATTGTAAACTTCACATTTAGCATGTTGCTATTTTGAAGATATTAAATATTGAAACATGGCATACGTATGTATAGGTGGTCTTAGTTTTCTAATCCCTGTGTGTGAAGATAAGTAGCTGATTGGTGCAAAACCAAATTATAAAATTTTCAAACTAAGGCATGCCATTTTACACCTGGAAATGTGCGAGGTGTAAGAGGTGAGGGGTTCTAGACATTTTAAACTAGTTTAACTAAATCTCATCTAACCTAACTTTATCTAACGTAACAAACTTAAATTAGCCCCATTTTTGCCTTTAGCCTGTTGTTACCGGAATAGGAGTTGCTCCATCTTTTCGGCCTCCCTACACTTCGTCTCCCTGTAGGTGACGTATCCCTGCCTCTTCTTGGTGGTCTTCGCGCATTGTAGTGATGTGGTTGTTCCATTCTTCTTATGTGGTTTTGGAGGTATCTGCTCGTGCCTCTAAACCGTATGTTAGAATTGGTCGTACAGTACTTTTGTATATTTGAACCTTGGGTTCATGTCTTAAAAGCTTATTATACCATATGGTGCTATTGCGGCACCCAAATATTTTGGCGCCTTTGTTGGCTTGAGTCATAATCTCTTTCTGTGTACTATCTGTACCCTTTTTTTCTGAAAAAGGGAAGTCTTTGCAAGACATCTTCTTTGACCGTGTCGGATTCATCTGGGAAGATGTACCCAAATGCCTACTGGCTAAAACCCTCACTCTTTTTCTTCTAGGTATCATGAAACTCCTTTCCAGCATGACATCGTTTGTAGTAGATCTGTTTTTATTCTGCGTATTCTTTTAGTTAACAGTTCCTTTTTTTGACGCATTTCGTCATTCTCTTCTTTTTTATTTATTATTCGTGTGATATTTTATGCCATATGGTCCCATATTTTCTCTTCTAACATAGCATTAGTAGGTTTTCCGATTGATGTTGTGTCTCATTTTTATTGGTATTTTGGTTTTTTCCTCATGCCACTAGTGCATTCTAAAAAGGTGTGCTTGGCGGTATAACCAAGGGGTTGTTTTCCCAACCCCCTGGTTACCAGTTTAACGTGCTGCCACGTTTGTGTGATATAGGGGTTGGTTTGGACCCGTAGATCACTATTTGCAAGTAGGGGATTGTAACTCATCTGCTGTCCACGATTAGTAATCGTAGGGGTTGTACTGTTGAGTTATGGTTAATAAAACACCCACAAAAGAATAAATAACTTATATTAAAAGAACTTAAAAATTTGGATAAAGTACAAATTAATTTTACCCTATCTGGTCAATGGGTAATTAACTGTAGCTTCGTAAAAAGGATTGATCAAAATTATGCTTAATTTTTATGACATCAATTTACTTTGGAAGGAAAGAATAAACATAGCAGCCCTGCTTCTAGTTGGTTAAATAAATACCATAAATGACTGACCTTCGTCCAGATGCCGTTGCTAGAACTTGGAGGGTGAATGTTAATTTTAATTTTACTCGGTACGTCGGAAAGTTTTAAGGATTTCGAAAAGTGTTAGGATGTTACTTGAATGCCCCTGGCTTCATTGATATTCCATCAATTTTTGAGTGGCTTGTCACAACACTTGCTCACATCAATTTTTAAATAGAACTTTCAATTTTGACTTCGATTTTTTCGCGCGGCTTGCGCCGGTGTTACGAATTTGTAGCGCCGAAGCGCCTTAGCGCTAACTCAATTTATTTCGCGGAATCCGGGGAAGACTGCCTGTCCAGTTCACGCTCCCCAAACAGGTAATTTTCTTTCGGGACAAAAACGAATGTCTTACGTACTCTCCCGTTTTGCAAGATAGCATTCTTGAATTAGAACTCGCAGGCTCTGGGATTGCAAATTCTGCATATCCTACGCGGTTTTGCACTGCCTGTCAAATCGGCACTTCTTTATTCTGAGAAAGCTTTTGGTTAATTAACACCGGATGTAATTCAACCGCTTCTTGGATTATAACGATGTAGTCTTTTCGTTCTTTTCAAATGAACTTTTGCGTTCGCAACAAATGTAATTTATGCAGGGGCGGCTTTGATTTATTCTTCCTTCTGACAACTTAAAATCTATAAGGTTTATAATTATAAACGCAATTTCTTGCGGGTTGTTACAGCGGTATCTATTCTATCGCAGTAAGGACGTAATGGAACTGTTTCTAATTTAAAATCGGCGAAGGTAATATCCAAAACATCCAAACCTTATGAACAGCTGCGTAATACGGTAATTTACTTTCTCTGCTTTTGTTCGTTCTATTTTTTTATGTCTGCTTTCGATGTGTTCGTTCAAATTGTTTTATCTGTTTTGGTTCTCCATCTTTGTTGCCACCTCTGTATTGTAGTCTTTTTTTTTTGCAACGTTTTCTTGAATGTTGTGTAATTTTATCTGTTCTACCACAAGCCGTGGTGCATACAATACAAGGTGTAACGTTCTGCAGAATGGATGCAATAAGAAATGCGCCCATAAAGTGCACGAATGGTAGTACTGAAGTGTATTGCAATTACCGTTAATTTTGCAAACATTCATTATGTTTGTTTTAAAATATTGTAAGTTTAATAATTAATAAATTTGCAATATTTTACTATGCTGTTCGTTTTACCCACTATTATGACATATCTGTCAAAATGACAATCATTTTTTTAGTGGAAAAAAAGAACTAAAAATCTATGTACCAACACTATTAAAACTAGGGACCCTGCAGGATTGCAACTTATCCCCTAGAAATTTGACCTTGAAAATTTTTATAGAAAAAAAATTTACTTTATGTAGCTCTCCAGTACTTCTCGTTGATTATTATTTATGAGCATTATGCATATTTCCTTTAGGTCACTTGGGCTTGACGTAACTTGGTTTATATTTATTGATATTTAGGCCTACAGATTTAGATTGTATATCAAAATAATATATCATTACCTGCAGCTTTTTAATACTATAGTGTGTTCAAATAAAACCGGCCTTGTGTCAAACAGTAATTTTTGAAAGTCATGTTGTAACGTATTTTATGTATTGCGTATGCACACAACCTCACTTTGACAACTGACAACTCAAGTGACCGAGCATGTTGAATTCTGGATCGATCAATGTAATAATTTGCTTATACATAACCTAACTTTGACAATTGACAACTCAAGTGACCAAGCACGTTGAATTTTGGGTAGAGCAATGTAATAATTTGCGTATACATAACCTCGCTTTGACAATTGACAACTCAAGTGACTGAGCGCATTGAATTCTGGGTAGAGCGATGCAATAATCACCGACATGGCGTGGTAAGACAAAATCTAGTTCAAAGCATCATCATCATCATCATCATCCAGGATTAATCCTAATTGGATTGTTCCGGTCTCACGTAAATTGATTGCTCCAACGTTTCTTGGGTCTTCCCAATCTTCTCTTTCCTCGTGGTTTGTATTTTAAAACATGCTTGGGGATACGGCAATCGTCCATTCTGGTAATATGTTCCATCCAGTTATTTCTGTATTGGTCTATTCTTTCAGTTAAGTTGAAAATGTTTAGTTCTTGACGTATCTCCTCACTTCTTTTGTAATCTAATAATGTGTAACCCGCCACATATCTTCAAAATTTCATTTCTGATGCTTCAATCAGTTTCTTATCTTTTTGAGTAAGAGTCCAGTTTTCTGATCCATATAATAGTGCAGGAACCGCCATAACTTTGTAAAACTTTAATTTTGTGGTTTTAGTGGTTGATTTCAGATTTCTCTTTATAGTTCCACACATATACCTAAATTTATTTAATTTATTATAGAGGTCTTTGTTTTCCGTGTATGTTACATTGTAGCCTAGATAATTAAATCAGTTTACTTGTTGTAGTGTTCAAAGCCCTCTTGATAACTTTTTTTAACGCACGTTACTGCTTATTAAAACAATATTGTCCGCAGATGGTTAAGGTAACGTAACAGATGGAATGGCTGTATTAACTGGGTTCCAAGTTCTCCAGATTTATCACCCAATGATTTTTTCTTATGGGGCTTCCTAAAATCAAAAATTTACACTTCACGAAGGCATGCAAATTTAGAATCTCTAAAGGACTCTATTAGGGAGGCATGTTTTAACATAAACCCTCATACATTAAGAAATGTACGTCGTAATTTTTATGACAGATTGAGCTACTGTCTACTAGTGAATGCGACTACGTTTGAACATTTAATTAATTAGTACCTGTTAGTGTTATTGGATTTTTAGTGCTTATCTGTTGTGTTTCTCTTCGTTATTTCTTTACAAAATACAAACTCTTAAGCTTTATGTTGTATGTATTATTGAAAATCATCCAAATTTGTTTGTACAAAAACTTGATTATAAAATAATAAATGCTTTACGTTTGTTTACCCACGAACACTAAACCTTAACCTTACTTTTAATTTTTTTTTGCGTTGCGTAAATTCTAAATACTTATGCTTTTATACTGAATATTACTTATACAAGGTAATTACTGTACCACATTATTTATCTCTAAATACTATTTATTTGCGCCGGCAGTACGGCTGAGTGGTGATGCATCTCTCACGGCACTTGCAAAAGTTAAGCACCAGTCTGCTCGGTCAGAACTTGGATGGGTGACCAGCTGGAGAGTGGGCGTAGTGTTCTAGCCAGACTGGCTCCACTACCTCAAGTACCTCCGCCGAATTTAAAAATGCACACACCTTCAGCGGCTCGGTGCGACCGGCACCCCGACACTGTAACGGTATAAGGGGTTACAGATTATGTATGTACTATTTATTTGCAATAATATTGATAATTAAATGGTGATAGTTGTATTGTGTCAGCAAATTCTAAAAATAACAGCAATCTGACAGTAATGTAAATTTGATTAATCCAACTACCTGCTGTTTCATTTGTGACAATCACATTTTTATAACAGACAGCAATAGTTGATCTTTACATAATTTCCCAATGTTAATTTGGCATGTCTGGTAGTTACTGAGACACACCGTATAAGTGTATGTATGTTATGGTAAAAGACGTTAATAGGTCATTCACGTTTACGACCGTGCAGTATCTTTATTGAACTATTATTATATTTGTGACATTTTGAATTACATAATTTTCCAGCTGATCGACAAGCACATTTTTTTACATTTGGCACTAATTCTGCAAGAACAGATACCCTGCACATCAAAAACGGACTAAAAACCTGCAAATATATATGCTATTTATATCATTGTTGGTTATAACATGAGATTATAAACCATATTGCCTGGGCAATAGACAATGTCATTACCCAGACTTAGGGCCGGTTGCAGAAAGCAATGTTAAGTCTGGTGTTAGCTAACGCGACGTCAAAGTGAACAAAAACGAATCAAATCTCAAATGCTTATGGCAACTAATACATTAGTAAACAAACTTTGATGCGATTTTGTTCACTTTGACGCGACGTTAGCTAACACCAGACTTAACATTGCTTTCTGCAACCGGCCCTTAGCGTTATTATCCTGTTTAATGTCATTCACCTTACTAATATAGAATACAATACAAACATTTCCATCCTTTTATGGCAATAACTCCTTGCAAAGTACTCACATTTATCCTATTTTTTATTGCCTGGCCAGAAGATTAGCTGTCCACCGAAGGCCGTATGTAAATAATGTAATAAAAATTGTATATATGTAATGTATATAATACAATATTTGTTCTGATTATTTAGATTTTAATAGAAGTTTAGCTTACTCAAAAGGAATCCTACTGGGTAACTTCGGAACTTTACTACCTCCTACTTTTCAAACTTGTAAATTCATCTTTGTGTCTACCATTTTCAGTATGCTTATGGAATTCACCTAAATGTCTAGTTGATCGTAACATTGTTATCGCACTGACTTCCCATTTGCTTATTATTCAGCGTAATTATAATAACTTTTGCTTTATTACAGAGACATCTTTCGGACAAAGAGTTTGAAGAAATATTCCAATGCGCAAGAAGTGACTTTTATAGGATACCACAGTGGCGTAGAAATGAAATTAAGCGCAGAGCTCGCCTGTTTTAGATTTTACAATTCAATGCTGCATTTTAGGGTTCATGATAAAGAACTGACAAAGCTTTAGTTCTGATAGTTTTTCACACTAAGACAGCTATTATCCCGATTATAGTTGAAAGAGGCTTAGCTTTTCAAACAATACAAAAGTTTGCCGCAAGCTTATTACAGTTCCTCTTGTACATATGAGTTCAAATCTGATTAATTTTTCATACGTTTTTTTGCTGTTGACTGGTATCGAGTTTTGCCATAATTTAGTACTTCACGAGAGTAAGCTCGCGGTAAAGGTTTGTAATTCTAATTATAAAGATATAAATACATAATTTATGTAATTTTAGTATACTAGCCTGTAAGTATCGAGTGAAATTTGAATTATGAATACGATGAATTCTGGTGGATATAAAACTGAAACATCACCAAATAGAAGGATTTTAAGAATTGAAATGAATTAGCTCAATTATTAATTGCCGGTGATGTTTCTTTTTCTGAAAGGTGATATTAATAACACAAAGAAACAAAAGTCTGTGACAGAATAAATTGCTAAATTTGAAATATTGACAAGCAGTAGGCTTACATGGATATTGAAACCAAAAACTTAATTGTTTAAATTTTTGAAAGTGATACTGAAATAATACCAATAATGGTCATGGGAGTTGATATGATCAAAATTTTTAATAATTGAAAGATTATATTAATATATAAATAAAATATCGCTTTTATATATAAGATGCTTCATATTTTTTGTAGGTTGTAGTTCAGAATATATTAAGGAGTACTTGTTCGTAAATCGTAAATTATTTTGACGGTGTTTAGATTTGCTTTACTTGTATTTTGCTTGGGCTAGTCGAAAAAGTAGTTTTGGTACAACTGTTGCTATATTTTTAATATTTTTACATGTGTATATTTTGTGTAACTTCTACTGATCATCTTGTTTGGTGGAAGTTTCATGTACAAAGTACTAATTTTAATTGCGTTATTGACACTTCCAATAACATTAGTAGCATATAGTTGACTTATTTCGTACATGAAATTTCTATCTTGCCATAGAATACTTCATATAATAAGCAATCAATAATTTGTAATCATTTAGAGGTAAACTTGAAGTAATTAAAAATGTATAAATGCCTCATAGTAACTATAATTATTACAGTGAATTATGTAAATTTCTATGCAATATTTATTTATTTTAATTAAGTACTTGATCAGTTGTGTAGCTACATATTTTGTGAAAGCACAGCTAAAACTTTCAAATAAAGACTACAACTACCAACTATTTGTACATGTTTTATATTTTAATTGTTTATATTCAAAACCAGGATTGTGTGTTGTGCCAATGAACTTCCACCAGTGCACTAACAATTGCACCAACTTTACAGCCACCATAATAGCTCTTGGGCAGAAGTTCCGGCATATACCTATACTATATTCATGTATTTGAAGCACCCTGTACCAAGTTTAGTGATTAATAATAATAATAATAATAATAATAATCTTTATTATAAGCAATATGCTAACAAAGTGGCAGTACATATTTGTTTAACAATAAACAAGATTAAACTAGACATAAACCTAAAATATCTACTTATTACTTATCTAAATATTTACATTGAGTCTTATATATTTTTTACATTTTACTTTAAATTTTTCAACACTACTACAATTTTTTATATCTACTGGTAAATCATTATATTGCTTCAACCCCTTATGAAACAAATTATTCTGACTATATGTGTTATTTACAGTTCCAATATAAAAATTTTCTCTTGATCGTGTGTTATGCGTATGTATATCTTTAACAATAGTACAGTATTCATATAAATGTTGTGGTAGTTTCCCATGCAATAATTTATATATAAACATCATAGTATTAAGCATAATTGTTTGTCTTACACTTAAAAAATTAACCGCATCTAACATCGCTTTTATTGCTGTGTATTTGTTACAACTCAAAATAATACGTAAAATCTGATTTTGTTTTTTTTGTAGCACATTTATTTCTGAATTATTCAGTAGAAACAGGATTGTTGAACAAAAATTTAAATGTGGTAGGATTATCGTTTTATATATTGTTGTTTTAGTCCATATTGAGAGATCCTTACCGATTCTTCCTAATAAGTTGGTTTTTCTTGCAATTTTGTTAGTAATGTATGTCGCATGATTTGAAAAAGATAAATTTTCGTCTATTATTACCCCTAAATATTTGATTTCGCTAACTTGTTCTATTTTGGTATTTCCAATCATTACATTTTGATGATGTTTTGTATCTGTTACATTGTATTTGCTTTTTATTATCATTAATTTAGTCTTGTCTAAATTTAATTTCATACTATTATTATTTAGCCAACTCTCAAGATTTTTAAGTTCATTATTTAATATATCGATTATCAAATTAACGTTATCACCTATAACATATATCAGAGTGTCATCTGCAAAAAGTTGAATTTTACATAGTTTTAAAAACTTTCACTATATCGTTTATATATATCACAAATAAGTTTGGACCTAAGACAGTTCCTTGTGGGACCCCATATGTAGTCTGTCTTGGTGAAGAGATACATCCATTTAATTTTGTAACTTGAGTTCGGTTGTTCAAATAGTCTTCCATCCATTGGATTACAGTTGGCCCAAAACCATATTTCATTAATTTTTTAACCATTAACTGTCTATCAATCGTCTCAAATGCACGACGGAAGTCTAAAAACACAGCACCAATGATTAATTTTTTTTCCAAAGCACTTTTCCAATTGAATAAAATTGTTTGTAATGCACTTTCACAAGAATTCTTCTTTCTAAAACCAGCTTGAAACTTACTTAATATATTATTTTGTTCTATATAGTCCACAACTTGTTCATTGACAACTACTTCTAATAATTTTTCATATATTGGGACCATGTTAATAGGGCGGAATTCTTCACAACGTATGGTGTTAACTAATTTTTCAACAGGTATTACTGTTGTCCTTTTCCAATCTTTAGGAAATGTGCCTGTACTCAGACTATTATTAATCAGTTGAAGGTATCTATCACCTATTGCTTCAAACGAAACTTTTAATACTTCTGTGTTAATGCCATCAACACTGCTTTGTTTATTTTTTAATTGTTTAACATGTTTTCTTAATTCTCCCATTTGTAACTGCTTAAAAGTGTCCATTTTACAATCTGTAGTATCTAGATTTCTTACAATTTCTTCATCAGTCTTGTCTCGATTTATGTTAGTCGATATCTGCTCTATGCTGTCTATAAAAAATGTATTAAATTTTTCTACGATTAACTCATTATCTATGATTAATTCATCACCAAAGATTATTCCCTGTTTTGAGTTGCTATTTCGTTTATTTTTTATAAGCTGTTTCAATGTTTTCCACATTTCAGTTGGTTCGTTTTTCACTTCGTCTATTTTTCTTCGTAATATTTTTGTTTCTGGAGTCGTATTAATGTTCCTACTCGATTTCTGTGCTGTTTAAAGTTTTTCCAGTCAATTTCAGAGTTTATTATCGTTGCTTTCTTATATAACCTATCTCTGACCTTCATTTCTTGTCCAATTTCTTTGTTCCACCACTTTTTATTACCCCATTTACTATTTACAATTTTTTCCTCTATTGGTGCATGTTTGTCCAATGCTATGGTAAGTGTATTCACTAGTCTTTCCGCCAATATGTTTGTGTTTGGACAATCTGGTAACCACTCTTCTTCCCTTAAATCCAGTTGAAATTCATTCTCATTGATATCGTTATAGTTTCTCATCAGCATCCTGCTTGGTTTTATATTTTGTTTTGGTTCTATCTGGATTGAAATAATGCTGTGATCACTTATTTTTGGTGTTGAATGTAGGTCATATTTAAGTTCTTTATCATTTGTAATTATTAAATCTATTATTGAAGCACTTTCTCCTGTTACTCGAGTAAATTTATTTGATACTTGGTAGAGCCCATGATTTTTTATGTTCCTTTCTAATTTTTTTGAATAATAAGTATCTTTTGCTATGTTAATGTTGAAGTCTCCTATACAAATCAGTAGCCCATTTTTACTTACATATTCTTCTAGAAGGTCTCCTAGTTTTTCTAGGAATTCGGCATGGCTTGCACTTGGAGAATGGTACAAGCTATATATATACAATTTTGTTCTATTTACCATGAGTTCAATTCCAGCTACCCACATATTCATGGTATCAGATTGATTTAATATTTCTTTAAACTTATAGCCTTGTTTTATATAAATTATTGCACCTCCAGTATGTTTACTGTCTGAATATGCACACACTGAGTCGTAGCCCTCAATATCAATTTCCTGTTTTAAAAAGTCTCTGGTTACGTGAGTTTCTGCTAAACATACTATAACTGGTTTCCATTCAGACATAATCCATGTTAATTGTGTTTTATTACTACGTAAACCTTGGATATTTAGATACAATATTGTATGATTTGGTTGCTATATGTCTTTATTTTGATAAATGTCTGGGTAATTCACTTTTTGTTGTAACTGATTGAAAATTCTTTTATATGCTTCACATTCCTTATTATATGCAGTATGATTGTAATCAATATTTGGTATCTTTAATATTTCGGATGCGCGTTTACAGTTCACACACGTTTCTCTTTCTGCTTTACAATCTTTGGCCATATGTTCCTCGGTACATTTCGGACAGATATTTTTTCATTTTTACAATCCTTTGCCTTATGCCCATATTTCCAGCATTTATAACACTGCACCATGTTTATATAGTCTGCGTAATAATATGTTCTCCAACCAATGCAAAGTCTACTTTTTCTTTGTACTTGACTATATGTCTTTGGGTCTACCTGTAGTATAATATTCGTATTGCCTTTATTTGTTTCATATTTATATACAACTTTTATTTCTCGGTCTTGAGGGTCTGTTGTGATTGTATTCTGTAGAACTATTTTTTCTTGAAGATCTTCTACGTCCTCTAAAAGTTTTTTATCTATATTAAACACTGTAATTTTTGGATTTCTTTTTTGTGGAACTCGTATTTCATATTCTTGACCTAATTTTTCCACCACATTTTTACTTATATTTTCAATATCAGCTTGATTTCCACACTTTATTGCCACTCCGCCTTCTCTAACATATTTAACTCTAGATATACCTATTCCCAGTGAACTTGGACAGATTCTTTCCTCCAATACTTGTTTTGTGACCATACTAGTTTGCGTTACGTTTTTTGGTTTTACTAGCAGTACCTCTTCGGATTTCTTTACCACCTCGCTATAACTTCTATACGGTTGAGTACTAACTTTTTCTTTCTTTAATTCTTCTATTTCTTGTTTCAATAAACTTATAATTTCATTTTTATCATTTATTATTGTTTCTTTACTGTCTACTAACTCTCTTAGAATTTCATAAGTATCTCCTTTCACGCATCTCAAACACTGAAATTTTAATATACGTCCCGTACTTAGTTGTAATACTTTAACTTCTGATGCTGTGAGTCCTCCACAATTTTTGCATACTGGTGTTTTGCAACCATCACATTTAAAAATCTCTTTACTTTTCGTTTCTTTACATATGCCACATTCCATTTTTTAGGTTAATTTTATTATCCATTTAAATACTACTAATAAGTGGTAGCGTTCCACCAAATTTATTACTTCACTTGAGCAGGTTTTCGCTGTGAGTAGTTTACTATATATTATTTTAATATTCAAAGTTTTATTCACTATAATTCACTTTAAAGTTAAATTAGAACATTTCAAGCATGTGACCAACATGTGACCAATTTGGCAAATTTACTTGGATTTAAGTAACGGGTGTTCATAAACAGTCGTCATCCCAGTAGGTTTTGACTTCAAAAACGTATGTCTATTATAATTGAGAAAAACTGCGCAATGACAGTACTCAATGACGTTTCATTGTGTTGCACGAATCAATCAAAGATATAACATTTTGTTTTTCAAAGCAACTGGGATGACGACTGTTTATGAACACCCGTTAGAAATATTGCAGCACAAGTAACTGATTGATCTCTAGTAGGTATACTATGCGGACTGTGGGAGAGAATAATTTTAACCACTATACAACTATTTTAATCTTCACGTTTCTTGACTTTCTAGGAACTAAAAAGTAATTTCTATTTGGTCGGCTGTGGATGTAGTTGTCAAATGATTTTTATTTGAAATCGGTAGTGAAGTACGCCGAAATCGTCATTAAAATACGAGAAATCGGCAGTGAAGTAATCCATTGTTTTACGACTCTTTTGTAGGTGGCGAGGCGACAGATAAACGTCAATCGACCGAACATAACCTACAAAAGTTGGTTAAAATGTTGTAATTTCACGATTTCTCGATTTCAAATAAAACATAGTGTACACCTCGGCACTGAAGTTCCTTTTTATCCCTCATGTGGTTTATTTGCCTTGGCCCTACGGGCCTCGGCAACTAAATCCACATTCGTGATAAAAAGTTAAACTTCAGTGCCTTGGTATACAAACTACTATTTTTTAAATTGACATTAAAATACGAGAAATTGACAGTAAAGTAATCCATTGTTTTATGACTTTTTTGTAGGTGGCGAGGTGACAGATAAACGTCAACCGATGTTAACATAACCTACAAATGTGGGTTAAAATATTACAATTTGACGATTTCTCGATTTAAAAAAAAACAATGTACTCCTCAGCACTGAAGTTCCTTTTTATCCCTCATGTGGTTTATTTGCCTTGGCCCAACGGGCCTCAGCAACTAAATCCACATTCGTGATAAAAAGCTGAACTTCAGTGCCTTGGTATACAAACTACTATTAAATGAAAAACGTCAAAAGTAATCAATCACCTCAAATTTTGAATATTTTGTACTTTTGTAGGTTGCGGAGTGTTCAAACTAATCTTGAACATGGGATAAGTGAAATTTAGTGAAATTATATGCACACAAAAGTGCGTCAATTTATTAGAATATAAAAACTAGATCACGGCATGTGCCGATTACAATATTTGTTTTCAACACTCAGCTAGTGTCGTCTTACTGGGTCAAGTGACGTTACGATAAGGAAGTTTAAAGCAGACTGCCGCATTTTTAATACTATCACTAGGAGTTAATAAAAACAAAAACAAAAGAAACCCATTTTAGAAGTATTCAACTGGAAAATCATCTATCTCACATCAATACACATTAAAAATGTAATAAAAATGTAAAGTTTGAAAAAAATCGTTGGAGCCGTTTTGAAAAAACCGAAAAAACTGAAAAATCACAAGAGTCAACACCTACTTCCAGTTATGTGATTTTTTTCAAAAGCTTGCTGTCACGTCTAGATAGTACACAAAACATATATGAAGTTTCAACGCCATATCCTTTTCGTTTTTGAGATAATCTGTTCACAGACACACAAACAGGCCAATGAAAAAAAATACGTTTTTTGGTTTCAGGGGACTCTAAAACGTGAAGATCTGTTGAAAACTCAATTTCGAATTTTTGGGGTGAATCCAATACTTATCTTAAAAGGAAGTAAAAAGCATTCAAGTTTACAGCACGTGACAACTAGCTGAAGCTCTGAGAATTGGATGGGCAGTACTCTTAAGCCGAGTTGGCGGGGAGAATTCAGTTCTGACAAAATTGGGTCCATTTTTTTTCGAGTGAAGATCGGTACAACTGTTCTTCACTCGAAAAAATTTTTTTGTCAGAACTGAATTGTCCCTGCCAACTCGGCTTAAGACTACTGCGCATCCAATTCTCAGGGCTTCAGCTAGTTGTCACGCACTGTAACTCTTTCACGGGCAGTGAGAACTCGAATTCCCATAAGCTGTATAGCACTTATTTTGATAGTATAATTACAGATATCTAAAGGCTAAATAAAACAAAGTTTACATTAAAAAAAATAAAAGTAAAAATCTTGGTCCCTATGGATGTATAGGTATTTTTATAGTATGAAATTTAAATAAATTCCTACCTAATATAGAATTTATACAAAATACAGACATAGGGATTCTAGAAACCGGCATGAGATATTTACAGCCCTGTAAATACATTGCCGCTTATAATGTGGCAGTTGCAACGCTACACTGCTGCACAGGTTTGAACATACACATAAGAAGCCTCGTACTTATATAGGGTGTCCCAAAACTCGCGCAAGATTTGAATTTTGCACCATTTGTGCCGTAAAGTGTGGCGAACGAAAAAAAAAAAGACAGCATAACGCGTTTTCAATGTGGAGCAATAATCTAAAAATATTCTTTTTAAATTTTAATTTATTAATTAATTTTAAAAATGCAAGATATGGATGTGGACGACATGCGGTTTCAACAAGACGGTGCCACATACCATACAGCCCGAGAAACAATTCAATTACTGCACGAGTAATTTCCCGTTTTGGTGATCAGAATTGGCCACCCAGATTATGCGACTTAACGCTGTTGAACTTTTTTCTTTGGGATTTTTTGAAGTCTAAGGTTTATGCGAACAAGTCCACGACCACCCACGTCTTGAAGGAGGAAATTGAGCGCTGTATTAACGAAATTTTGGGACACCCGTTACAAGTACAAGTGTTTCACTGCAAGAAACTAAAAAATAATCAACTATTTCAAAAAGAATACCAATTTCTCTTTTAGAAATGGTAGACTTATTGAAACCCATTAATTTACTGTAAGAATATAACAAAATAAAATAGTCAGATTTGTCATTTGTACATATTAAACTTGCCGTTAGTAATACAGCCACAAAAAAATTCGTACAAAACGTATACTATAAAGAAAGGTAAGTTCAAGTCTGAATTAAGAATGTAGAAAATTAAACAAAGAGATAAGAATAACATCATTAGCAATTTGGGAATACAGTTGGTATAACTGCAATAATTGTAGTTATGGTAGCTATGCAGATGATGTAAGCACTTACAGCAAGCAGTGATAAACAGTTGCAAGTCACTTTGTATATAAGCATATGGAATAGAAAACTTGAAAAGAAGGCAATAAAGACAAATCGATAGTATCAGTGGGGAGAAACTTTGCTTGAAAGTAGGAAGAACGACATGTAGGTAGTAAGGTAAGTAACAAATAAGACTGGTACAATTAATGCTAAAGTCTAAGAATTTACAACGCACTTTGTGTTTTTACAGATTAGAATGCTTTACGATGATTGCTACTAAAATATTTTCAGGAAATGCTAGAAGGGCTAAAATTAGTAACAGTGTAAAACAGGGCATCTGAAATACAAGTAGGTTTTACCAAATGACACATCTGAAAACTACAATTGCAAGGGGTGCCAACCGAATTAAGAATGAGGGAGGGGAGGGAATTGAAGTATTCAAGCAATGAAAGTGCAAAGGTGAGACTTGGGTGGGACACATATAGATACAAGATTCAGCAGTGAGAATCAAAAAGGAAAGATGATAACACCGTTTAAGCAGTTGATACAAAGCAATTACCAGTGCAATAGATTAAAAACCATACAGTTAAGATCATGGGAAAACTAAAACAGAGGTTTCAGGTTACGCCTACTTTTTATGGTCAAATGACATTGGAAAATTGCTTCATGTTGAAATTGAAGACAAAGTTACACACAAATAGTAGGTAAGTGCTGACGAATATTATGGCGTCTCGTAAATGAATATTTTCTTCTTAGTTCTTTTTTAGGAGTAAGTTACTGTTTGTTGTCATCAATTTTGTCAATAAATGCTTCGAGTCTAGAATAATTGGAGATTTTGCAAAGAGACTCAAGTTATGATAGTACGAGAGCCCATGACCAAAATTTTTGTCTCATCGTTTTACGACCAAAACCGTTTAAAATCGATAGATTTGGTTATTCTGATTCCAAAATTACTCATTTCAGAAATTTTCCACGTCAAGTCTGACCTGACCGCATTTTCAAATATGTCAATAAATTTTTTGCACTCATGATTTCAAAATTCATATTTCCCGGTCATTCCCGATGCGCCGAAAATGACTTTTCCCGCACCGGGGTGTTTTTTACTTTCCCACAAAAACTATGGCAATTGTGTGTTCCAGGGGCGCTGTAAACGTCAACAAAAGCTAACAGGTGCTAGGATACGTATAAAAATTTAGTAATTTGTGCTGCCAACTCAGTAAAGTTGTAAAACACTAAATAATATTTTTTTAACTTTTTCAAATATTTTGAGTTATTCGTTACAAAAAACATTGTACCTACCTCTTTCGGGAAGAATTTTCCCGAATTCGCACTACATGCAGTACTCCCTTCGGTCGTGCTGCAAACAAAGTGCTCATTCGGGAAAATTAACTTCCCGAACTTGTTAGGTAAATAACTATTACCGAACTGTTTCATAGCAATCTGTCTGATTTTCAAAATGTAGTTGAATGATAGATTTTAGATACCGAAAACACAATTTTCAGACACCAGTAGCGTCGCACGTACCCAGGACACCATTTGAAAAAATTAAAAATGAGGCAACAAAAAAAACCCATAACAAACCGTCTGAAAATCTTGTTTTCAGGTGGACATTGGTCAGTTGATGCGAATAAATCATTTTTCAGAAGAAAGTGTGAGCATCTTATGTGTTGAAACCAATTTGAACGTGATGGGAATTTTTACCGATCGGTAACATAGCATTCTGTCTGAAAACTGTTGGATATGATGAGAAGAGTTGCCCAGATGTAGAAAAAAATGATATCAGACAAATTTAGTGTAGCACCTTACTAATCAGACAACTTTTCGATAGTCAGAAATCATTAAAAAATCGTATTGCGGCGCATTTACGTCTATCAAGCAAATGAAGTTGCAACTCTCAAATTCTTAGATAATTATTAATAAAGAGCTTACCCGAAACCATCGAACTGAAATTGAAGGATTTAAAAAAAAATTGGACAAAAGGCAACTGGGATAACGTTTGTAAAATACTGTTTATTGACGTAGATGTGCCTTCATCAAAAAAATTGCTGATGTCATTGCTCAGATCAGCTGATGTCGAACTATCAACGACATTCTCCTGAGAATGAGAAATAGTATAATCCTTTGGAATCCTTAAGGCAGTAAAATTTTTATAACACGTTGAGTGGTATCCTATGCCCAATTCAACACCACATGGTAACTGGATGTCGGAGTAAATCGATTTCCTCGCAGAATGCTTTTTACTCCGATAGTCAGCTACTTCTCTACACTTTTGCAAATTTTCTTTTGTAAATTTTTTCACTTTCGCATTTTTTATTTCTTTGCCAAACACACAGGTTAGTTAGCCATTTTTCAAACTAGACCGCAGCACATGGCAATATAATAAAGTGAGCGTCGTTACAACGGTCAGAACAGCTTGGCGACTTCGAAACGTTCTTTTCCTTTTTGGAGTTATTAGTGACATTTAAAATGTCTGAAAAAAATTTTTTGGTAATCCCGGGAGCCATACAAAAGATTTTAAAAAAAAATTGAACCAGGCTGCTAAGAGACAGGTCGGTTACATTTTTTGACATTTTTGAAAATGCGCTCAGGCCACATGTGACGCGCAAAATGTCTGAAAACAAACTTTTTCGTAATAAAATGACGAAACCTGTGTACATTTTTAATATCAGACATATTATGATAAAACGGTCTGCCTATTTTTTTGACATAGCAGAAATGCCCCCCCATAAAACTGTGACGTTTCTGGCCGGTACTTCCCACCTAGGCGGGTTTTTTTCCATTTTGATTTGCTGCCCTGCAAGTCTGTTGATTTTTCAGGAAAGTTTTCGTTTTGAGCTTGTTTTCAGCCTTAAAGCTTAAGATATTCTACGCCTATTTTTTTCTTGAAAATGCAACTACACGTATCAATTTGGTAAAATTTGAAATCCAGAATTGAATAAATTTTGATATGCTGTATGAACGCCAACAAAATAGTTTTTTCTTCTCATCTTCAAATTTCTCCAAAGTGTTTTCAATTGGCCAATTTTCTTCATTTTCTCGAAGCAATCGTGGTCCATTGAACCATTTATCATACTTATTCGTGTTCCATAATCTTTGTCCGCAATACTTAACTTAGTAGATATTCAATACCAATTTTTGAATGTTTTAGGGTTTGAATTTACCAGCTTTGAGTAGGACCATAAGCATGTTTTACTAATATCAATTATGTAACCTGTTACAATAGTTCTTGCCAAATTTGCACCAAGAAGAACAGCATGTAATTCAATCCGTGGTACAGTCACAAAGCTTGACGGTACTCGAGTACAAGTACTCAGTAACTGTACTCTGAGTACTTTTAGTGTACTCGGTACTCAGTCCACGAGTACATCTTTTAAAATGCCAACCAAGACAACAAAACAATTTCTTGAAAATTTTTTGTAGGTCGGCATTACTTCTTTTTAGGGTTTGTGTCGTTACGATTTTCTTACCGAATCTGCATTCGAGCATTAATTCATATCCGGAATTAATGCTCTTATGTGAAAATTTGTCTTTTCAACTAACTCTGTATTTTGTATGGTTTCTGTAGAATTTGTAATTTTTGAAAATTATTGACAAAAGCTTAAAAATAAAAATTAAACTTTTGGCTAATCATAAGATCACTGTAAAAGGAAGTTGTGTGCGTATATCACACCAGATTTTTAAAAATGAAACATACTATAGTATTTTAATAAGAGGAATATATAGAGCCTTAAATTTCCTTTATTTCAACCCCAACAAGTATAAGTATTATTCCAAAGAGTATTTGAGAAGTTTAACTTTTAATCAAAAATCATTATAAATGTGTACTATTTGGCTCATGGTTTATAATAGTGCTGGTAAAAATACCGATTTGACGATTAACCACAATTTTTTCATAAACCGAAAACTGGTGAACCGGTTAACCGAAAACCTGAATATAACCGGTTCATAAACTGTTCTGTAAACCTGTTTAAAAATTTGTTTCTAAATCGGTTTATGTACCAGTTTGAAAACTTGTTTATAAACTGGTCTAACAAACGTAAATTGGTTATACTTATAAAATGTGGAAGCTATACTTCCCCGGATTCGAGATACAGAGTTGGAGCGCGCCTTTGGGCTTGCGCAGCAACCATTGTGTGAGGTGTGTGTCTTGGTGATGTGTTCACCTTGTTACTCTATCGCTTAGATCTGTGGTTCTGAGTAGAGCACAGTTAATTTGGAGCCCGATTCTAATCGCCAAGGCTATGGGACAATTCCGACCCCCGCGGGATTCGAACCAAGAACTTGCATTTAAGCAAGCCTGGTGCTTACCCAACTGCGCCACGCTGCTTCTTGGAAGCTGTACAGTCGCATTTTTATTATTAAGATCAAATTTTTAATAAAACACTGCTGGAGCCTGTGGTTTGAAGATATCCCAAATTCGTTAAAACCCCTCGCCACACAAATATTTAACAACTGGTAAATACGTATTTTGACAGCCACGCTGTCATTATCGGTAGCTACGAAAAACGTACACAGCAAAAAGACAACGATATAGGTACTCTTGACCAAATCACAAATGGAAGCACTTCCATTGGTATACTTAAGAGCCCTTTGTTCCTAATGTTGATATTTGAGCTTGAAAGGAATGACAAATACTTGATTGAAATAAGTTAGAAATTTAGTAGGTTTAAATCAAATATGATGACTCAAGTGTATAAGGAGGAAAATTGATATCATTATGGAATTTTGTTTCGATTATTGAAAAATAACAAATTTGGAAAAAGTAGAAAATAATTTGGTGCGATTAAAATATCAAAAATAACCCTGTTTTATTGAGAAATGTCTTGATAAAATAAGGAGGGTAGTAATAAAATCTACATGGTAAAGTAAAATGGAAATTTAAAAATACGAAGAATAATTAAAGACATAAAACTAATGAAGATTACAAGTATGTGGTAAAAACTAATAGCTAGCAGAATTAATCTAAAAAGGTGAATTATTGGAGAAGAATAATAAGTCAAGTTTATTGGAAAAGTCCATTTGACATAATACATTAATCAAATTGGATTACGTCAAGCTGTGTGGTACTAAGGGAGAGCTCCAGAGGAGGATCATCGGTTAAAGAAGCTTATTCCAGGAGGTTGGCGGATGCAGTATTGCCAGTAGGTGTCTGCAGATTTGGGCTGTTGGCTGCGTACTGTGGGGAAGATTGAGTTGCTGATTTTTGACGATTGGGACATATGGTCAGTTGCGTGCGGTCATCCATTGCTGGAAGGTGCTTGAGAGAGTCGATTGGTATGCGGAAAGGTGAATTATTTATGAAAGAATTACTTACTGTTTTAATATTGTTGTGTATGATTGTAACGATGTGGTATTTGTCATTTTGACAGATAGTTGACATAAGTTATATTGACTTATGGGAATGATAAAAATTAGAACAACAAATTTCAGAAATAAGCAAACTAGATAAAGGAATCCACCCCTGATTTTTCAAGAGCTTGCTCTAATAACAGTTACTGATTTTCTATATGAGCCCACTAGATGCAAAACTCTGCGTTTACACTCTCAGTAAATTTGTGCTAGAGGCAATAGTAATTTACATTACAAGACCGGAAAGTAGTATTTTGCAGGTCGAACCAAGTAGATTACAGAGCGAGCCGCAGGCGAGACCTGGACGATTGGGTAGACCTGCAAAACACTACTCTCCGATCTCGTAACGTAAATTACTATTGCCTCAAGCACAAATTTACTAAGAGTGTAAACGCAGAGTTTTGCATCTAGTGGGCTCATATATGAAAGGGCAATTTTAATTTGATAACATAAAAATATAAGTTAAAAACAGATTAAGATCACGATACCTGAAGGTAAAGAGCAGATTTAAGGCACTGTAACGTGGACATTAACACATCTATGACGGCACAACATGCGGCAAATTAATAATTAAAAATAATAGCTCATTAACAAGTAAATAAAGACAGCACACACGTTGTGATCCAGTGCAATATATTAACAGTATTCAAAGGAGTATCTATTTCATATGATATATTGTTTTCTGAGCAAAATAACTTTATGCACTCCTCTATAAAAAATCAAGTGACTACGCACGGAACCAACCATCGAAAACGTCAAATTTACAATCATTCTCGCTTTTTACCGCACTAATGATTATTGTATCAAAGCCGAAGTTTATAATAAAAAAATGCATTTTACAACTTTTATTAAGATAATACAGCAGAAATACATTCAAAATAATTAAAAATCATTGCAAGCCAAGTCAGCACCATCTGTGAGAAATTCTATAATACAGTACTGTCACTCGGATCTCCACCTAACCAAAAAAAAAGTGCAAACGAGGTACCCAGGTAAATATTAAACACAAAATCATATAATACTAATTATTGTTTTCTTTATCATGGTTATAAATGTTTATATTTAATGTGCAATTTTCGCAGGTAGAAATAGAAATGCCCGGACATCTTATAGTGTTTTCATTTGTAAGGGCGTTACTTATACAGGGACCGGCAGAAACATATTAAACATTTTAACGCGCAATATCCCACTAAGGTTTTTATCCATACAAATGTGATGAATATCATTATATTAAGTAGGATCAGGAGTTTTGTTTTAATGGTTAAGTAATAATTTAAAATGCGTTTTACTGTGCAAGAGCGAGCTTATTCTGTTGAGTTATTTATTAGGATCGAATCAATAATAACTGTGCAATGTGCGTTCAGAAGACAATTCAACAGGCGGCAGGATGTTCCATCTTATTTGACAATAAGACGATGGGTTCAAAAGTTTAGAGAATTCGGTTCACTTTGTAATAAAAAGCCACCGGGAGCTCCACGAAATTAACGGTATTAGGCAAGATATACCAGAAAAAGTTATGCAAGATTTTGTTCGACGTATTAATGAATGTTCTGAAGAAGAAAGTGGACATCTCCGGCACTCGACATTTAAATAAATAAACTCCCAAGTTTTGTGAACATACTCATGTTTTCGTTTTTTTTTGTATTACACTGTATAAAGAAAAAATTGTAAATAAAATGTTTAATATGTTTCTGCCGGTCCCTGTATATGCATTAGCGACATGGCTAGTATTTGACCCTGAGGGACCTGACTCGGAGAAAGTTTCTGCCACTTGAATTTTATTTATTAAAGATTCTTGAATGTAGCCTTCCGCAACTGCAGAGGATTTCCATCCACCATGCTGTTTAATTGAAAGAAAGTCACTGCCTTTGTTTGCCAACAATGTTGCGCTGCTCCTGCGAAAGCAGTGCCCCGTATACTTATGAGGATTTTGCAAGTAAGTTGCAATGAAAGATGGTACTTTCCCAATAGTATTTATACCAACAGGTAAATTGACACATTTACCAGAACGGTATGTAAGGAAAAATCTGTCATTATTTTTGACTTACAACCTTATTTTAAAAAACTGAGTAATAATTTCAACCCATTCATTTTTCGTTATAGCACATTCTCTTTTAACATATGTTTTTGTTTCAGAAACAGAAACTAGAATGACATCATCTTTAAAAACAATATCCTTAATCAACATTTTGCAAAGTTCTCGTCTGCGGCATGCTCCAGAAATGCCAATAACCAACACTGTCTATAAATGAATTTTAGATGTGAGGACCATGTTCAAATAACTAAAAAATTATTACCTTCATGGGTAAATATTCTTTGTTTGGTGCATTTATTAAGAATTTTGTGATATGTTCATCAAGAACTTGAGATTTCTTAGGATGATGTTCGATTTTCCTTTTTAAAAGTGCTATTAATTTCGGATATTTTGAAATGTCAACGTTATTTTTAATAATTCATATTCTTATATGGGTATTTCGCCACTCTGCAAATTAAAATATTAAATAACGAAAATATTAACAACGAACGTTTTGAGGGACAATCTGCCCTCGTTATCAACGAATAACAATTAAAACTAACAAGAAACTTATCTTTTTTTCACTGGAAGGAAAAACGACCAACCTCCAATGAATTTTTTGACATTGACGTTTGTTGATATCTGTACCTACTTGATCTCATCTTTAAGAATCGATAGCCAACTATTGTCTAATAATATTGAGAAAGACGACACGCATTTTTCTTCGTTAAGTAAAATATATGCCGTTTCCTTAATTTTTCGCCTAGTTGACATCGATTCTTTAGACAAGATCTTTGTGTTGTCCCATTGTATTTTATGGTTTTCATCCCAAGCATGTTCTGCCAGCTTAGACTTATTGAATTGATACGTTTTCAACATATTTTTATGTTCTTTAACTCTAACTGCTAAAGGCCTGGATGTTTCACCGATATAATATTTCCCGCATTCACAGGGAATAATATATATACAATTCCTTGAATGTTGTTCTTCCTTGAACGGTTTAATTTTTGTAAGAACTGACCGCAAAGTATTCATCGTTTTGAATACCGTCCTAACATTGAATCTATTTCCAATTCGTCTAATTTTGTCAGATATGCCTGGAATATATGGTATAGTTAGAGTATTATATTTTTGAGTGTCATTCCTTTGTATGTGTGTGGCATTGCTTCGTGTATTGAAAATGTTCCGAACAAGAGTCTCTGGATAGCCATTATCTTGTAAAACATTAATAATAAATTCTTTCTCTTTTTTGAAAATTTTATCATTAGAGAAAACAACTTTGGCTCTGTCGTAGAGACTTTGTACAACGCCTGTCTTTATGTTTTTGTGATGGTTAGAATTAAAATGTAAGTACCTATTAGTATTGGTTTTCTTACGGTATACTGATGTTTCAAAAGTATTTATTGTGCGTGTGATTAGTGTATCAAGAAAGGGTAACTGATTGTTTTGCTCTGTTTCTAATGTGAATTTGATGGAGGTTTCTTTACTGTTAATATGTTCAAGAAATTTGTCCACCTCATCCATATCATGAGGCCAAATTGCAAAAACATCATCGACATATCTCCACCAAACTACTGGTTTGTTGGTGTACGTGTAGACATGTTGTTGTTCAAAGTCTTCCATAAAAATGTTACTAACAATGGGAGATAAAGGTGAACCCATTGCCATCCCGAAATCTTGTTGGTAAAATTCATTGTTTAGTTGAAAGTATGTCGTTTTAATGCATAGTGTTAAAAGTTCCATAATGGTACCAACGTTTAATGTTGTTCGTGTATGTAATGTGTTATCGTTTTGTATATATATATAACAGCACTTCAGGCCTACTGGCCTATGGCTTGAATTATGTTTTTCCACTTTTTCCTATGTTGCACCACAGCCTGCCAGTCTCTTATTTTAAAATCCACTAGGTCTTCCTTTATGCAGTCTTCCCATGTTTTTCTCGGCCTTCCCTTCCTATTTCTTCCTTCCGGTTCTAGCTTAAACACTGTTTTGGCTAATTCTCCCTCCTTCATTCTGTACATATGTCCGAGCCATCTCAACCTATTTCGTTGTACCATCACTTTTATGCTGGGTTCCTGAAATAGTTCTTCCAATTCAGCATTGGTTCTTCTTCTCCAAATTTCCTCTATCTTGACCCCGCCAAAGATCCTTCTCAAAATGTTTCTCTCCCACACTTCTAGTCTTGTTGTATTATTCTTTGTGAGTACCCACGTCTCACTACCGAACAGCACTGCCGGACGTATCACTGTTTTGTATATGTTCAGTTTCAGATTTCTCGATAGATTTTTCTCGGTTAAAATATGATTTAATGCACCTGCACTTTTAGATCCCGCACTTATTCTTCTTGTAATGTTTTTGTCATGACTACCATCACTTTCTATTTCTGTACCTAGATATGATATGTTATTTGTAAGTTTCAGTGTATAAATCCTTTTTTTATCCGTTACAATTTCTAACTTTTGATCTTCATGTAGCTTATTTCCCAGGATCATGTAACTAGTTTTATTTTCGTTTATTTGTAGTCCCGTAGTCCAGGCTTGGTTCTCCAGGTTTTTAAAAATAATCTTCAGCTCTTCTTGAGTTCTAGCAAGTAATACAACATCGTCTGCATATGCCAGTGCTTGATGGGAAGAATTTAGGATGGTTTTGTTCATTTTTATATTACTTCTTCTAAAAATTACTTCCAGAACAATGTTGAACAACGTCGTCGAGAGTGGATCGCCCTGTTTCAGCCCAATGTTGCTTTCGTATTTGTTTGATTTTTGTCCTCTGTATTTAATTCTATTATATGTACTCGTAAGTGTCATCTTTGTTAACTTTATTAGTTCTTCTGATATATGTAATTCCTTCATTGCTTTGAAAATTTCCTCTCTTCTAATTTTATCATACGCATTTTTAAAGTCGATAAAAATAGTGTGCAATTGTATGTTCTTTTTCCCACATTTTTCATGAATTTGGTTGATTACAAAGGTATGGTCTATTACTGATTTACCTTTTTTAAACCCTGCCTGATACTGTCCTATCATACCTTCTACATTTAATTGCAGTTTATTGTTAATTAAGTGTGCAAGAACTTTGTATGTTGTATTTAGCAGGGATATAGGTCTATAATTTCCTGGTAGCTGTGCATTGCTTTTTTTATAAATCGTTTTGTAGCCTATGTTTAATGATGTTGAGTGTTTTGTCTACTGGAACATTAGTGAAGAGACTAACTACATCGAAACTAACCATTAAGTGTTGTGTTTATGTTTGCTTCTTTAAGTTTTTCAAGGAAATGGGGCGTGTTCTTTATATACGTGTCTGTATTTCCTGATATAGGAGTAAGTATCTTAAGTAAATATTTAGCTAAACTGTGACAAGGAGAACCTATAGAACTAACTATTGGCCTAAGTGGTACATTGGGTTTGTGTATCTTTGGTAATCCATAAAAATGTGGTGGTTTACTGTAGTGTGGTGTTAGCGTACGTCTTACAAAATCTGTAAATTGTTCTCTGTGTTTGTAAAGTGTTCTGTATATTTTTGTTTCTATTGTATGTGTTGGATCTTTATTTAGTTTAGTGTATTGTCCCTCACTAATTAGTGTTCAAAGTTTTTTGTTGTATGTGGTTGTGTCAAGTACTACTGTGGCGTTGCCTTTGTCTGCAGGTAGAATTTTAATTGTGTTATCGGTTTTTAGTGTGTGTAGTGAATGTTTTTCTTGTTTGGATATATTTTGTCTGATTGTATAAGGTCGTTCTAGTATGATTTTGTTTCTAATTCTGTATTCCTGTCTAATGTCTTCTGGAAGTTTTTGACAAGTCTCTTCTATAGCTGTAACTAAATCAAGTTTATTAATTCGTTTTGGCGCCACTGCATAGTTGAGTCCTTTGCCAAGATCTAATTTGTCAGTGGCGTTTAGTTCTTTAGAAGACAGATTAACTACAGTTTTATTTAAAATCCAAACAAGAAAAACATTCACTACACACACTAAAAACCGATAACACAATTAAAATTCTACCTGCAGACAAAGGCAACGCCACAGTAGTACTTGACACAACCACATACAACGAAAAACTTTTAACACTAATTAGTGAGGGACAATACACTAAACTAAATAAAGATCCAACACATACAATAGAAACAAAAATATACAGAACACTTTACAAACACAGAGAACAATTTACAGATTTTGTAAGACGTACGCTAACACCACACTACAGTAAACCACCACATTTTTATGGATTACCAAAGATACACAAACCAAATGTACCACTTAGGCCAATAGTTAGTTCTATAGGTTCTCCTTGTCACAGTTTAGCTAAATATTTACTTAAGATACTGACTCCTATATCAGGAAATACAGACACGTATATAAAGAACACGCCCCATTTCCTTGAAAAACTTAAAGAAGCAAACATAAACACACAACACTTAATGGTTAGTTTCGATGTAGTTAGTCTCTTCACTAATGTTCCAGTAGACAAAACACTCAACATCATTAAACATAAGCTACAAAACGATAACACATTACATACACGAACAACATTAAACGTTGGTACCATTATGGAACTTTTAACACTATGCATTAAAACGACATACTTTCAACTAAACAATGAATTTTACCAACAAGATTTCGGGATGGCAATGGGTTCACCTTTATCTCCCATTGTTAGTAACATTTTTATGGAAGACTTTGAACAACAACATGTCTACACGTACACCAACAAACCAGTAGTTTGGTGGAGATATGTCGATGATGTTTTTGCAATTTGGCCTCATGATATGGATGAAGTGGAAACATTTCTTGAACATATTAACAGTAAAGAAACCTCCATCAAATTCACATTAGAAACAGAGCAAAACAATCAGTTACCCTTTCTTGATACACTAATCACACGCACAATAAATACTTTTGAAACATCAGTATACCGTAAGAAAACCAATACTAATAGGTACTTACATTTTAATTCTAACCATCACAAAAACATAAAGACAGGCGTTGTAAAAAGTCTCTACGACAGAGCCAAAGTTGTTTGCTCTAATGATAAAATTGTCAAAAAAGAGAAAGAATTTATTATTAATGTTTTACAAGATAATGGTTATCCAGAGACTCTTGTTCGGAACATTTTCAATACACGAAGCAATGCCACACACATACAAAGGAATGACACTCAAAAATATAATACTCTAACTATACCATATATTCCAGGCATATCTGACAAAATTAGACGAATTGGAAATAGATTCAATGTTAGGACGGTATTCAAAACGATGAATACTTTGCGGTCAGTTCTTACAAAAACTAAACCGTTCAACGAAGAACAACATTCAAGGAATTGTATATATAGTATTCCCTGTGAATGCGGGAAATATTATATCGGTGAAACATCCAGGCCTTTAGCAGTTAGAGTTAAAGAACATAAAAATATGTTGAAAACGTATCAATTCAATAAGTCTAAGCTGGCAGAACATGCTTGGGATGAAAACCATAAAATACAATGGGACAACACAAAGATCTTGTCTAAAGAATCGATGTCAACTAGGCGAAAAATTAAGGAAACGGCATATATTTTACTTAACGAAAAAAAATGCGTGTCGTCTTTCTCAACATTTTTAGACAATAGTTGGCTATCGATTCTTAAAGATGAGATCAAGTAGGTACAGATATCAACAAACGTCAATGTCAAAAAATTCATTGGAGGTTGGTCGTTTTTCCTTCCAGTGAAAAAAAAGATAAGTTTCTTGTTAGTTTTAATTGTTATTCGTTGATAACGAGGGCAGATTGTCCCTCGAAACGTTTGTTGTTAATATTTTCGTTATTTAATATTTTAATTTGCAGAGTGGCGAAATACCCATATAAGAATATGAATTATGAATTCACGCCACAAAGAAGTTTCAGAGATTATGAAAATATGATATCCAGATATGTACCTACTACAA
>OW679196.1:112639323-112660220 GCA_940337035.1 Agriotes lineatus | reverse complement strand
ATGCTAATTATAATTACAGACTTTATCCAAGTGTGGTTATTAAATCTATATATAGTGTGTAGGTGTTGTTCTGTGCTGTCAACTGTATCTGTCAGTTCTATTGAGTTCTGTCACTCGTCACTGTTGTTTGAACTAAGGTACTATTAAAGTTCTCTAGTTTGAACCACTTGCGTGTTAGTTAACAGTGTTTTCGTTTCGACTTTTTCTGCTTTCTTTTTATTTGTTTAAAAACCAATCTTTTTTAAGACGGATAAAATTAAATGACAGGATCGTTGTTTTTCCGACTTACTGTATGCTATTTGGAAAGTAACTAGAATTTGAATTTGCCGCCACTTTCAGTAACTCAAAATGGCGGACGAGCTTGCTCGTATAAATATAGTACCTTAGTCTACACATTAAGATTTTTCTGTGACGTCAGAAATAACAAAACAGCGTTTAAAACGTATCTTATATTACAGTGAAATTAAAAAAGATCATTTAGATCACAAGTAGTATACTTCAGAAAGAATTTGACATATCTACCTAAGCTTCAATGTAAGGGATGCAATAAATAGCACAATATTCAAACCAATATATCCTTGAGGTATGTAATCTGACGTTTCTCCTCTTCAAAGAAGTCCTTAACGTTTAACGTTTAAAATAAGATTTTAGGCTGGTTCGCTTGCTTGTTATTGCCAGTTATTTTACTGGCATTTTGGACAAGTGTCATATCGACAGTATTATAAAACAAGCCATAGTTAAAGCGGACCTGACCAAGAACTGCAGATTTTTTGTTTCGTTCAGTTCCTTATAGAGAAAATTGTTACGTCCCCGAAAAAGGGTAATGTGTAGACCTTAGTTCTTGCTATAGCAAAATTATCAGGAAACATGTGTAGTGGTTATGGATAATATATCATATTATTCGATGCAGGTAGACAAACTGTCCACAGTTTCTTCTAAAGTAGGTGAAATACAAGAATGGCTTTTCTAAATGATATAAAAAAACCGTATATAATTGACAAAATATTGAAAGAGCATGGCCATGAAGTACTTAGACTGCCCCGATATCATTGCCAATATAATCCAATTAAAATGGTATGGGGACATTGTAAGTCTTACTACAACAAGTACATACATTCTCGACCTTCATCTAAGGATAAAGTGAAAAACTTATGGCTTGAAACTCTTACGACGTGTACTCCTGGCATGTGACAAAATTACTGTAAACATTGTGAAGAACTAATTTCGGCTGACTGGACTAAGTATGCGGGAGATTTGACGACTGAAAATATTCCACCGTTTATTATTTCATTGGGAGAATCTGACTCAGGGTCAGAGGGTAATGACAATAAAGATTCAGATTCTTCCAGTAATTTAATGAAGGCGTAGAATGATATATACATTTGGTTTCAAAATTGTAATTTCAAAGGCTTTTCAAAGCTTTAGAATTACCATTACGTATTGCATTTTTTTAAATTCCACCAAAGCCCACACAGATTTTAACTATTTTGACAATACTAATAACTTACCTGACCGTAAGATCAGTAAAGAAGAGTAGTTAGGAAAAGAGACGAATTAAAAGAGCCACTATATGGACAGCACGAGAATTTCTACAAAAGTACAACAGAGGTCCCGGTACTGCTAGAAGTGAATGGTTTCAAATATCTCTCGGAAATTTGTAGTCACTAGCACTCTGCAGAAATCAAAACGAAATATGAAACTACTACCTACATAACATCTGAAGCATTGCCTCATTCTTCAATGAATTATGTCAATTGAACTGCTACTATAGGAAGTGGTTCCCGATGAAGACACACTAATAGATGTAGCAAGAAAATGTGTTGGATTAGACTGGAGAAATCCAACGTTAAACGACCGCGAAGAAATTGTCCTTTACAGGGGTTTGCAGATTTAATCAGAATATGATTATTATTTATTATATTAGCCTTTGAACATATTTGTGATTTAAATGGCCGTGCATCACTTGAAAAAATGTAAAACGATATTGTAGGAATGAAGATCAATAATAAAAGAAACTTTACAAATTTCTGCTTTAGTTTAGCTAAAATGTTACTGACCTTATTGGTATTAACGTGTAATCTTTTGTTAAGTGTTATTTCAATTTTATATACATTTTCCTAAGTACATTTAATGTTGGTCATAATTCATAAATGTTAAAAATTACAAAACTAAGGAGACAAAAACATCATATGTGGATATGCTGTGTAAAACTGACAATCGACTGCATTTGTTATAGTCTTACAAACAGTAAAATTCTTCCTAACCTAAAAGTAATTGTACATGTCATTTGAAGATTCCTTTAAACAGCAAAAATGGAATATTTCCATGACCAACCTACTGAAAATAAGTCGTGAACGGAGTATACGTGTTCCCACCAACCAAGCTATCTGTGTTTAATAAATTCTTCCGTAGAGTCTATTTCTAGGTTTCATGTTCTGATAACACCCACAACAGCAAGGGCTCTTTTGCATGCTACATATCGTAGTAACATGGGACCCGCGGCTTACATCACTTCCGAATGATGGCATTCTGTAGAGGTTTTTATCAGCATTTTTTTTATTTGTAAAAACCTTACCGGGATCTAGGATCGAACTCTCGACCGTTCGATCAGTAGCCAGTATGCTTAACCATTGAGCGAAGCCCGGCACCTCCTTGTCTTACCTCCTCCCTTGTATTAAACTCTTCCGACTTCGCTTGTTTATACTTATTACTCCGTTTCTGTGTTTTTTTGTACAGGCACTTGGTCACTCTAATTAGTTTTCTATTTACTTTTCTTTTTGCTAAGCATTTTCATATTTTGGTTTTTGGTACTCTATTCAACGCTTTTTCCAAGTCTATGAACGCTAAATACGCTATTTTTGCTCTTGATAGAGTTCTGTTTATATATTGTTTAATGTAAATTCTGATAGTGTTGGCTCAATTTCTCTCCTCAATTTTGTTAATAATTTTCTCTAACAATTTCATTGCTGTATTAATAAGTGTAATGCCTCAATAATTATTTTCCTTTTATTGGCAGTACTGGACCGATTTCCAGCTCCTTTGATATTGTCTCCCTTTCACATGTTTTTCTGTAAACTTTAATAAGTTGTAATCCTCGTTCTTCTATATTTGTCATAATTTCTGTTGCGATTTTGTCGTTCGTGAGACCTTGCCACATTTTAATTCTTTTAGTGCTTCTACTAGTTCTTCCATGGGTATGTTATCATCTTCGTTTTCTAATCTTACTTCTTGGTGTTTTGTTTCTTTCACATCCGATATTTTTTCCATCTTGTTCTGCTTCGCTATCTAATTCAGCGTTATCTGCTGCTGACGAGCTGAGATAAAATGGTTAGATGCCATGGTAATAGAGTGACATTTTAGCATTGTCAATCCAGCAGTATACAGCCACATTTTACTGACGTTTGAAGAAAATAGTATATTATGCGACTGTCTTCAAGGATATCAAGAACATTTTTTTGCTTTAAGAAAATCTTTAGCTTCGAAAACCATGATATAATACTTACTCGGAGACTGAATACTGAAAGACAAGCTCGAGCCAGATTAATGTTCACCGAGCTCTGTAGGTTAGTGGCTGGCACTCCTACTTAGCATTCGGAAGGTCGTGGGTTTTTAGGTGGTTTTCCTGAGTCAGCAGAGTACCTTCTCTGAGGTGAATTCCCGGGCAGTACTTTTCTACCTTTTCTGTTTTTTTTTATTCACGACCCCTCCTTTGTCTCACCCATCCTATAATTCCCGTTGTTGGTTGAAGAGGAATGCAAGGTCCCTATAGCAGCCCTCGCCTAGTTGGAGGAATTGAAATTACCTTTTCCCTTTTTACTACCACCGATTGATGCCTTATGCTACCCGCGCTGAAGTATGGGAATGTCGTTTCAAAAACGACTTGAACCATTTTTGACCTGGCTTTCCATTTTTAAATAGATGGCATTTTCCAGTATCTTTGGCAATTGTTTCTACTGTATTCAAAAGGCCAGGTTTTGATACGGGAAATCCAGATTTGGCCATTTGAATTACCCACTCAGTTATTTAGGATTCTGCCTCTTCCGATAGAATTGGTGGTGGTCCGGTTTTAACTTGTTTTCCTTTATTTTGTTATAGAGTGTGCTTTTCGGAACTCCAAATGGTTGACTGGCTTTGGGGAAGCTTATTGTATTTTCTCTTATATCAAACACTGTCTGACTGAGATTATCATTGCTGTACTCGGATCAAGGGTTAAAACCAAATTCCGAGCAGAGAGGCTGCATGGAATTACAATATCATTAATCTTTATTTCAACAAAAGGTAATTGTGTATTAATGATATTCCTTTCACCAAAAATTATTTGGAAGGATTAATTTTTGAGAGAATGTGAGGTAGCAGCTTGTACCAATTTCCGAAGGCTTAATTTTTAAGATTGCAAGCAGCAACTGTATTGCTAGCAGGAAATAATAAATAAAGCTGCGTGTTGTCAGCATATTGATGATAACTACAAACAGTAGTACATATTTTAAAAGATTGCGCAAGCTGGAAGTGTAGATTATATTTATATAGCAACGAACCTAAGATCGAGCTTGGTAGTAACCCTTATTTAATTTTTCTAACCGATTATTTTTCAAAGAAGGCAACCCGTTGTCTTCTTGTAATGTGGCTTTCTCCGTGCCATGTACTCTACTGTATATTGAATTTATATTTTCCTTTGTGTGCTAGTTACCCCAGCCATAGGAGTACAAGACCCGCTCTTACCTCAGTGCAGCGAAGAGGAATGTCAATATTGCTCTTTCCGGTCTGTCCGTGATCACCGATAAGCTGTAATTGTACATGCAAACTCTGCCAGAAGTGAAAACCAAACAATTTACATAAAATGATATACCTATAATCTGTAAACGTAACATGCATGCATGGAAATACATAAAAAGAATACACAATGTTAATAGATATATGTTATATGCCCTATAAATAGTAGCATGGAACAGTCCACAGTCACTGAATACGACCCTGACTCCAGTCGCTTGAAATCAGATGAAAAGATGTGTCAACAAGATGATGCAGGGCTTTGTCTTGACGCGCTGAATCAGAAAGTACGCGCAAGTAGCTTTTGGGCGCGTCCTGACTAGTTGCCGCTATTGTACAATGCATTGCAATATCAGTTGATTCCTTATTAGAGCTTTGGGTTTTCCCAATCTTCCTGGGTTGTACATTCACTCGTTAAATGTAATTGTAGTAACTAAACTTGCCTTTATTTCGTAGCAAGATAGCCAAGGGATCAGCTCCGTGTGTCGGCAGAGTCAACTGGCTTCCTTGAAGCTCGAAATGCCACCGGAATAGCAGTTTTTGGCTATGAACTGCTGTGTCTCGGAGATGCTTTGCCAAGCTGGGGCTTATATTTCGCGTGGCGCCCCTTTTTACTTCGGGCGACAGGCACAGCAGGCTTGTTGGCAAGCGACTCCCTCAGGCCTCTAAGTCCGCGCATAACTTGCTTTGTTCTATTAATAACCGCACGCAGCGACTAAATCAGCAGCATAAGCTCATGCGCTACACACGTAGGTTTTAAATGCATAATACTTCTTGATCTAATTACTACAACGTAAGAAATACAGTTTAGTTTTATTCCTAGCAGAATAATGGTTAAATACAAACGTGATTATTAAATGTCAAGGTGACAGGAACTGAGCCGTTACACTCCCTCAAAGGAAGTTTATAGTAAAGTTTAAGACCGCCATCACAATTTAATAATTTCACTTTATAGTATCGACGGCCTTGGAAAATTCAAGGAGAATTAAAGCAGTTAGATTACAATAAATTAGCCGTATCATGTAAAATATCATCTGTAACTTTTAAAAGAGCCCAGAACAGTTATAATTAGTCCTAAAGCCAGAATGAAACCTGGAGAGTAAACTATATTTTTCCAAATGCATTCTAATTTGCATGTCTAATGACTTTAAATTCCTAGTTCTTTTAGAATGATGATTTTAGCAATTAAATTTACAAAAATTATATTTGAATGGCAGATTATCTTAACCACGAAAAGCTGTAAAGTAAGCCTTCGGAATTATTTATTTTAAATAGCGAATGAGTACTTCGAAATTAATCGAATATATTGTTAAAGCAATTTATGTTTTACACAATACTGTTATTGACAACGAAGGTATTGATTATATTTAGGAGCTATATTCAAGTTTTCGAAACATCTTAATATTAGGTTTTATATGGGCAAACCGATAGCGAATGCTCAACTCGTTCAAGGTGTATTTACCCGTGGTGTTAGGATTGTGTAGGTATATTCCTAACACTACGTAGTTACCTAGGTACCTGTATTGCAAGCGGTAATCACTTTTTTACAGAAATGTGTTCTAGCTAATTTATATATCGAAATTAAAAAGAATAAAGATTTATACTTATGTGTTGTATTCCACTTCATTCCATAATTTATACACAATAAATCTATTATGATGGCCCTTGCCCTTTGACCTCACAATTAAGCTCTCAGTAAAATTTCGTCAATTAGCTTATCCACATCTATCTCTATTGCCAAGCGAAGAAATACAAATAAAAATATATTGGTTATTGTTGCTTCAGCATAAACATTCTCTAATAAGAAATTTTCTGCTAGCAAGTGGAGCGATCATGATTTGAGTATGTAAAGTAAAAGTTATTTAAACAATGACAAATCAGGCACAATTGTGTGTGTGTATGTTAGATTTGTTCCGGTTCCAAGTTAACATGTTTAGTTTGCTTGACATTTGCAAACTAGGAATTGAAAGCGGAATATTTCAATTTTCGGCCAAAATTATTATGTGGCACCGCCACTGATTTTCCCGATAGTGGCTGACATATGCCTGTGTATTTATACCTGTTCCTCTCTCAGTATCAACTTGTATATCTCTTTCATTGGTGAAATCACGCAGTGGGCTCCTAAATTTAAAACTTTTGTTTGAATGCAAATATAATAGTTCTTTTAACAAAGAAGCTCTATTTTAATGTTTGCTATCTCGCTGACGAATTCTGCGAGAAACGCAACGCTTGGCGATGAGTTGTAATAACTATTACTCAATAACTATTTATAAAAAGATAAAATAAAGGCAACTGAGTTCTTTCGTTTCTGATTTTTATTATTTGAAAACAGAAACTTACCATACCCAATTAGTTAGCTGTAGTTTTATGTCATCAATGCTAAAGGCTTAAAAAACTGATCCGTGCATGTAGTTTAAGCTAAATTGTCTATACAGGGTGTTAATTAAGTACGTAGACACATTTTAAGGGGTGATTCCTTGATCAATTCTAAGATAAAAAGTTCAGACGAACATGGGACCTAAACGGCTTTGTTTTCGATATACAGGGTGTTGAAGTTTAAACAAAAACAGTTTTTTTTTTCAAAAATTTGGAAAACGGCTAGAGGTATTCTAATGAAACTTGGTGTAGGTTAGTATTTCATAAAGTGGCATTGTTCGGACGAAATAAATTTAATTTATTTCCACCAGTGGCGTGTATTGGGGCGACCACAGTTACATTATTTTAGAAAAATTAGGTACGCCACTGCTTTTTAGAAAAAAAAAATTGTTTTAAAAACTTTTTTAAACTGTATTTTGTAAACGAAGCCGTTTAGGTCCCATTAACGTCCAATGAACGAAATTGCTGTTACAGATTTTTCCATTTTTCTCGCAAAAGGTTTATTCTATCAAAAAAATAAAAGATACATCTTTTGTATAGTTTCAATGGATAAAGCTAAAAAACTTGTCGTATTGACTATAAAACAGTGGCGTACCAGATTTTTCTGAAATAAGGTAACTGAGGTGGCCCCGATGCACGCCACTGGTCGAAATAAATTAAATTTAGTTTGACCAAACAATGCCACTTTATGAAATACTATCATACACCAAGTTTCATTACAATACCTCTAGGAGTTTTCTAAATTTTTGAAAAAAGAAATCTTTTTTTAAATTTTAATACCCTCTATCTCGAAAACGAAACCGTTTAGGTCTCATGTGTGTATGAACTTTTTATCTTACAATTGATCAAGGAATCACCCCTTACAGTTTGTCGACGTACTTAATTAACACCCTGCATATTGCTGTGATATTCGCTTGTACGTTGAAGATTTTTATAAGTTAATATAATGAGTATCTAACAAAGTTTCATTTGCGAAAGGAAACTTGCCGATACAAACAAATATCCTTGCCGTAGAATTTATATCGACCGCTGTAAATAGTCACATTTAGGGCATAAGTGTATATAAACTTTAGGAGATTTTTGTAAATAGTAGCCAAATAACTCTTAGATAATTTAAGTTAAGCACACATGCTAAGTGCATTTCAAACTATTCCAAGTAGGTTCGAGATTCTTTCATGGTTTTTCGGAAAATTGTGGGGTTGCTTTGGCAAAAATCAAGCTAAAATACGTTTGGAGGTACCATTTTTAGCCACACAAAGAGCCAGCAACGGTATAGGGTCACATATTAGCTCAGAATAAAACAGTTTGGACAAGTTTTTGTGCGATACAGTGTTCGTGTCTAACTGCGCTTGTAAGTAGCTAAACATACAATGCATACGTTTAAAGTGAGTGTCAAACCGGATTCGACCACCAGAAATCACACACACGGTGCACTGGTGAAGCAGATGGGGCCGTTGCGGTACCCTGGAGCTACTATCGGAACTGGTCTGGGGCACATCTAAGTTTTGTGTGGGGCGAAGCCCTATCCATGCTAAAAACGCTTCAACATATCACCAGCTAGGATAGATGTGAGATTAGGTACATTTGTGCTTCAAAATGCGCTAAAGACAATGATGCAATTAGTTTTGTGTTTAGACATACGGTTTTTGTGTATATAATTTAAGCATCTTTGAAATGAGTGTTTGGCTTTTGTTCATTTTATTTCAAGCGTCCCTTTGTAATTGTTCTTAAACTGACGTCAATTTCAGCCAATTAACGTTTTTAGAATCGTTTGTTTTTTCGAGGGTATAAAAAGAAAGAACGCCGAACTTTTGGGGGACTTATCATTTACTCTGATGAAGAAACCTCTCTCCGTCCAAGTCCATTTTTAGAAGTTAGCTGATTGTTTTGACATGGCGTTTGTTATAATTTGTTTGCGAGCCAGTTACTTCCGTGCAAGTAAATAACTGTTATTTGAGTACAGTGTTTTCATCCAAACTTAGGGCTAATTTATCCTGTATTGGTGTAATTTACACAATTTATTGGAAGGAAGTTGAATTTGTTCGAGGTTCAAGCAGCTGCCATCTTGGAGCCATTTGAGTAGTAGCGGCGCGCGGATTGCAGTTTGCAGAAGGCTATTGAACAGTGGCGTGGAGCAAAAGAGTTAGCGAAATTATTTAGTGGTATCTGTTAAATTAGCTCGCATATTTCGTCGCAATGTTGAGCTTTATAATAATAATTAAGCTGGCTAAAATGGGAGTCAAAAAAGGTCAGTAAATAAAACAAGATTTCATCTTTTCGATACCCAAATAATGTTAGATATTATTGTTCACTTCACAGTACGAAATTAAACGCAACCGCCTGTCTTATATAACATGTAACGCTTACTTAGAGAATTTTAGTAAAATTTGCTTACTGGGCAAAATACGCTATACCCCAATCAAACAAGATCGCATTTCTTTTGAAAGAATTTGAATCTATGTACGAGTTAAAACATAATACTGACATTTTATTACAGTATTAACTATTTACTGACAAAATATGCAGTTTTTCAGCAGCTAGTGATACCAATTACTTTATAAAGATACACTGCAGTTGTTGCCAAATTATTAATAGGAAGGATTGCAAGTTCGGGGTCGCTCGCGTAAGATGTGTTCCAGCAACCACTGTCGGAAACGGTTGGAAGTAAACCAAATCGGTAGTAGTTCATGTAGTTAGTCAATTAATGTCGGATCCAAATCGACATCGGTGGCATTACAGATCAGTGGTACAGCGCACTCTACTGGAAAATCCTAGATTTTTCGGCCACATTACACGAGCTGATAAGTTTGAAAAACTTATTGTTCAAGGAAAACCTCTCGGCAAACGAAGACGGGGCAAATCACCCATGCTCTCGATCGACACTATTGAGAACCTCCTAGAAGCAAATATAGAACAAGCTGTCAGATCTGCGTCGAATAGGGAAAGATGGCGCAGAACAGCAAGAACAATAACAACCCGCTTAGACAAAACTGCGGATCCATGATCACCATGCGTCTGTCAAGATGAAAGGACTAGAGAAGAAGATGTATGTATTATCTGTTACCCCATTTTACCTTGTGGTGTAGATGATGTTACTTTATACGCTTGCGTCTGGCGATACAATGCTCAACTTGCCCCGGATTCGGGTTAAACATTTGGAGCTCGCCTTTTGTGCTTGCGCAGCAACCATTGTGTGAGGTGTGTGTCATGGTGATGATTCTGCACGTAACAGTAGTAAAGATTTTAAAAAATAAAAAATATAAAAAATCTGAGAAATAGTTATGTAATTTAATGTCCGATTTACATCAACTTAACAAAAATTAAAATGTGTTAGTATTTTAAGACAAATTGACAATTCCAAGACATTTTTGCCACTTTTTTGTTTTGTTTGCAATACGATGTCATTGTATTGTTGTTGTAGTTTTATTTTTTCATTTTAAAAATCTGTTTTTGTTTCGTTTTTGTGTGGAACTCATGTTGCACTTTTGTCGGCTTGATGCAAATCGGTTTTAATAAAAACATCGTAAATTAAACTTTATTGGTATATTCAGTTGTACATTTATTTCAAATATAATCCCCAAATTGAACTCGAGCATCCAAGAGAACTCAAAATTTTGAATTTTGTCAATGGTAGCAGAACGAATCAAAACTGTGGCAGTAGCTAGCAGGATTATGATAGTACTAAGCAGGACTGTGGTAGTACCGTGTATGATTAGGAGGACCAAGTAGAATACGGCCGACTGCTTAAACCAGCAGTACAAATGAAGCCTAATGAAATACCCCTCAAAATAGCTTAGCCAAACAGTACATCTAGATGCTGAACTTAACAACCGAATTAACACAGCTGCATGATATATTACTCAATAACCAATGCCATATTCAATGACAAAAAAAATTTAGAAAACAAAAACGAGTGCATTCAATATATCTGTATACTCTATACAGATTGGTAGCGGAAAATGTGAACATAGGTAATCAAATGTGCTAGAGTATAGTTTATGGACTTTGCATGCGTTAGACAGAAATAGACATATATGACTTAAAATTTAGTATCTTAGAATTGAGTGTTTTCTAAAAACAAAACACCTTCATTCTGTGGATACTAGATGTTAATCGCATATTAGTCTATTTTTGTCTAACGAAAACAAAGTCCATAAACTGTACTCTAGCACATTTGATTACCTACGTTAACATTTTCCGCCACCACTCTGTATAGGTTTCATTGAATATGACAAGTTAGCTGATGCATGTCTGTGCACGTGTGGAACGGCAGTGTAGATATTATATTCGTGATGTTAATATCTCATCATTGGGCTGGCCAATATTGTCAAATCTGATGTATGATTACTTTAAGAAATTACACTCCTCTAACAAGTGGGTGTTTTAGCCTTGCACACACTTACACCGGCTAGTGGGTCAGTCGAGACAGTATGGTGGGTTTACTGAACGATACGTTGGGTTCTAAAAAAGAGCCACGTATTCTATACTTAGCTTCCTACTCGCTCCCCTAGAATCCGAAAGAGGGAACGGGTGATGTTCTGGGCCGATGTCTTTAAGCCAATATAAGTGTCAAAGTAGTCATAAAATATAACTCATTATGTTTTTTACGTTATAATTAACATTAAACAAATATATGACATTGATCGAACTGTCACATAAAATAACCTAACGTTATGACAAATATTTTGTAGTGCCATTTAGATTGCATTTGTTAAAAATAAAATTATTGAATCTAGTTTACATTGGAAATAGTATTTTGAGTTGCATAACTTTGCCTCTGGCATTAAAAAATAGAGTATACACTTTTATAGTGGCTAGAAAAGAAACTGTTAAATAATTTACGTGAGCCATCGTTAATAATATTAGATAATGCCCCTACCACACTGTGGTATCAGAAAGGCAACCTACTACCGCCTTCAAAAAGCAAGACATCGTAAATTGGCTGTAAGAAAATCACCCTGAATTTCAAGACGGATTGAACAAGGTCGAGTTACTAGATAGTGCTCGATGAAAACGTGTACATTATGGATGCGTTAATAAGAGCACATGAGCATGGCATCCTACGTAGATCTCTATATCAGTGTGAATTTAATGCCATTGAACTCATATGGGCCAACTCAAAAAGCTACTATAACAAACAGATTGGAGAAGATGGAAATACAGATGAAATGGTGTTAAAAATGTGGGAAAAATCTTTAGAACAAATTACTAGGAAGCAGAGCATACGACATGCTCATGAAATTATTATTAAGAGTGGTACCAAAAAGAGTTCATGGAAAATGTTGAGCCACTTGTAATAAATATAGGGAATGATGATTCCGACAGCGATTGGGATCTGTTCAGTGATACGAATTAAAGATTGAAACTCAATTATTATGTTACATTTTATGTATCATGATCGCTTTCATAGAAAACTGGCACAGTTAGCTATTTTTGGATAGATTGAATTGGGCTATAATATGACAAAATTCAAACAAGCTCCTGTCACATGACACTGACAGCTTTAACGTCAAGTTAAGATGACCCCTTTAAACGAAACTCAGAAAGCAATCATTTAAACCAGATTGGGGAATGGGGTGAGCATAAGGGCGATTCTACGTCTGCTCGGCGTCAACAAGAACATGGTCTTATTCGCTAAGAAAAAAATTATCGAAACTGGAACAATTAGGAGGAAACAGGCATAGGCAGCAAAAATCACAGCCCAAGAAGAGGACAACTGGCTGGTCCATTACAAACAGCGATAAGGGCTAAAGAAGAAACATGATACCCAAGATCTTGTAGTACCGCTTAGCGTGAGTTCGTCAATTAGAGATAAGAAACCATTACCGCAAACAAAATATTTCAAACTTAGGACAAGCAACAAAGACTCTAGTTCGCACAGAAGAACATACAGAACGAACCTAATTTCTGACTGGGATAATATTGTGTTATCAGACGAAAAAGCTTTACAGTCGAATTATAATAGCACGCTACGTGTTTATCGCCCCAGAGAAGCAAGATATGATCCACAATAAACCAGAAGAGCAAAAAAAGATTGTCGGTTTCTTGTAAACGTTTGAGCATGGTTTCCTTCTAGATGTCCAGGTGAATGCCCGATTATTGATGAAAGGCTGATTGCTCTTATGTATAGAAGGATATTGGAAAAATGTCTATCGCCTTCTGTCCTACCTGTTTTTCGAGACAATTTCCAACATGATAATAGTCCAGTACATTGAGCACAAATTGTCCGAGAATTCTGTATTGCCCTTAAACGAAAGGTAGGCACAGCCCAGCTAGCTCTAACTCTCGGCAGAAAATATGGTATGAGTAAGGACTAGGCAACGATGATTAGAGTTAAATACAATCTTTATAAAGCAACAAAATTTTGGGCGCCTGTTGTTAAACACAACAAAAACAAATCTAGCTACCGATCAAGTCACCACCTACTTTGTAAGCCTCTTACTTCAACCTAAATCGTAAAAAACAAATGAGCTAGCTCAAATAGGGTCGTAGCATGAATACACAAAGAAAATATAAACCAGTAACAGTTAATAGACTTTTAATATTCAACAAGGTGTAACAAGTATCCAGCATAAATAAATCTGGAGGCTCAATAAGGCCCATAATTAGTAATTAACAAATAACTGAATTTAAAGTCACCCAAATCATAACACACAAATATTATGAATTATTAAAATTAAAAAAGCACTATCTTGCGATCCTAAGTAGGGTCTTGCCAGCACCTGAATGGAAGTGTTCGATTGGGCCCTGAAACGAATACGGGCGGCTACTGTAGCCGGAGGAACCCTAAGCCGTGGCCAAAGCTGCTCACAAGCAGCAGAAGCCGTTTGCTATAATGAATTCGGCAACAGGTGCAGATCGCTAGAAACCCTCGATCGTTATTAGCTTGATCCCAGGAAGCCGGTGACTTGTAGTAAGGACATGGAAGCATGAGGCATAAAGGCAGTAGGAATGGAAGCAATAGGCATGAAAACAGGCCTAATTACAACGAAATAAGAATTCACACGAAAAAACCAAAATCTCACCACATCTGGAAATCGGCCTGAACAAGAAACGCCCCTGTGCAACTTTTGTTACAATTGTTACAAAAACTTGAGGCTTTCATAGCCTGGTAGTTAAAACTATGCCAAATCCCCGGATATGGCTTCTAGATAAATTATTTCGAGCCTAGCCTGTTTTGACCATGGCTCATTATCGAAAGCAAGACCTCACCGAGAAATTCTTTGCAGGTGTCAATCTTGAAAGTCTAGCGTTCCTTGGCCAAAATCTAATTCACCCCACGTCAAAAGCGAGGCGGGTGGGAAAACCATATTCGAAAACAAACTGTCTCGGCGAACCATTTAATAACGTAACGTAAAACGAAATGGGGTGTTACAATTCATAGAAGAACAAGGGATATATCTGTTGCCATGGCCTTCAAAATCTTATAGAGAACGTATGAGGAAAATTACTTGACTAGTGTACCGGGAAAACTTTCGGCCAAAAAATAGAAATGAATTAGTTAATTTATCCCCATAGACACGCTTTGTCAATTGAAACCAAGTCGCTACTTTGTAATTCACTTGTTTTATCCAATTTTTCTTACGGTAGCGAGCTCTATGGCCCTTCTATAACTCAGGATTCTTCTCGTAAAATACAGAGAATTCAAAATTCCTGTTTACGTTTAATCTTTGGCATTAGAAAATACGAACGAATATCATATAAACTAAAAGACTTGCAATGGTTAAATATGCAAAATAGACGTCACTTACAGTATGCTACTCTTTGTCACAATATTATTCAAACAAGGCAGCCAGCTTACTTATATAATAAAATCAACTTCAGGACAGATGTGCATACTCTAAATCTAAGATTTAAAGGAGGCATATCTCCTCCTTCAAATAGAACAGTGTTATTCGAACGGTCTTTTCAGTTTCAGATTTTCAGACAATGATATACCTAAAAAATTTAGAAAACTCCATTACATCAATTTTAAAACGAATATGTATAGCCATCTATATAGAATACAAATAAGCTAAGCGTCAGCATTGATTATTGTTGTTAAGAAGCAATTTGGAACTATTAGTAAACGTGCAACGACATCACTTATCTATATATGTATATGTATTTTTTTGTATTTAATCCATTAGTTGTAGGCAATGTGTTCACGGTATGTATCTACGTTATTCAAGGCGTCACTGGAAGAGCAAGGGTGGGAAACCACTAATTTGAATTGGCGCCTTGTGATTTCTTCAGTCATAATATTTATTTTGTGTTTTATCAATATTTATTTATTTATTTAATTCGCACTCAGCCAACAGCCGTTAGGCCAATTACAGGCGTCGCTGTGCAGTTATGAGGACTTCCAACCCCACTAACGACTGTCATGATGTTGTATGACCGCCGGGACCAACTTTTTTCCGTGATAGCCGTACCACGAGGCGCCGAGAGATGCAGCCGTAGAACTCCGATCCAAGTTCTGACCAGAGACAGCGTTGCTTAACTCTGCTGATCGAACGTGGACGCTTGTTCAAACTACACACATATTATATATGTTTTATTTGTGGTTGAGGAATAAATATGTTATTATTATTATTATTATTAATTACGAGTGAAAATTAGTCGCCAGCATGGCCGAGCGGTTAGGGTGCTCAGGTTGCGGTACGGGGTTCAATCCCCACGTCTGGCAACTGGCGGGCGGCCCACCCAGTCGCTTTAAAAATTGGGTACCAAAACCACCGTTGTGGAAGTAGGGAAAGTAAGGCAATCGTCGAAGGCGTGATGCTACCCACATCGCCCAGTAAGCCGTTAACGGTGTGCCAGATTGACTGGATTTTGGAAAGAGATATTTCGGCGACCCTGACTCGCCGTGGCTCAAGCCATGTTCCTACATGGAATGAAGTGCCCGAACTTTATTTACTTTTACGAGAGAAATTTATACAAACATAGTAGCGAATTATCTCAAAATACACCAATCAATTGGTGTTGTCCGTGCTCAGACGTTTACAGAATGTGATAGATAATAGCAGTGATATGACAAAATATCAATGTGATTTTTGAATAATTGCTGCTTAAAAATAAAATTACTATTTTATTATAGTAATTGTTGGTTTGCTAAGAAAAAGGTTTAGGTATTAGGTACCTTAGTCCTTGGTCATATGGTCAAAGTTTTTATAGAATTTTGCTGAAACTAAAAGAACCCTAACCTTAGCAAGAGATCTTTGACATGCTACACAATGTAGGAACGTGATACCCACAATTACACAACTAAAAAAATCTGTAAAAGGCTTTACCATAACTTCCCTCGTCGACATTGTGACACTAAATAATTTTAAAAATTAAATTAAGTTAGGAGTAAAAAATCTTTACGTTTCTAATAAATTAAATAACTTTTCAAATAAAAGAAAAATGTATCGCGCTGGGGTTTGAACCCCTGCCGCATCTGCATAGCGCTAGTAACCGCACCTGCATAGAAATCATAATTGCGTCCACAGTCGAACTAAGTCACCGAGGCTATAACAAATGAGGGCGGCGCGCGCCTCTATTAACGGAATGGTGTTACTGTTGAAAAGTTTAATCTCTTTTGTGACATTATCCTGTATCGGTTGAGTCTTATTTTCGGCAAATGTAAAGGCTGACCTATGTGAAAGTGATTACTTCCTTTTATTTCAAAATTAACCCAAAAATAAACAAAATTTTATTATTTTAAAGTGATCACCCTGTATATATTTGTATGAAATTGTACCGGTTTTATGCGAGGTAGATATATAATATGTATGCAAAATATCGTCTTCCTCCAACAAATAGTTTTTGAGCTATACTGCCAACAGGCAGACAGACAGACAGACAGACAAACGGAATTAAGAAAACCTCTTTTTCGTCATCTAGGGACCTTGAAACGTGAAGATCTGAAGAAATCTCGGAAGGTGATTTTTTCGTGATTACAATACTTCCTTCGTCTTTCAGACGAGGGAAGTAATTAAAAACATATAGTGTTACTGACATCTTCAAAGTAAAAGAGGCGAATATCATAAATGAATGAATCAATAAAATTTGCGTTTTAATTGGAAAACAGCACATTTCGCGACAGGTGACAGTTGGCTTTCGGCAAATATTTCCAGATATTCGATGTTCACTAGTCACGTGACTGAAACTGCTCAGGCTTCGCTTCTAAATCTAGACGCCATGAATTTTTATTACCTGCGCCAATAAATTAAGGGAACACTAATAAAATCATCAATGCTGTTCAAGATAATGGAATTTTGGATTTTCTTTCATATGTATCTATTAGACAAAAGCCTCGTAAGTAGTAATTCGCCTACTTTACGCAACTCGGCACTTTATTTTTGCATGTATTGCCAGATCAGTAACTTAAGTACAGAATGCAAAGTAATCTTTTCAATATCATTCTACGAAAATGGAAACAATGGAGTGTCTACGTCGGTATTTTATTTCTCTACGCTGTTATCCACTAAAATGAGGCATCTTAGTCAAGTTCAAGTTGCACGAGTCGTAACATTAATTGAAGAAGGCCACACCTTACGTAAAGTTGCAAGAGAACTTAATGTGAGCCCTGTTGTTGTGACCAGGGTTTGGAATCGTTACTTAGTGACAGGAAGTTATGGTAGGAGACCTGGTCAGAGCCGAAAGCGGGCAACAACCGTACTGCAAGACAGATTTGTGCGCAATTGTGCGCTTAGACGACGCATATCCACTGCTAGAGACCTACAAAATGACCTCAGAAGAACACTATTGGTATCCAGGTTAGTACAGAAACAATAAGAAAAAGGTTGCGGGAGAACAAATTGAGGTCAAGGAGGCCAGTCCGTAACCACGATTGACTCAGAATCACAGAAGAGACCGGCTGGCATTTGCTCAACAACATGCAGATTGGGGAATGGCGCAGTGGTCATTAGTGATTTTCAGTGATGAGTCAAGATGTAGGTTGACAAGTTGTGATGGTCGTCTTCGAGTTTGGGCACGTGCAGGGGAACGCTATCGTGGAGAACCGGTTCAGCAAGTTCATAAGTTTGAAGGAGGATCTGATATGGTATGGGGTGGTATCGCTTTTAACATTCGTACAGATTTCGTTGCTGTACCTGGACGAATGAATGCTGCCCGATACATCGAAGACATTCTTGCAAACCATGTGGTACCTACTGCAGCCCGTGTAGGTTCTGGATTAGGGTCCCAGCAAGATAATGCCCATCCACACGTAGCAGCTCAGACAAGAAGGTTCTTGGAAGAACACCAAATTCCCGTGATGGACTGGCCCGCTCTTAGCCCACACCTGAATCCAATTGAGCACTTACGGGACTAGTTGGATCGGAAGATCAGGAACAGACCTGTAGCTCCAGAGAGTCTTCAACAGCTCATGGTAGCTCTTTTGGAGGAATGGGCCAACGTACCTCAAGAAGATATACGAAGATTGATTGAAACTATGCCTCGAAGGTGCCAGGCCATTATCCAAGCTCACGGAGGTCATACGCGCTACTAGCTTTCTTTGAATGTTTAATTTTTTGAAGTTTATTATAAACTTCCTAAGCCTTGTTTTGCACAGTTTTGCCATGTTTGTTTGTTCTTTGGATTTAGAAAATAGGAATAATTAAATTTATTTATTTTTTGTTTAAATAACTGATAATCCAACTAGTTGACTCACTTTCGCTTCTTGCAGTTTTTAAAAATGGAATTTACAACTATTTTTTAGTGTTCCCCTAATTTATTGACGCAGTTATTTTAGTTGACGAAATGAGTTTGAGTGTCATGTGAATAATTCAAACCTGTCATGTCATATCGAATTCTAATATCAAAAACTATATCACAAAAGAATTATAAAACCAGATAAATGTGTTATTTAATGAATAGTTAAATCGTTTACTAAGCAAGAGATAATCTTAGCTTTTGATACTAAATTCATTCTAGGTATTATTGACAGAGAGGTTTGGAAATAAAAGAAAACCTTGTCGTAGTTTTTTTCGGTAACAATAGTGCTAATGGCCCCGGCAGTACCCTCCATTAATTGATAATAATTATTCCCTACTCTTTATATAAGTCCAGTATTTAGCCGCAATCTAAAACGTAGTTTATGGAGTCCGGGGTAACACTCTTAATTCAACTTGCAGCACAGCACACGCATTCACTTCAATGAAGCACTTCAGGCTAAATTTGGATAAATTACCAAGCTACCTCCGTGGTAACTTGGGGAGTCTAAAGCCACATGTAGACTTATAACTCAGAAAGAAACGGCAGAAAAGGTAATTCCCCACTAAACTATGCAGACGTTAATTGCAAGAAATGCAGTCTCCCCGCTCTCGCGCGGAGTTTAAAAATACGACAAAAATTACGGATGCATTGTCAGCGGTCTGAAGGGCGTCCTGCCCGCTGTACGATAAAGCACACTGTTTCATGTAAACCAATGAATAGAGGCAGACTGCTCAAAATGGACTAAAACTAAATCGCCCACGACAAGTGGCATTAGATAAGAAAATTAACCTTTCGTAGTTCTTGGTAAATTTGATTTTCTAATTTATTTCACCGTTTTTGCAAAAATATGAATAAATATTTTTTTCCTCAGAAGACAGTATAAAACTGTACAAAAAGCTTATGAATTAAAATTGATAAATCCGTACATTGTACGTATATTTGCTTTTTTTGAAATCGTGGCAGCCTGCCCAAGGTACAATTTTTTTGAAACACGTTATTCCTGAAGAAGTGAAGAAACATCATTAAATTATGTACCTAACCTAGTTTTAAAAAATTAAAAATCAATTTCTAGGTTAAGAATAATGACAGATTAGACGTGGTTTTGACTAGCGGAGTTGTTGACGTTATTATTGGCATGAAACTGGTTGTTATAGTGATGCACGCAGTTAATCAGTTTGACCCATCCGAACGTTAGGATGACGTCAGGCCATCCTTATAAGAATTCGATAGTAGTAATAAACTTACTGCTGGTATTTGTAACTAGTTGCAGATCTTACTGACTTGATTCGGTGAATCAAGTGTTAGAAGATATAGCAGCCGTAATTAGAGCTCGGCGAGGAAATACTCTATGATGTCAAATTATTTCCATTGAATACTAGTGTACCACCCTTAAACGAAGGGGTTGACAAGGCATCGGCTAGCTCTTTCCACTCTCGGCAGAATATGGCGTGGGGTAAGGATCAGACTAAGAAATGCTTCGGGCTTTTACAATTTAACAGTCGATTAATAAAAGAATTGGGCGCCATGTCGTTACTCACAACAAATAAAACAAACCTAGCTAGTAAAATAAATCAACACCTACCTTGTAAGCTTTGCTGCATACCTCTATCTAAATGTAGTAATGCTAGCAACAACAAATACAAACAGTAACAGTCAAAAGAATATTTAATATCCAGCACAAATAAATCGAAGTCGGTTTCAAACAACTTACACACACATGTAATTGTATATCGGGACAAAATAGACAAAATAACTTAAAACAACTTTAAATCGAAGTAGCATATCAGAACTCCCTAGTTATAGCTTAAATTACTACTTCAGGCTAACATCTGTGCAATCGCAAATGACATAAAAATATAACAGCAGGGGCACTATCTGAGATATACTATATAAGATATTTCAGCAATTTCTAATTATTTAAATACTCGCACTTTTGCGGTAATAACAAATGAGTCAAAGATTGGTTTGACATGCTCAGTTTGAGTTGCTAAGATCTTAGTAAGAACTGACATAAGTTTGCGGCATCATGTCTCTGTCTATAAAAACAGAGCTGATAATGGCATCTACTTACA
>OW679196.1:112447633-112639223 GCA_940337035.1 Agriotes lineatus | reverse complement strand
GGTGATAATATGTATTTACGCCGTATTTAAACATTTAGTTGGTTATTTGATAAAATATGTTTGAAATTACTAGTGTTATGATTGCTACTTCCGGTGGCAGTTCTCTTTACTAACTTTTTGTTATACGTGTAAGACAGTAGTAGGTATATGCCGAATAAGCCCCCGCTTAGGAGTGCAAGTTGCACGGGGCGCCAAAACGGCAATGGGAAAAGAGAATTTTTTTCATATTCATGAAAAAACAATTAAATATTCGGGCAATTTTACAAAAAAAAATGATTTTGCAATATCGAGTGTATCCTAAATAATGCATTGCATGCGAACAATCATTTTCTAAAAAAAATTGACATGTCAAGACATTCTATCTCATACAGCTTTTATACAGGGTGGGTCGTTTTAATCGACGCATCCGAATATCTCCGTTGGTAAGCCGAATAAAAAAAAATTGTGCAGACAAAAGTTATTCAGGACGATGGGGGTCATTTGACTGTACTAATAACTTTGACCTTGGCGTCAACTTTCAAGGTCATTTGAAGGTCAAAATCATGTTTTTTAATGAAAGCCCCTATTTTTGACGCCGGATTCGGAAAGAGCGGAAAATTTTATGTCCAAAATGGTAGTTTATAACTCGTTGGAGTGACCTTGAAAAGGTCAAATCAAGGTTAAATGTTGAAAATTCGTCCAGAAGCTGTTTTTTTTTCGAATTTGGATGATTTAAGGGCGCAAAAATCTTTGAGTATACTTAGGGGACAATAACCTTGACCATCTTGTCCTTTAGGTCAACTGTGAAGGTCAGAGTGACTTTTTTAAATAAAAAATCTCACTATTGTTCTTAAATCTTACTTTTAGCATTACCCAGAAAAAACGACGTGGACGTAGTAAGCTCTGTTTCCTTTGAGGCGCTTGTTTATCGTTAATCCCCTTGCCTCTCACGTTTGGGGTGCTTGTTTACCGTGAGCCTTCTTGCCTCTCACGTTTGGGGTGCTTGTTTATCGTGAGTCCTCTTGCCTTTCACGTTTGGGGTGCTTGTTTGCCGTGAGTCCCCTTGCCTCTCACGTTTGGGGTGCTTGTTTCCTGTGAGTCCTCTTGCCTCTCACTACTATTACTAGCATTATAATTATTAAAGCAAGTGTTCAAAGTTGCCCCCATTTGCTTCAAGGCACAAATGTAACCACTTTTGAAAGTGTCACACTGTTCTTAGTTAATTCTCTCTGGAAATTGCTGCGCAAGCTCGATTAACACGCTCTATTATGTCAAACAGCATTTTTTAGGAAGCCTCATGAACAAAAATCTGGAGATGTCAAGTCTGGTGAATTAGGAGTCCAGTTAACTGGACCTCCCCGCCCGATCCATCTCTCATTATAATTGTCATTTAAAAAGTGACGTACTATTTGTGCAAACTGTGGTGGTGCACCATATTGCTGAAGCCACATTCTTCGTCTTGTCATTAAATCAACATGTTCTAACAGTTCTGGCAACCGATCTCTTAGTAACTCTAACTAGATGTGTCTATCAACATTTCTTTAAATAAAAATAGGGAACAATCAAGTAACCATTTATTATGCCACACTACAGCATAAGGCTCCATCGGTGTTGATGGTCTACAGGTCTGTGCCAGTGGGGGTTTTCATTTGACAAATAATGACAATTATGCCTGTTGATCTGCCCATCACTATAAAATTTAACCTCATCAGAAAAAAGTCAGGATCTTCTTCTATCATTCTAAAAGCTCACTGGCAGAATTCAATTCGCATTTGAATGTGATTTGGCCTTAATTCTTGAACTAAAGTGATGTGGTAGGCATGATATTTGAGAGTTCTTAGAATTCTTAGAGCCGTTTTTCTTGGTATACCAATTTCTTGTTCAATTTGACGGCTGCTAATGTGAGGATTAACATGAACAGCTGCTAAGACAGTCACAACACGAGCATCGTTTTCATTGTAATCGTGATGCCTGCGCGATACCTTCGAATGACCTTCACAGTTGACCTAAAGGACAAGATGGTCAATGTTATTGTCCCCTAAGTCTACGCAATATTTTTTCGCCCTTAAATCATCCAAATTCGAAAAAACAGCTTGTGGACGAATTTTCAACATTTAACCTTGATTTGACCTTTTCAAGGTCACTCCAACGAGTTATAAACTATCATTTTGGACATAAAATTTTCCGCTCTTTCCGAATTTGGCGTCAAAAATAGAGGTTCCCATTAAAAAAAATAATTTTGACCTTCAAATGACCTTAAAAGTTGACGCCAAGGTCAAAGTTATTAGTACAGTCAAATGACCCCCATCGTCCTGAATAACTTTTGTCTGCACAATTTTTTTTTATTCGGCTTACCAAGGGAGATATTCGGATGCGTTGATTAAAATGGCCCACCCTGTACATACAGAGGTCTCTCACAGATTACTTCATTTAAGACAAATTTCAAAATTTGCCCACAGCAAGTAATAAAAATTTGAACCTAAAATGAATACTAATAAATTAAACTTTTATGGTGAGCTAAGAGGTAGGCAAGAGTGGATGTTCTCAGTTGGATCACGTACGGTACGCTCGTGAAATTGCGCTTGGCTTCTGTGGCGATAAATTAATCGTTTTACGGGCTTGATCTTATTGAATTTCACGTAGTAAAGAAAGTAGCAGAAACAGAGGTGTAGAAAATTACAAACAGAGTGTAATAAGTGTAAGCTAGAACAATACTTTTACGGGAACCAAAACAATTTCACTTCGGCAAAGTGGCGAATGCCTCAAGGTCGTCCGTGTTTAACGTGTTGATGGTCGAGGTCGAAATACCTGCTGCAACAGGAAAAAACTGCTGCAGTTGCAGGAGGTCAAAGGTTAAAAATCTAATTACAAGATATTACAGCGGACATATAAAGGATAAGGATAAGAATAGCAGATGAAATGTGCGGGTTAATAAACTAAAATCAAAAAAGATTGAAGGAAGCGATAAGGTTAATCAAAACTACGAAAGGGTTGGCTAAATCGCGAGTAAGTTTCTATAAAACGATTCAGTAGTGGGAAAACCCAACTTTGCTAGATCTATTAAAAAGAAGCAACAACACAGAAAAATTTTAAAAATGGAAAATATTCTCGAAAAAATCAATAATCCGTTAGAAACGATGAACCAACACATAAAAGAAACAATGGAAGACAACAGAAGTAATAAGGAGGAAATAAAACAACTAAGAATAACAATAGAAAAAAGGGAAGAAAAAATAGAAAGACAATAAATAAAAAAAGCGGAACTAGAGGAAAAAATAAATTGCCAAGACTAAAAATGGAATAGGTACCTGGAAAGAGAAATTAAAAAGAGAAATTTGGTGTGCTATGGAATCTAGTATGAAGAAGGAGAAAACAAAGAAACATTGGAAGAAAAATTTTACAGTAGTTATTAGGAAAATGGAAATAGATCTCAATATCAGAAATGAGGTGGAAGGTATAAAAAGAATGAATAGACCCATTTTAATTACCTTCTCAAATGAAAATAAAAAATGGGAATTATTAAAAAAAATCAATGAAACTAAAGGGAACTAACATCTGGTTAAAGAAAGATCTCACATACTACGGTAACAGCAAGAAAGAAAAAAGCTACTAAAACACATGAAGGAGGGGAGAAAAAAAAGATATACAACAAAATTAAAAGGAAATAAATTAATAATAAGGGGAGAAAAATATGGAATAAGAGACCTTGAGAATGGTGAATACAAACAAAAAGTAGAAAAAGAGGAACGATCAGGTATGAAGAGAACTTTAGTCGATATGTCATTAAGTAACAATGGATAAGAATCACCTGAAAAAAATATGAATAAAAAACCTAACAAAGAAAAAAGGAGGAAGAACAATACAAAACAAAAACGGTTTAGTCTCAAAGCTTACTAGCGGGGTTTTCACAAGAAAGAACAGAGAAAGCAAACAAAGATACACCAATCACCAGGAAAAAATAGGAGGAATGAGAACAATACCTATCCAAATTGAAGACAACCTTGGCAAGAAAACGGAAAAAGAGAAGGAAGAAAGGAGAAGAGAAGAAATGTATAAAAAGTGGAAAATACTAACGAAGAAAGCAGATAAAAGATTAACAAGCTATGGAGGAAGAACATGAATATGAGTGAAAAGAAAATTAAAGAACCTAAAAATCAAACAAACCATACTAAGAAAAAAACAAGAATTGCGACATGGAACGTAAGGACACTATTACAACCTGGAAAAACGATCGAACTAGCACAAACAATAAAGAAGTATAACATCGACATTATAGCTTTGCTGGAAATAAAATGGGCTGGTAAAGGGGAAATCAATAAAAAAGACTATTATGTATTGGAGTGGAAGAGAAAAGAGAGGCAAAAATGGAACACGTTTCATAGTAAACAAGAAACAAATGAACAACATTATAAAATTTGAAGCCATCAATGAAAGAATTTTAAAACTTAGAATACAGGGGAAAGTTATATAATACCACCCTTATATGTGTGTGTGTGCACGAACAGAAACGGATGAAGATGACAAAAAAGAGAAGTTTTACGAATAACTACAAAGTGAGTGTGAAAAACACCAAAACACGATACCCTAATAATATTAGGAGATATAAACGCCCAGATAGGAACAGAAGAACACATAAAAATAACTAAAACTAATAACAATGGAAATAGAATATGTAACTTTGTAGCGGCAATGAATTTATTTTTAATTAGTACAAAATTTCCACATCCACAAAGACAGAAAATAATTGATCACGTCTTAATAAACAAAGATAGGGCTAAAAACTTACAAGATGTCAGGTCATATAGGAGAACCAATATACACACAGACCACATATTAGTAATTGCTATTGTTAGAGAGAAATAAAGTATAGAGTGGGAAAAACAAGAAAAAGAGAAGTAAAAATGGGATGTAGAAAAATTAAAGGATCTAAAAGTGCAACAAAAAATTGGAGAAATAACACAGAAGATTCAACAATACCAAACTTGCAATGAGGATACAAACAAAAATGAAGACCAATGGAGTAAAATAAAAAGTAGTATCTTAACAACAGCAGTAGAATGTGTAGGGTATAAAAAGTATGATAAGAACAAAGAATAGTACGATCAAGAATGCAAAGAAACCACTGAATCAAAAAAAATGGATAAATTTGCTACAATCAAGAGCAGAAGAAGATAAGCAACTTTGTAAAGAAGCCAACATGGCAACAAGAAACATATATAAACAAAAGAGAATAAATGAAAACAAAATAAAAGAGATCCAAGATGAATATAGAATCAAAAACACGAGAAAATGTTACCAGAAGATAAGGCAAGAAAAGAAAACCTTTGAAATAAAATCAAGAGAATACAAAGATGCACAAGGAAAGTCCAGATATGAAGCAAAAGAAATTCAAAATATGTGGAAAAATTATTATGAACAACTATTTAACAATGACAACCAAATAAGTACAATCATTCGAGCAGACATCATAACAAATCAAAATATAATACAAGAACCAACACTAGAAGAAGTAAAACAAGCAATAAGAAGCTTAAAAACAATAAGACACCAGGATGCGATGACATAATAACAGAATACCTTAAATATGAAGGGAAGTTACTACACAAAAAATTACATGAATTAATTTACACGATATGGAAAGAAGAAAAAGCCAGGAGAATGTAGAAGAGGAGTAATTTTTACGATCTATAAAAAACGAGATATAGAAGAACGTTTCAACTATCGAGGAATAATGTTGTTACGGTCTAAAACGACTTTTAGGACACCGTGCCGGCTCATACAAAGATTACGTAAAAGCTAAACGGCCAGCGCGGACGATATTTCTCTAAATCGGGACTATGACTCACCTAGGATCACTGCCCAGCCCGTAACAAAATATGCCGACTAGGCATCAGTGAAGCAAGGGGTGGTCCTACACGATATAACCTACGGGCAACGGCCAACAGCCAAAGGGGCGGTAAACATTGATAAAATTCATTGAGCGCCACCCGGTTTCATCGATATAAACGAAAATGCAAAGATAGCCCAGAGTGAAACCGAAAATCGAATGAGCCTACCTTTTGATTTTACACCTTGGCGAAATCCTAAGCTCAACGGGAATGGAATATATGTGCAGCCTCACGACTTCCAACGCTGCAGCGACCAGCGTCATAACCTACCTGCGACGCTTAAACACTCAGGCTTCGCCGTACATTTATCTTTACACAATCTATAACATAACGTGAAAATAAGCATGCACAGGCTCGCAGGAAATCATAAAGCATCGTTCAATAAACCATTCCATTGGTCCAAACACATGAAAATATGGGTATACAAAGTGTAAAAAGGCTTTCACATCAAACGTTAACGGCATAAAACTGTAAACCAAGCAACAGCGAGCAGTAATATTAGGTTAACTTTTAGACTTTCAACAATTTTTAAGTTATTTAGCATCGATTAGTGATTGAATTAGTGCGTCTTAACTTTAACATGCATCCTGATGAATGAGAATCTTAACCGTCACGTTGGTGTTACAACATTACTAAGAAATTGGTGTCACAATCATCAAATTAAATCTAAGCAACTACGGCCCGTAAAGTACTCTAAACGAACAAAACCCTGCTATAACAGCACATAAAACACCGGCCAAATCAATGGAAATGCACAACGTCAAACTTTGCTGTGAGATTCGAACCGAGGACTTACTTAATGTAAGCGTAGCGCTTATCCAACTGCGCTACGTGGCTTCTCTGGTTTTGTTTATTATATTTTTATTTAGGTTTTTTTCCCAAAAACTCACTTTACGAATAGTTACATTAAGATTTTCATCTACTGTATGAATTCTTACATTGAGCACATGATATTAATGTCTTATGTATATATTTTAGGTGGAGACTATTTAATAGAAATATGTGGCCGACATTTAAACATTTATGGTCAAGGAGCACTAAGATTCATAGATAAACCATGGAGCATGTCAAAAGCCAAAGACGTTAACACTGTGAATTTTAATTATGCCAATTTCCATGCTATAGTGGGAGTGTTAAATAAATTGAAACAACGTTTTCCCAATGCTGATAATTTTGTATTTAAAGATACCAATATTCAGCATTTTGGCCAATTAAATTCTCTGGCTGAAGTGCAAGGACTTTCTTGTTTAACAATTAACGATGAAGGAAATCCTATTGTTCAAAAGAATTGGAAAAGTTATGCAATTTATAGGCTGTCACATTGGGGCTTACGATTTATTAATGGAAAAGAGGCAAGCGAAATAATTTTGTACATACATATAAAAATACTCATAATTATGTTGTTTTGTAGGTGACTGAGGAAGATATTCAAACAGCTAATCAGGAATATAAGAGTTTAAGTGATCTAGTATTATGGTCGTTGCCAAATGTACTCTTGCAACCTCTACTTGTTCGATTACAATTAGATGTTGGTCAAAAAATTACTGAACAGAGTGCTAAAAAATGGCTTTTGTCTGCTGACCCTGCGTTAAGGAGTGTTGTGATAAAGGAAGCTTTGCAATGGAAGAGAGGAGCGGTATCTCAGGTACTTTTTTGTTCAGTAACTGAACAAGTTTTCTTTAAATTCGCCAAACTATTTCAAATTACTTTTGTTTAGGATGACCTGTTGTTAAGGCAGAAAGCTAAAGCTCACATAGGTGCTATGCTCGGTGAAACCTGCAATGCTGTTAATAAATTACGACGCCTCGAGGAGCAGTGGCCTACAATACTACATGAAACAGTTCGTAATATTTTATTAGACTATACCCAAATCGATATGTACATGAAGAGGAAACTACAAGAACTGAAATAATATTTAATATTCACTGCCATGACTTACTTGAGCACAGTATTAAAATAAGTACAAAGCGGACTAATTTGTTATCGTAGCTACTGTATGTTGACAAATAAATAAAATTTTAAAAACCCTTTTCTTAAAGAATTGAATCCTGAAAGTAATTTCCGAACAAGCAGCTACAACAAAAACAAACATTCAAACTGAATAATGTTTAGCATCCAACTGGAACTTTTACTAATTAGTAATCATAACTATGGCCGTGATTGTTCGAAACAAAGTAATCTGAAATCAGTCTACAAAGAGACTCGAAGGCCGCGGCTCTAATACGCTCAGGGAGATGGGCGTGGTCCTAGAAGCGGTACACCACAGGGCAAGCGCGACTGTATGTACAGGGTGCTGCAAAAGAAAAGGGCGCCACGAAGTCCAATGCTTAACGAAACCTTTTGGTCAAACGGGGTGTAATACGGAAACTCGGCCTCACGAACCCTCGTCGCTACAGCAGCAAACGTCGCCAACTTACCTGTGACGGTCCAACGCTCAGGCTTAGCCGTACATAAATCTTTACACTACAACCTGAAAGGGGCATGCACAGACTCGTAAATTATAAGACCTCGGTTATGTAGCGTTTGCAGCAAGTACAGTTTCAAGGGGTTAATTACTAGGCTAATTATACACACAGTACCTTTGTGGCGATGCGCCAAGCGTGGGCGAGATGGTAGCCAGCTGCCTGCTTGCTGCGACGGAAGCTCGAACGAAAGCGTGGGAGTAAAGGGTAGCACCAGCGGAGATTCCAACAACGTGGCGAAGAATGACTCACGTCTGCGAGACGAAGTAACGGTGAGACCGAAGATTTGGACGACCCTGCGATTATGATCCCCAGTTTGGGAAAAAAAGCCTAGATCGGCCTTACGAAATAATGCACGCATACACTAGCCCCAACACACACTTCACTAGACAAGAGCCGTCTGACTCAATCAACAAAGCAGAACAACACGGCCGCCCTCACACGCGCGAAGCGCAGGGGGCGACAAACTTACCTTATCACGACTGTTCTGTCCTCTGCAGCGACCCAGACTCAATTGAATTCCAAAAACAGAAGCCAGCCAAGCTTCGCGCGCGACGCTATCTCACGCCGGCAGATGTGGCCAATAGGAACGCGGTAAGTTTCGCCTGACGACGATGAAGCAGGCCGCGAGAACACAAAAGAATGCGAAGAAACGAATGCCTCTCTGTCGCACTCGCAGGGCCTTGTTTTAAAATTACTGCAGAAAACGCTCCAACAGACAGCTGCAACTGCGACGGCCTAGAGCCCAGCGCGGAGAGAAGCTGCGCGCGTGACAACTTTAGGATTTGAGATGCAAAATAGTGAAAATGTTATGCGGCGAAATATGGCGAAAACTGAACCTAAATACAGGAGGGATGTACTGAAACTGTACGAAATGGTTACGTAGCTATAGGATTCACAGAAAAATAAAATGGCCTGACAAGGAACAACCTCTATGGAAGAAATGTATTCATATTGTTGTACCCAATTTGTAACTTCTTCGGAACTAATGCATTTTACACGAATATCCAAATGAAGCAAACCTTTTAATTCCTGAAGATCTACTATTTGGGTTCTATATTCTGAAGGTAAGATAGTCTGCAGCATAAAAAACAGTTACAATGGAGACATACTGACATACTCTTGTTGCAGACTTTCGTGAAACATTCATTAGAACAAAAAATTAGGTGTTTTGATTGGTATTCGTTAGCATTCTGCCACAGTACTACATATGTGGCAAACATTGCTCAAAGTGCTCAACTATTAATTTTTATTTGAGAAATTGATGAAAATTTCAGTATAATCAAGTTATCATCAAGGATTATCAAAGAAACGTATTTAGAAATATTTTCATCTCTATTCATGATAGCTGACATAAATAAAATTGCTGCAAAATTCCAAATAGAAATTCTAGAACTCCAAGAGAACAAATTGAAAAATGAATTTAATAAAAATCTAGATTCTCAAGAATTTCCAAACTTGATCCACAACGCAAAAAAGTAATATCATTTGGGAGCACATATAAATACAAACATTTTTTTTCGAAAATGGCGTTTACAAAATAAAAAAAAATGCATCTCGGATAATGGATGCAAATTTGGAGCACATCTTGCGGGTCACCATTACTAAAACCGCACTGGATATCAATCAATTCATTATTAAAAAATAAGCAGTAGCAATTTTTTTTATTGACATTGTATTTTTTTAGCTTTGTTTTCGGTTATATATTTATATGTAATGATATATTATATTTTATAACAATAGTGGAAAATGGAAAATATTGTGAAAGTGTAGCGTTTGGTAAACAGGGCTTAGTTAAGTGAATCAATCACACTAGCACAGATATTAATTACACTTTCGAGTGAGTTATGAATACCATCTTTTAGATGACCACATAACGAATGCATAATTTGTTATGCTCAACACATAGCGTGGGGCAATAACACCAACCCCAGAGGTAAGTCACTTCTTGATTTCTTTCTAGAAAATAGGCTCATGACAATGAATCTACCTAATAAACCCACATTCATAACTAGTGTTAGAATGGAGGTCATTGATATATCTGTAGCCACCACAACTATGGCAAACATGGTAGAAAAATGGCATGTATCTGAAGATCCATCGCTCTCGGACCACAGATACATCAGATTTGACATTAAGACACCAGTGCTAACCGACCTGGAGTACAGGAATCCCAGAAACTGCAACTGGGGCGCATATAAGGAGAACCTCAAGTAGGCACTCCGGGATTGCCCCTCCAGGGCCAGTAACACTGCTGAATTAGAAACAGTGGCCAACGCCATAACTGAATCACTGATAAATGCCTTCGAATCGTGTTGTACTGCAACTTTCAGAGCTGCGGGTGGAGACAAGAAGGCTATTTGACAAAGCAAAAAGGACAGGGAAGTGGGCCCCTTATAAAGAAGTCCTTTCGTAATACAACAACGAAGTGAGGAAAGCAAAACGATCCTCATGGAGGGAGTACTGCAAGGGAGTCGACATGACACCAGAATGTGCAAAACTCCAAAAAGCGCTGGCGAAAGAGACCACAGATAGTGGGAACACTGAAAATTGTTTAAGGAGAATACACGGAAACTGGGGAAGAAACACTGGCAGTTCTACTACAGGCGCATTTCCCAGGCAGTATACTATTACAGAGAGATAGCACCTGTGATCACGTGTTACAGTATCAAACTGTTCTAACAACACTCACGGGTGAGTGAGTGCCAAATACTTGGACATGTCTGGGAAACGTCCACACTTACCCTGGAAATCGTACGAAACAGGCTAAAGGCCATGGCTCGAATACGCTCAGGGCGATGGGCGTGGTCCTAGAAACGGTACACTACAGGGCAAGCGTGACAGTATATATAGGGTGTTATAAAATAAATGGGCCCCACATGATTCAATCGGGGAAAACCTACGCTTAAACGAATCTTGAAAGCCAAACGGGGTAGCAATACTCAAATACTAACTCTCTAAGAACAACAATGTAGCGATAGCACGTCGACCTACCTGCAACACTCGAGCACCGCTCCCAGCCTTCACCTTACATCGATCTTGACATAGAAGCGGAATCACCTTGTAAATAAGCATGCACACATAATAATAATAATAATAATAAATTTATTGGTTTTCTCGATCATACAATGACATAGGACACGTCACAAAAAAGGTTACTTAAAATGGCAAAAATTATGAAATGTATACATGTAATAGTTAAAACAACATAGAAATACATAAGTTAACAGTAAAAGTTCCCTAAGGAATTAAATAAAACGTTTATATAAAAAGCTTAAAATTAAAACAGTGTACAACTACCTGAATTTATTATTATGTTTATTGCACTTTAATTTAGTTTAAAATTTAAATGTTAAAAACCCATCTAGCGTATAAAAGGCGTTTTTGAGAATTAAAGTCAAATCTTTTTTAAATGTCTGGCTGCTACATGTTTTAAGAATAACAGGTAGTATATTATAGAGGACCGTACCCATATACCAAGGACTGGATTTATATAATTGAAGGCGATTATTTTGATGCTCTCAGTTAAGACGACCGTAACGAGTGCTCTTTTAAAAACTTGAATTTACTAATATTAGACTTAAAATACAGTATAATTTCTAGTATGTAGATACTAATAAGAGTTAAAATACTGTGATTGATACCAGGGATAATCATAAGTCAAATACAGTAAACAAATCTATTGGAACAAACCCATGGCCGAAAGTTACAAGAGGGCCGAAATTGTCGGCGCATACAATAATACACTCATAGTGGTACAGGCCTACCCTAAAACGAATAAATTTAGGCCCAGCTGGGAGCGCCTTATCTAACATCAACACTTACATAAGTACAAGAAAGTTCAAGAATAAGCGCCCAGTGCTTTGAGAAAAGACTACCAGCAAATATATTTAACTGAGTAAACAAAAGTGAAATGCAGTAAGGAACGTACCGCGCTTTGGTTAAATGCTATTAGCAAATAGATATTTAATTAAGTACATAAAAGTGAAATACAGCACTGAACGCACCATGCTCGAGTTAAATTCTGTTAGCAAAGATATTTAATTAAACACACCAAAATGAAACGCAACAATGTACGCCCAATACTTTAAGAAAATGACACTAGCAAAGATGTTTAATCAGTTACACAAGAGCGTGCTACAACAACCAACGCACACTGCTTTAAGAAAGCGCTACTGGCAATTATGTTTAATTAGTAACACACACGCTGGAATGCAGACATGAACGCACACAGCTTCGACTGGAAAGTTATTAGCAAGCGTGATTAATTTAGTTACACACGCTAGCCAATTTGACGGCAACATATAACAATTAGCGTATAAATTAAGAAACACTAAATACTTTGATTCTAATTGGTTGGGCCTTTAAGCGGGGACGTTGACTGCAGCAAGCGGGCGACGTCTATCGCACAGCGGTCAATTGACCTGGGGGTAGCGGAACTCGATGATGTTCGTAAAATCCCTTTAATATATTCGGGAATGGTTGCGTAACGCACTCCTGGCGACCACAAACCTGCGCAGCCGATAATTAGGCTGTTCGAGAGAATGATCCCATACCAGATGACGGAAACATTGGCTAAACAAGCCTTCGTAATTACTGATGGAGCGGCATCGGCTAATTAGGACAACAGCACGGCTCTCTGAGCACACGCCGTCACTTCACCATTTGCCTAGGAACGTCTGACTCAAAAAAAACCACAAGCCACGATCTAGCTCTCGCTGCCGGTCTCACGCGTGACCAATCACAACTCAGCCCGCGTCAGATGCGACAAAACACATTATCGGGAGACTGTGACAGAAGTTGAAGTTGTCCTGCTTGCTCTCATTGGTCGTGTTTTTGAATATATTGAAACCAACCGTTCTTACACGCGATGGGGCAAACCGCTGCACTAAACTGGCATAGAGATTCGAGCGGTACGCCAGACTTTTAAATAAAACCAAAAGCCACGTTCGTGTTTGAATTTTTGTTTGATGCGAAAAGCTGAAGTATTATATGATAAACTATGACCGCAACGGACCCGATATACAGGCAGACTCGCCAACTTTGTACCAAAACTGCTGCAAATAGTCATGGACCTATTGTAATTAAAAATGGCCTGACACACGGTGTAGGAATATATCTACGCAGGGCCACACAAGAGAACTGGAAGACAGCACATCAAGTGATAAACATAACTAAACTTAAATCGGCACTACACAGTTTTAAACCATTTAAAGCTCCAGGTGGAGACGGGATCTGCCCAGCTCTACTCACTCAAGGCTGGGGTGAACTATCCACCCGTCTATGTGTAATGCTAACGGCAAGTTGTAGCATTCCACAGTCAGCGCTACTAAAATAAACTAATAATTTTGAATTGTAGCAAAACCTGAAAGTTATACAACTTATAGTACTTAGAAGAAATACAGGTTGCATAATCTTCACCTAGTATTTAATTTTAAATAGATGGCTAATTTGGGAAATCTTCAAATTAAAATAAAAGAGAAAAACCATTTCCTGTTTTGTAAAAAAAAAACAAATTTGGTCTTGATAGCGTCCAGCGACGAATAAGTTAGGGGTTCTTTCTCAGCTCAAAGGATAATATATATGAATTTGAGACCTCCAAACTGTAAGATTATAATTAATCTACTTCTGCATTCTATTATATTGTAATGGTTTTTCATGCAAATACTTAGATTTAATTCATTGGGCATACTAATGATAGAAAAAGCAGTTACAAATCAACTGGAATTTAACTTTTTACTTCACCTGAAATTCTTTATTGTCTTTGAACACTAAACGCAATGATTCGGTTGGATAAGGTCACACGGAGTCTCGGCGAAACCTTTTGGAGTGCCTAATTTGAAGTAGACGATAATATTAGACCAGCACTAACACCCGTATGCATAGTCGTTCACCAGCGGCTCGCCGGAGTTTCGTTATGAATAGTATGTTGGCGGCACTGTACGTCCTTGTCAAATTCGAGATTATCAGGTTAGGTTTTCCGTCAGTTTTGACAGAAACTGACACAAAATCTAACCTGCTAACCTCGAATTTGACATAGACGTACAGTGCCGCCAATATAACTATTCATAACGAAACTCCAGCGAGTCGCCGGCGAGCCGCTGGCGAATGACTATACATACGGGTGTTAAATATCGTTAGGAATTCCTCACCCCCAAATCCGCTTCATCAGTCCGGCGACGAAAATGTTTCATCTTAACCGGTAATTCAACTCGATAAGCAAGGTAGCAGTTTCTGGGAGCATAAGATTGACTTCTCCTTGTTAAGTCAGTATGAAATTTAATCTACCGTAAATAACTTTTTAAGAATGTAATAAGAAAATTTGATTACTTTTTCAGTAGAAATGTTAAAAGAAACCAAGTAAATAACCACAGGTTAGATTTTATAAATGTTAATTAAACTTTTCGCGAAGTTCTTCCGGCACTTCAAGAGCATGTTCTTGAGATAATTTCAAGCAAAACAGTTCATATGAACATGTGTCCTATTCTCAGTATTGGATTGGTCGAGATGGGCCACACAATTGGCCGTTCAGATCTCCAGATCTAAATCCCCTAGATGACAACATATGGGGTTGGATGAAGAAGTTGGTGTACGAAGAGAAAGTAGAAACATGCGAGGCTTTAATCCAGCGAATTTTAAATGCTGCAGCACAAATAAAAGACAGCCATGCTAAGGTAATGAATGGAATGCGTGATATTCACAGACGTGCGGCAAAATGCATTGAAGTAGGAGGTTGAATTTTTGAACATCTATGACTACGTTCTTTTAAATTATTAGTCTGCTGCCATTTATTTTGTTATTTTTGATGTCAGAAATAAAAATTATTTAAGATTAATTTAGTTTAAAATGTGTATAGCTCAATAAATATTGAGAATAGGACACATGTTCATATGAACTTTTGTGCTTGAAATGATCTCAAAAACATGCTCCTTAAGTGCCGGGATAACTTCGCGAGACACCTTGTATGTGTCAAATAATGGGCATTTCTTATACTTTGGAAATGTGAATTGAGTTATCCGATAAAACATTTAACAACCAGTATTCGCAAACAGAAATAGGTTAAGAGGGTATAGAGAGCTCTTTAAATTTATCTTACCTATATGCGCAGAATTTCAGAAAAAGAAAGAACACTCCCAAACTCATAATTAATTAACTTAAATCATAAATTGATATAAACTCCAATTTGATATTTCAGTATAAAGTGTCATTTATGAAATGCAATAGCAAATAAACCTTTTTCTATTAAACTCATAATTAATTATAGTAATTTACGATGCAAGTAACGTTATCAAGCTTTTTACATTACGAGGGATTAGTTTGAATAAACGAACGACGTTAGAAGCGAGTTCTTTAAAATTCTCGAGTAATGTAGAAAGCAGATAAGCAGATACTGTGGAGGTGATCCGTTGTTGAGAAACCAGATCTGTATCCTGCTTGTTCAAGAGGTTGATTTTTCTCCAGTTTAATAGCTATTATTTCCTTGATTATTTTTTTCGTAGCGATCTCAACCAATCAGAAGGCTGGATTTAGTTAAGTTATCTTGTATAATTTCGATTATACAAAATCGATTATACGAGAGTAACTTCACTAGGCAACGCAATAGTACTTAACTGTTGTCAATTTGATCCTGTTTTCATAGAGATGACTTTCAGTTAGGTTAATTCAAACAAATCGAGCTGCCAATAAAATATTTATTTGATCCTAATATTAAAATTTACTCAAAAAATAATCAAATCGAATACAATGCGTACTTCGAACAGGTTATACGTCTCAAACTTCCTGCACAATAACAAATCGTGTCAGTTTGACAGAATAATCCTCCCGCTGACGCGGTCGGACTATTTAACCTGTCAAACTGACACTCTTTTATTATTGTGCATCAAGTTTTCGACATATAACCTGATAATAACGAAGTACTTATAGTATTACTTCTGATTATTTTCTTAAATGTTTTGTATAAGGTGGATATCAAGCTAATGGGCCTATATTTGTTCATGTTATCTAGGTTGCCCAAGATAATAACTAATTCTTGCCATGATGTTGGGATTGTTTCTGTTTCTAAGATTTTGTTGAATAGAGTTAGAATTAGTTCTTTCAATTTTTGTGGTATATAACTGAGCTTGTCTGCCGTTGTCCCCTGGTGATTTTTCTTTCTTCAAACATTGTTTGTTTTTTCCAGCTTTTCCATTTTTACAACAGGGATAATTTCTTCGTCCGAAAATTTTTGCTCTGATGACTTGATCTTCTTCTTTTTCTCTCCTTTGTATAAATCTTTGTAAAAATCTGTAGCTAAATATTTCAGATATTTTTTTACGGTGTTAAAGTAAGTTTACTTCATTTCCATGGTATTTTATGAATTTGTGGCTTCTTAATTTTTCTGGCTCTGTCGTATTTATCATTTATTGTTAAACTAACTCTTAGCATCCTATGATCCGTACTAAACTTACATTTATTTATTACTTCCATATTGGTTATCCATTGTCTTATATTTGTTAATACATAGTCAATCTCGTTTTTTACTTGCTTGTTTGGCGAAATCCATGTCCATTTCATTCCTTTCCTCTTTTTAAATATCTAGTAGACTGTCACTATTTTGTGTTCTTGAGCAAATTTGAGCAGCCTTCTCACACCTTCGTTCCTTCTTCCACATCCATAAGGACCCATTACATCGTGGTGCTTTGATCGCTTTACCTGCTTCGTCAAAGAATGTTTCGATTTCTTCTGTTTCTGCTAACATTGTAAGTGCGTACACTTGTCCTATTCCAACTTTTATATTTGGCTTTAATTCCAAGAGCAACATAGCACATCGGTCTGAATAACCTTTAAATTCTTGAATTCAAAAGCCCACTCTGTACAGACCTTTTCTTTGCACAATGTAATAAAATATATGGCCTAGTTTAGTATCTAAAAATATTTCTCTAATACTACGAATTTCTGAAATGCCTATAATATCCCATTGGATGTCTGTCATGGCATGGGCTAGTTCTTCGTATCTATCATTTGATGGTAGGGTCTGTACATTTATAGTAGAAATGTTTAAGCCTATCATTTTACCCACAAATTTAGACTCTAATTTGCTTATTTTATTGTTAATAGAATCCTTAGTATTATTAATGGCATTATTAATGAAAGAAGAATATGAGGGGTAATGACCTTCTACTTCCCTAATGGCTAGTTTGCTGGGAAGCACCTTGTTAATAGTGTTTCTGTATGCTGTCATAAACGAACTCTTTATTATGTACTAGTACCAACCTAACTATACATATATATCCATTAAATCTTCCTTCTTTTAATTAAGGCATTCACAAAATTCTTAACTTATTCAACAAAGTCTTTAAATTTGCATGTTCCTTCTTTTAATAAAGACATTCACAAAATTCTTAAAGTATTCAAGAAACAAAGTTTTTAAATCATTCACAAACAAAGTCTTTAAATTTCACAGGCACCTTGACTTGCCGTCCTCTTGATGTGACTTGGTCTGGCACCCTTGGTTCGTTCTGCTGTACTTCTTTCACCTTCCCGTTGACCTTCTGTCGCTCTTCTGTTTTATCTTGACATTCTGTGATTGTTGTAGTTTCTTCTTTATTTCTTGTTTCATTCTCTTTTCTTGATGTTTCTACTGTCTCTGGTGGCTGTTCGGCTGTTGTTCTTATATGTCGGCTATTTCTTCTGAATTTATGCCCCTCTACCTCCACAATGTATGATCTTGGGTCGAGTTGTTCAATAACTTGCCCCTTGGCCCACTTGTCTGCTCGTCTTTCTGGATTAAGTTGCACCCTTATGTCTTGACCAACAATTAATTCCTTTCTGGCTTTAGCGTTCTTATCATATACTGCCTTATATTTTTCCTTTTTCTGGTTGATTTTTTCTGGTACGTTGTTTATTACTTGTGGTTTCAATAACGCTGTTGCTGTACGTAGTCCGGTATTAGTTCTTCTTGACATGAGCCTTTGGACTGGACTGCTTTTCATGCCTTCAGTTGGTGTGTTTCTCCAGTTTAATACTGCTTTCCAGAAGTCTGATTTTGCTCTAGCCGTTCTTTTTAACATCTTCTTTACAATTTTTACTGCTGATTCGGCTCTCCCATTGGATTGATGGTGGTAAGGTGATGATGTGCAGTGTATAAACCCCCAATCTTTGCTAAATTTTCGAAATGCTGAACAATCCAACTGTGTTCCAACATCTGTATCTACTACTTCCGGTATTCCATGCACACTAAAGTATTTTTTGCACGTTTCTATGATTGTTTCCGCTGTTATATCTTGTAACAATTCCGATTCCGAATAGTCTGAATAGTAGTCCACAATAACTATGTAATCCTGTTTATTGTATTTAAATAAGTCTATTGCGAGTCTTTGCCAAGGCCTTTCTGGAGTTTGATGCGTTACCATCGGTTGCTTTTGCTGCGCTATTTCCGATTCTCTACATGCCTCGCAGTTTGCTATCTTGGCTTTAATATCATTGGTCATTGCCGGCCAGTACACCACATCACGAGCTTTTCTGATGCAAGCTGCTGCTCCTAAATGACTTTCATGTACTCTTGCTATCATTTCCTTTCGCATTTCTTTTGGAATTATTACAGTCATACCTTTGAATATTACACCATTTTGTACACTCAGTTCTTCTCTAAATTGCCAATATTCTCGAATATCTAATGAAGTTTCGTCCTTCCTTTCTGGCCTTCCTCTTAGAATTGTTTCTGTTAGCTTTTGTAATACTTCGTCTTTTGCTGTGTACTTCTGTATTTGTTGTAGACGCTCTTCTTTTAAATTCAGATGTTCTGTCATGTTGATTTCTTCTAATTCTCGGTATATTTTCTCGCGTTTATTTCTTTCTTCTCGTTGGTTACTTTTAATAGTAGCTCTCGAAAGAAGATCCGCTATGTACATTTCTTTTCCAGCCTTATAGGTTACTTTTAAATCGTAGTTCTGTAGTTTTAACAACATTCGTTGTAGCCTTTTCGGAGCTTTCAACAAAGATTTTCTAAAAATTATTTCTAACGGTTTGTGATCCGATTCAACTTATTGATTTTTGACCACAGATGTACTGATGAAATTTTTCACATGCAAATACTATCGCCAAACACTCTTTTTCAATCTATGCATAATTTTCTTCCACTTTCGATAGTGTTTTTGAAGCAAATGCTACAGGTTTTCCTTCTTGCATTAGAGATGCACCCAAACCATGGCTGCTTGCATCACATTGGATGGTTACTGGTTTGTTTGTACTTGTACAGTAATATTTCAGCACTGGCGTTGCTGCTACCATTTGTTTTATTTTGTTGAATGCTTCCTCTTGGGTATGCTGCCAAGCCCACTCATTGTCTTTGTGAATTAGTTTCCTAAGTGGTTCTGACACTTCCGACAGTTGTGGTAAGAATCTGCATAAATAGTTCACCATTTCTAAAATTCTTTGTGTTTCTGTTCTGTTTTTTGGTTGTAGCATCGTTGTTATCGCTTCAACTTTCTTTGGATCTACCTGAAGCCCTTTTTCTGTTAGTATGTGTCCCATGTATTCAACTTGTTGTCTTCTAAATTTAAAATTTTCTAGATTAAATTTCAGATTTACCTGTTTTGCCCTTTCCATTAGTTGAATTAGGTTTCTGTCATGATCCATGATGGCTTCTTCCTTTGTGTCCCCACTCCCATAGACCAATATGTCATCTGCAATTACCTCAATTCCTGTCAAGTCCTCCAATGTCTCATGTAGTCTCCGCTGAAACTTTTCAGGGGCTGTAGAGATTCCAAATGGCATTCTATTCCATTTGTACCTTCCGTATGGAGTCCAAAACGTAGTCAATTATGAGCTTTTGTTGTCCAATTTTATGTGCCAAAAGCCTTCTCGAGCATCGAGTGTGCTGAAAACTTTAACCTGGCCCAACTTCGGTAACACTTCTTCTATCGTGGGAATTTGATAATGTGCTCTTTTTAATGCCGTGTTCAGATCCCGAAGATCCAAACATATGCGTAGTTTATTTGGTTTTTTCACAATCACTAAATTGCTTACCCAAGCCGTCGGTTCAGTGACTTTTTCTATCACTTTCTGTTCACACAGTCTTCCCAGAGTTTCCTTCAATTCTGCTTTCAGCGAGACCGGTATTCTTCGTGGTTAGTTCACTACAGGGCTGACACTTGTATCCAATTTCAGCTCATATTCTCCCGGTAGGCATCCCAATCCTTTGAATATCTCCTGGTATTTTTCTACTACTTTTTCTCTCGTCAAAAACTGTGTCTCGTTTACTTCTCCAATTTCTTTAACTGCGTTCACATTCAATTTTATCAAATCCAGCTGGAGGCAACTTTCAGCTCCTATCAATGGTGGCTCCTTTCCGTCCATTACTTGAAATGTTAATTCGTACATCTTATTTTTAAATTGACAGTTTAGTACTACTTGCTCTTTCGGTTTTATCACTTTACCGCAATAAAACCTTAGTTTTGCCATTGACTTATCCATCTTTGGTGCTCCTTCTTCAGCTATATTACAGAGTTGATGAAATCCAATCACATTACAGGTAGCACCTGTGTCGATTTGGCCTGTAACTAGCTTGCTTCGGTTTCTTATCGCCAAATTCAGATCCACCATAAGCTTTTTCTTCTTACTTGGTAAACAAATTGCATATACCAAATTGTAGACCGATTCTTCTTCTTCCGATCCAGTTTGGTTGGACTCTTCTTCCACTGCATGCACTTTTGACCAACAGCACTTCGCGTAGTGGTTTTTCTTCTTACAAGGTCCCTTTGTTGTTGTTGAGGAAACTCCTTCAGTAACGTTTGTTGCCACATTTTTGGTCTAGTTGCAGTTTTGTTCTGTTTTTTTACCTCCTTTTCGTCTTCAATGTTCTCCGTTGATGGGTTTTGAATTTATTGTCCTTAGATGTGTTATTGTGATCCTTCTCTTCTCTTTATTTCCAGCTGTTGGTTCTGTTGTAGTCTTTGAGTGAGAAGCTCCTTTGCCGTATACACTTCACCGTTGACAGATTATCGTATTTAATGTTTGCTAGTAGACCCCTTGATTTGGCCTCTTTCAAGTATTTTATCAAAGTTTTTCCTTCTAGAAGTACTGTTTCAGTATTTTATTGCTTGTTATTTAAGTATTTGATTACAGTTGTAATTTCTACTGGGGTGAAGGGTTTTATTGGTGGGCTTAGTTGTAACGGAGTTTGTAGAATCTTCCGTTCTTCTTCAGGTGTAACAACGGCAGGATGCAGTTGAAATATGTTAGATAGATGTTCTGCAAAAAAATCAGTTTTCTCATTTTCTGTTCTTGCTCAAGAGCCGTCTACTTTCAAATTGGTGGAATAGGTTTTCGAGCATCTTTTAGTTTCTTTGCTGCTTTCCAAAGAGTTGCTTACATATTCATTAAATTTTTCGTTTTTCCATTCCCTTATAGCTAATTTTAAATCTCTGGTTAACCTATTTAAGTTATTTTTGTCTATGGGGTTTCTGGTTTGCTACCAGATTCTCGTGGCTCTCCTTTTGTCGGTAATTTTGGTTTTAATGTATAAAGGGTAATTTTCAACCGTTTCGGTTTCTTTGTGCCTGGTCGGCATTGAGTAGTAGGTTGTGTTTTGGAAGCTTGTTATTAGGTGTTCTACGGCAGTGTAAATTTCGTCCTCTGTTTTCGACAAAACTTTAATTGTTATATTATCCGTTAGGTGTTCCCTGTACAAGTCCCAATTTGTGTAATTGTTGTAGAGTGAAGGCTTCTTTTGCTTTGTAATAATAGAAGTACTGGTTGTTATTATAGATGAGTGATTTGAGAAAAGGTTAAAACACTATTCCACTTTACAGTATCTTGGGGATAGTCCTTTGGTAACGAAGAAGTCTAAAGCTTAGGTACTTAGGTCAGCTGTAGGCTCTCCAGTGTATAAATGGTTGTAGTTGTTTGCCAACGTGGCCTTATGTAATTCACGCCCTTTGGGGGTTAATCTTGAGCACCAGATTGGATTTTTACCTAGTAATCCCCTCCTGCTATGAACCTGTTTTCTAGTTTCTCGAAAAATGCTTCATATTGATTTTATTTTATGGAGTGTCTTGGTGGGCTGTATATTGATGCTACTATTAATGGTCATTTTGAGCTTTTGACGTTTATGATAGTGTCCTGCAGATAGTCAGTTGAGAACTCTTCCATGCCGTAGTGGGAAATATGTTGCCGTTTATAATAATTGCTGACCCAATGTGAACTGTTTCATCAAGGTGGTTGGTGTGGTATGTGGTATAATTGTGGATATTGAAATGACTTTTTTTCCATTAAATGAGTTTTGGATATTAGTAAGATGTCTATTTTGTGTTCTTTTAGCAACAGTTCGACAAGCAAGCGATCTTGTGCTAACATACTTGGATTCCAAGAGGCTATTCTGAGGGAATCCATTATTAGTATCGGTATATTGACCAGCTTATAAAACATAAGGCATGTTTCTCTCCTTGTGTTTTTAGATATCTTTTTATAGCTCCACACCTGTAGTTGAATTTCGCTATTTTGCTCCTGATGTCTCTTTGTATCCTAGATAATTAAAGCAATTGACTCGTTCTATTGGCGTATTATCAATAAATGATTTTCGTTCAAAAGGAATCTTGGCTTTTAACAGCTAATACTGGAGTCTTTGAAGTAGAGATATCTAAATTATATAAATTTTTAATGTTTTGTATAGTTTATGAGAAGAATAGACGCCTTAGAAATGTTTTGCTACCGTAGAACGTTACGCATTCCATGCACTGTGCACAGAATCAAAGCGTCGATTTTAGAGGAAACTAAACCATTTTAGAATTAAATGAGGCAGAAAGGATTTTTAGCAAATGAAAAAGGGGTCAACTGTGTTTTTATAAATCCCTCACTATCTCTTAAACCTGATCATATGACGATTTGGTTTTTGCTTCCAAAGGTTTTCGATACAAATGTCTAAAAACGTATTTCAGGATTTTGCTCGCCCCCTAATGAATATGCATTCGGAGTGAATTATAGAACCCATTGTATCTCCTGTGTTTGTTGAGTTACAACATTCTTTTACGGAATATAGATGTTTAAAGAAATTAGAAAGGGGTTTGGTTTTTTGAAATTTCACCCTTAAAGAGGTAAAAATGGAAATTTGAGAAAAGGTAAAGTTAAAATTTTGGACTTTTTTCTGTGGGTTCATTTGAAATCAAAATAAGGTAGAAAGAATTTCCACCCCTAATGGGGTGGAAAGGGGTAAACGGTGTTTTCGTGAATTCCTCAATATATCTTAAACCGGATAAGATATAGATTTAATGTTTGCTTGCAAAGGTTTTCAATATAATGTCTAAAAACGTATTTCAGGATTTTTTCCTTATCGACCCCTAAAGGTGCGAATATGCATTCGGGGTGAATTATAGTATCCATTGTATCTCCGTTGTTTATCATCAGACCAACATTTTTTGTCATATATGTCTTAAAAAAAAAATGTGATTTAAAGATTTTTTTTTAAATTTCACTGTTAAAGCGGTAAAAAGGGAGTAAAAGTAAAAATGGATAAGAGGTTAAAGTTATTGTTTTTTTCGCTGTGAGTCCAGTTTAGAATAAAATGACAGGATTTCCGAAATTCCACCCCCAGGTGCTGGAAATGGGTATCTTACTATAATTTATGAATACAATATTTAATTTGTCGAAGCAGGACATTTGGGCGCCGCCGTCTGGGCGCCGCCGTTTGGGCGCCGGCCGTTTGGGCCCCGGGACTTTTGGGCCCCGCCGATTGGGCGCTGGACATTTGGGCGCCGAAATTTTGAAATATTAAAAATAGTCGACGATTTTTCTGTTATTTATCGTAAATATGATTTTTTGCAAGAAATTTCAAATGACATTGTTCACAGTGTAATATATTTGATATACAGTGTGTCCCAGATCGAGTGGGATTGCATGGGTACTTTCATGTCATTGAAGATGGAGATTTGGTTAAATGGGCAATGTTTTGCAGTTTTATATGCTTATTTAAAATCCGTTTGAAAAAGTTCAAAATGTTGAACCAATCAGAAGTTATTAAAAAAAACTAAAAACTGCCATTTTCTTGTATGTCAAATATCTTCGTAAGTATAAGAAATACGAAAAAAAGTTTCGTATGAAAATCACTGTTTTCGATGAGATCAATTTAAAATTGGTGCCGAGCCAAAATTCAAGATGGCTACTTTTGAGGTACTGGTAGAGTCCGCCCAACGTAGGATAGGGACAGGCACGTCATCATTGCCAGGGTGCGCAGTGGTTTGGCGATTACCCCGATGGGCCATAGTTACTTAGCAACGGCACGTTCTTTCATAGGCGTCCTGTTACCAAGGGGTTTAGTTATTGATAGTTGTTCTCATTTGTGTTTCATGTTATTAAAGATGTCGACAAAAAAATTGGTGTTAAGGGAAAGACGATTAAAACTCAAGAACGCGAAATTATTAATAACGTAATTAAGTCTATCTACTCCAGTGGGATAGGTAACTCATTACGTCACTCATTTGACACTATTTCCGTTAGGTAATGAAGCTCATTACACCACTCAGTCATATAATGGCTTCATTACCTAACTGAGTGGTGTAATGGCTTCATTACCTAACTGAAATACAGTCAAATGAATGACATAATGACATTTGCCTACTAAAATATTTTTGAAAATGACAGATCTGACATTTCTCTTAATGTACTTTTCTCAATTTTAGGCAGTTGTAGATAAAATTTTGTACAATACATGTGTGATAATGCATCATTAATATACTTGTGTGCTTATATAACTCGTAATTCATATTCTTATTTAGCTATTTCGCCACTCTGCAAATTAAAATATTAAATAACGAAAATATCTGCCCTCGTTATCAACGAATAACAATGTCAAAAACTTCATTGGAGGTTGGTCGTTTTTCCTTCCAGTGAAAAAAGATAAGTTTCTTGTTCGTTTTAATTGTTATTCGTTGATAACGAGGGCAGATTGTCCGTCGAAACGTTCGTTATTAATATTTTAGTTATTTAATATTTTAATTTGCAGAGTGGCGAAATACCCAAATAAGAATATGAATTATGAATTCACGCCACAAAGAAGTTTCAGAGATTATCTACATAACTCGTGCTACGCACTCGTTTGTAACTTCCACACACGTATATTAATGATGCTCTTATCCCACTTGTATAGTAAATAACTATTATGCAGCGTGAAGGTGAAAACGGGCTGCAAATACCTCTTGCAAATTACCGGGAGCATATCTATTCTTCATACATAATTTGTACGTCCACCCACACGTTTGGTATGAAATTTCTACTCAGTAAATAAATAAGCGAAAATTGGTAGATACACTTTTTATTAAATTAATGCAAAATAAAGCTATACACATAAGTAGGTACACATTTAATTGATAATTATTTTCAAACAACATTGGAAGCCGAAAGTTTCTACCTATTTGTAAACATTTACAATGAGCATTTTCTGCCTAACCTGACTTAAGATAAAATCGACTATTAAAGTGTTCATCCATGCTAAACTTTATCTGCAACAAAATTTCAATCACATTCGGAAACACCCAAAATCTTAATATTGCTGTAGGTACTTAATAGACCCATTAGACGAGGGATTATATCAAAGCCGTTGGTTGGTGATGAATTCACCTATCTCTAAAAGATAGTTTTGAAATGATCTGGAATTACCGGTGATGAGTTGGCCTGTTTATTTAATTGCAGGTTAGAATAAACGAAGAGTTCACTTCTATCCATGTACGCCACTGCCAATTCTTGAGGCGCGTGACGTAACAAAAATCCGCGCAGCCGAACTGTGACGTGCCTGTCCCTATCTTACGTTCTGCGGATTCTATCAACTTCCTTAAGTTAAATGGGCGCCATATTGGATTTTTAGGTTACTGAATAGAATTTTTTATTCTCTTTTCAACAATGTAAGACAACGTATGATTGATTAAAAAATTCCAGTAAAATTAATTGTATATATTTTTTAAATTTTATTCTCATTATTATACTACAACCATAAGTAAAAAAACAACTTCCGGGATTGGACCGTGTTATTATTGAGAAGAACTTCGACCTCAATAATGACGCGGTCCAATCCCGGAAGTCGTTTTTTACGTAATGACAATGGCCGTGAAAGCCTCCGAAATCATCTTACTACAACCATAGCTTTATCAATCTATACAAGGGGAACGACAATTACGTACACATTTCCAGGGGGTACGTGAAGTATAAAAGAGCGATGGGGAGCTTTCTTCGAAAGAATATTATTTCTCTTTTACCTACAATATTGTATTGCAGCGTTCGTTGGTTTAGCGTATTATGTGAGCGAGGAGAACTCTAGAATTAATTTAAGATTTAGGCCCGGTTTTACAGTGCAAGTACCGGGAGACCATAAATGGTTGTGATTTTTTTTCTTAGGTTGGCACTGTTTATATTTGGGGCACTATAGGTCTACTATGTCAAATTCGAGGTTAGTAGGTTAGGTTTTGCGTCAATTTGTATCAAAACTGTCGCAAACGACAAACCTCAAATTAATTTCAAATTGTTTTCATTTCTGACCAATCGAGCGCCTCGATGCGTACACAGCAATAGTTGATCCTTACATAATTTTCCAATGTTAATTCCCCTATCTATTATGATCCTTTGCGAGACACACAAATTAATTAAAATTATTATTTTTAATAAAGAAACAAGAAGTTTATGAACTGGCAATTACGTTTATGAACGACCAATTAAGCAACCTGTGAATTTAAATAATAACTTAAATACGGATGGGGCCAATATTAAATATCACAGCAATGAGATAACATGAACAAGAAAATAACACGTATTGCTTGAGAAATATTCGAGTAGGCTTGACGCTAATTTGTTTTTTTTGATAGTCATCTCTTTCTTACTTGAGCATTCTATTTTGTTTTTCATGTTGTCATTGCTGTGATATTTAATTTTGGCTCGATCGGTACATCTAACCGCTACCAAGTAAGTACAAATTGTGCTTTTAGTTGGTGAGGAATTAATAATAAGTTTTGAATTAAAATTTTAATTTTGACTACTTCTGTTAATAGCTGTTTTCTATAAAAATGTGTTAATTTTTGAAAACGTGTTGGAACATTAATTACAAACATTTGGTGTGATTACACGCGGCGCCGAGAACAACTTTTTGAGTGGGTAAATCATCTCACAATTCACCGGTGGCATGCGTATGAATCCGCATTGCACGATTGACTAAAGACAAGGAGGCGCCACTGACTTTTTTAGTTTTGATAAGGTTTTAGAACTTCTTGATTTAAACTCTACAAAAAATTCTTCTTCGTTTTTTTGTTAAAATAGCCCGTCTTTTTTTGTAAAAATCAGATGATGAAATTAAATGCTGCCATTTTTTGTGCATTGAAACATTAATACATTCGAATTAAAAAATCTGATACACTCACACAACTTGCTTTTACAGTGATCCTATAATTAGCCAAAAATTTTTAAGCATTAGTAAAAAAATTTCAAAAATTACAAATTCTACAAAAACGGTACAAGTTAGAGAGTTAGTTGAAGAGACAAATTTTCACATATAATCTCATAAGAGCATTAATTCTTTCCGGAAATTTTTTTGAGTGCGGTCCAACAACGTCGTATTAATTTGCGCGAGCGGGACGCGAGGGCAAATTAGGACGTTGTTGGAATGCACGAAAATAATTTCCGGATATGAATTAATGCTCGAATGCAGATTCGGTAAGAAAATCGTAACGCCACAAACCCTCACAGTTAGGTTAGTCTACCTACAAAAAATTTCCAAGAAATTTTTTTATTGTCTTGGTTACGGCTCGTGAACTAATTTTTCTATTGGTCATTAATGAGTGTCGTACGATTTTCTGTAAAATTTTAAGCTGAATTCAAAAATGTAATAACATACCGGGCGTTCTATTTAAAAATGGAGGGAAAAAAAACAAAAGAAACCCATTTTCATATTCAACTGAAAAATCGCCTATCTCACATCAATACACATTAAAAATGTAAAGTTTGAAAAAAATCGTTAGAGTCGTTTTTGAAAAAAAACGAAACATTTGAAAAATCACTAGAATAAACACCTACTTCCGGTTATGCGATTTTCTTCAAAAGCTTGCTGTCTCAGTACACAAAACTTATACCGTCTGTTCTATAAAAAAGGCCCCGCCTTCTAGCTACTTTATTATTTATTTTAGACCCAATATACCTTATATCAAATCAAATGGCACATAAAAACCTACATTTTAACACTATCAAATTTTTTTTATCTTCAATTGTTTCAGAGTGGTGACGTCACGTGCAATTTTTTTAAATGACACTGTATATATTTTTTTACCTTTTCTGGTAGAGGTTTTTTTTCTCTTTTCAACAATATAAATATTTTATGCCCTTACATAAGAAAATTTTCGAGAAAAATTAAAAAACTTTTTTATCGGTGGGAGGCCACCATACAAAACTATAAACAAAAGTGTAACTCAGAAAAACAAAACAATAAACACTTTAGATTATTCTGAAATCTGACAGTTAAAGCGTTTGGCTACTATTTGTTTTGTTTTTCTGAGTTACACTTTTGTTTACAGTTTTGTACATGGCCTTCCACTGTGAAAAAGTTTTTGTAATTTTTCACGAAAATTTTTTCATGCAAGTGCATGAAATATTTATATTGTTGAAAACAGAAAAAAAACCTCTACCAGAAAATGTTAAAAAATATACAGTGTGGTCCATTAAGTGTGCAACAAATGGGACATTTTTTTATTAGTTGTAAAACCGAAATTTAAATACGGCCAAAAGTTAGTGCATGTTCGATAACCATATCAGATGCCCTTAGAATGGCTTCAAGTCAAACAATATACAGGGCAGGACAAAAAATATGTAATTCGTTCAAGAATAAAGTTACCTTATTTAAAATAATATAGCAAAATTTTATTGAGAAAAGTTGTTTAGAATCAAAAGCTATGCTCAAATACAAAGTCACGGCCTCCTATTCGAATTTTGATTCTTTTTTTGTAAAATTTTGTATTATCCCCGTATGATACATATTTTTATTATTTTGATTTTATTAAGAGTTTTTCATATGTAAATTATTATTAGTAAAGCATTTGCCTTGTTAAGAAGAATATTTGCGAAATTCTAAAGTTCTGTTAAATATCGTTGCAACAAACATGAAGTGGACGCTTACCTAAAAAAATATAAATCCAAGTAAATTTTACAAATACGCTTCAAGTTGCTAAAAGTTATTTAAAAGGGATGTGGTTGTGGCTACTTTAAATACATATAAAATCAAAATAATAAAAATATGTATCATACGGGGGTTATACAAAATTTTCCAAAAAAGAATCAAAATTCGAATAGGAGGCCGTGACTTTGTATTTGAGCATAACTTTTGATTCTAAACAACTTTTCTCAATAACATTTTGCTATATTTTTTGAAATAAGGTAACTTTGTTCTTGAACGAATTTCATATTTTTTGTCCTGCCCTGTATATTGTTTGACTTGAAGCCATTCTAACGGCATCTGATATGGTTATCGAACATGCACTAACTTTTGGCAATATTTAAATTTCGATTGTACAACTAATAAAAAAATTTCCCATTTGTTGCACACTTAATGGACCACACTGTATGCAGTGTCATTTAAAAAAAAATGCACGTGACGTCACCACTCTGAAACAATTGAAGATAAAAATTTGTTGATTGTGTTAAAATGTAGGTTTTTATGTGTCATTTGATTTGATATAAGGTTTATTGGGTCTAAAATAAATAATAAAGTAGCTAGAAGGCGGGGCCTTTTTTATAGAACAGACTGTATATGAAGTTTCAACGCCATACCTACCTGTTTTCATTTTTGAGATATTCTGTTCACAGACAGACACACAGACAGACAGACCCACAGACAGAGCACTAAACAAAAACATGTTTTTTGCGATCAGGGGACTAAAACGTGAAGATTTGTTAAAAACTCAATTTGGAATTTTTGGGGTAAATCCAACACTTCCTTTATTGTAAAAGGAAGTAAAAATAAATCGTTTTCAGGAAACAATTGAATCAACGAAACTGCTGGAAATGACCAGTTTCTGAGGTGATGCACGTATCAGCTCTTCGTCTCATTGAATTACGGAGGTACACGCCTAAAAACATTTGGTTTCGTTTCTATAATTTTTACAAAACAATCTGGTGATCTTATTAGCCAAAAATTTTATTTGTAATTTTTAATCATTTGTCAATTTTTTTCAAAAATTGCAAATTCTACTGAAACCGTACAAAATAGAGCGTTAAATGAAGAGACAAATTTTCTCTAAAATTTTAAGTTGAATTCAAAAATGTAATAATATACCGGGTGTTCTATTTAGAATAGAAGTTAATAAAAAATAGGAAAAAAAACAAAAGAACTCATTTTAGAAGTATTCAACTGGAAAACCAGCTATCTCACATCAATAAAAATTAAAAATGTAATAAAAATATAAAGTTTGAACAAAACCAATGAACAAAAACATGTTGTGTTTTGGGTTCAGGGGACTCTAAAACGTGTAGATATGTTGAAAACTCAGTTTCGAATTTTTGGGGAGAATCCAATACTTCCTTTATCGCAAAAGGAAGTAAAAAGCCGGTGCATTTCAGCAAAAAAAAAACCAAGAGTAATTTTTGCAGAGTTTTAATCAAGCCATTCAAAAACCTTGTCAAAACCGAAAAAAAAATAGTGGCGTCTCCTCTTTCTTATTCAATCGTGAAAAAGCGACTCACACACGCCACTGGTGAAATGGCTTATCGCCACAGAAAATTGTTCTTAGCGCCACGTGTGCACACACAAGTTTGTAATTAATATTCCAACCCGTTTAAAAATTGACAAAATTTACGATTTTTTTCTAAAATTCAACACTCTGTATTTCAAAGGACGAAGAACTTGGGGATCCATGTTGATAGAAACTTTCTGTCTTATTACAACAATCCAAGGAACATGCCAGTCAATTTGCTGCACTTACTTAGGAAACATCCTGTATAGGGTAGCATAAATAACCAAAATTTGAAATTGCTCAGAATTACATTTTTAAGGTTGGCAACCTGAACTGTCCAGCAGATGTCTTCACATGTGCGCCGATTTCGGCACACGTGATGACGTGCGCCAATCCACTACGCTGCGTCTGTTGTAACAATTGATACCTAAAACAATTTGGTCGAGCGTAACAACGTTAAAAGTGGTGGAGTTATTAGAAATCAACGATTTTACTAGTGACGAAAACCTGCAATTAATGGTAAAATGTCTGAAAGCCTTGCCGATAAAATAGCTGGCATTTTAAGTGCCGCACCTGCCACTTTCGATCCCGAAGACGATGTGCACGAAGAAACAACAGCACGTGTTGAAGTCGGTGGTGTGGACGATGTCGATGAAGAACCAGCGTCTAGCAGCTTCCGCAAGCAGAACATAGACCTTTTGGGCGAAGTTGATAAGCGATATGAAGGGAAGAAATCCAGCAGAAGAAATCTTGTTGATTCCGATGACTGGGATTCTGACGATGAAGGGAACCTGCAAAATCTTGAAGGTGGGTTTTATACAACAATATGCATTAATAGGATGGTTAGCTATGTTCATGCAGGGTAATCCATAACGTGTGCCAAACTGGTGATAGCAGAGGTCATTTTGAGTAAAAAAGTGTACGTACAGCTCGCCCAATTTGAAATTTGAGAATATCCCTAGAAATGGTATTTGACTATTTGTACCATCAAAGAAAAAAGTGTTGCACTGTCTGTGTATCATTGGTTTTTGTCAAGTATGTTGTTTTTTTCAAAACGGGGAAATAATCAGTAAACAGACTAGGATAGGTATTGCTAATGTGCAATGTCCGGTTAATACAAACACAATTTTTTCCAATTATTCACACTTCATATGTTGAGTGACAATTCTGCCGATATAAATTTAATAAAGATTTTTCTCTGAACTTTGGCATTTGGAAGTATAAACAGTAACGCTATTCCCCTTCTCTAAAAGTGTCTTCTAAGCTTGGGCGAGCTGCAAGAATACATCAGATCTGTCTTTTCTGAGCTATTGGGAAGTTAAAAATTGACTTTGGACTATTATTGTGGAGTTATCACGTTATGCATGAAACAAGCTACGATTAGTAACAAAAAGTTAGTACTGTCAAAGTACTATTTACAATTTTGTCGAGACTAGGGAGTTCCCACCATAGCAAGGGATCTTTTACATGCTACATATCGTAGTAACATGGGACACATGGCTTTACATCGCTTTTGAATGATGCATCATGTGTGAAAAATTCATTTAAACTGTAACTATTTTGATGGAGCCAAACCTTACAGATGTTTGTTAACTACATCGAGCGTATTTGCTTTTTTATATGTGCAGGTAATTATAAAAAAAACAAATGCCCATATACAGGGCACCATTTTGTATTAACTTTAGGCAAACAAAGTTTGTATTCTCTCTCTCTCTCGGTTAACAATCCTATGGATTGGTTTGTTGCAACGTCTTCTTTTTCCGCTTCTCCTTAATTATTGTTATCAGCAGCACATCGTGTTATAGGATATATTATGTCCTATCAGCCTGTCCCTACTTTGCTTTATATTATGTTATAGCGTCATTTCTTCTTCTGCTCTTCTCAGAACAACAAACGAGGAATTTTAATTATGAAAATCATTGTTACATGATAATTTTGGAAATTGCTTAATGATTAATTGTGCTAATTTATAACTATGAAGATTTGGATGAAGAGAGTTGGATGTGGCACACATGGACTCCAATCTCAACATTTTTCATTAAACATGCAGGAAAATCGAATCTTAGCGACATAATTTGTAAAAAAAGCCCTGGGGCTCTTGTCCCCAGACTCCCTACCATATACCCATTACCCCACTTTTATAAATTTCTGAATGTTCCACTTTCCGGTCTTTAATTCCAGTCAGTTTATTTTAGTTTTATGACAAGATATTTCATTTTACTAGTCATAACAAATAATTATATTATTTTGACAATTTGTTGTGTATTTTAACACTAAGTACTGGTTATTACTGGTTAGAACACTGATGAAATTTTATATGTTGATGATTATTAGTTACTAAAACAATGTTTTGAGAAAATTTCAGATTTTTTCAGTTCCGTTTGAGATATACCAATTTGAAAATCAGCAATTTTAGCCAAATCTCAATATTTGAAGGATCTTAAAACCTAAAAGATGAATGAAAATGATCTCAAATTTTAATAGCATCTAATGGTCCATTATAATATCTTTGTGGTAAAAACACGTTTAAGGCGTGTCTTCATCCCTTCTATGAAAAAAAATTGTTCTAAAATCATTACTTTATTCTAATTGATACACGATTTTCTAATCAAGTTTTAGATCATTTCCTTAAAACCTAACAAATATTGGCCATGACATGAATTGTAGATGGTTTCATGTAGATTAAGTTGGTGTTTATTTCAAGTTGATATCTTAATAAATAAAATAGTTGTTTATCTTACTGTTAACCTTTGAAAACGCCAAAAATGACAGAACCTTCTAAACAAACTGGCTGTTAGAAGCCAAAGTATTGGCGATAAAATGTGAAAAAAATTGTTTTGTACTCCCAGATATACAGTGACCGCCAACTTCTAAACAAACTGGCTGTTAGAAGCCAAAGTATTGACGATAAAATGTGAAAAAAATTGTTTTGTACTCCCAGATATACAGTGACCGCCAAAAACTTGGCATCATACGGAAAAATTTAGAGCAAAATAAACTACTAACTAAATTATTAAACAGTTAACATTAATAAAATATTGAGTATTTATAATTATAATTCCAAGTTGTTTCGAAGCCGATTTTATTAAATACTTGACGACAGTTAAATTTTAAATTTGAATCATAAATTACCCCCAGATCTTTGCAAATATCAACACTGTGTAGATACTGGGTTCATGCTATAATTAAAGTTGAAATTATAAAATGTAGTTTTTCTACTCTTGTAACTAAAATTCCATTTAACATACTAACATACACGTCGCTAAGTGACCTTTTAATCATGCCTTCATAACCTGTGACTAGCCTCTTAGTCACAGGCTAAAGTTAGCAACGATATTTTAGTCAAGGGGTGAAGTTAGGTTCAAACAGTATTTGCTTTATTAGCCACAGCCAAAACTAAAATCAAGTTAGTTTTCAACAGTCAATATTGACGTTTGTAGAGCATAATTTGATGTAACCCAATATTCAAAATCTTAATGAAATAATATGATGTTATATTATATAAATTTGTGTTGGTAGAAAAAGTATAGTATGTAACACGTTATATAAACTCGTCTAGACACTCGTTTATTAAACACTTGCTGCGCTACGCTCCGCTCGTGGCTAAAAAAACTCGTGATTAAAGTAACGTTTATAAAACTTGTTACATAATATACTATTATTGCGTACTAACCGTTTACACATGTTATCCAAATCATTTTGAAGATTAATACAGTCTGTGAAAGATTGAATACATTTATACAGTGTGTCCCAAAAGTCGGGAATAAATTCAGTATTTCCTAACATGTACGTTTCCGGCGGAAATCCTCGACCATTCTATTTTTTCTTCCGCACTTTCCCATGCAACTCACGTATAGATGGCGCTAATCACGTTCCGGATATGACGTCATCAACAATTTTTTTAAATAGCAACCCCATATTTTTTCGGCGTAGTCTTGTAGAGCTTCTCTTCCCGAATAGAGCGGTATGTCTTGCGCCAACTTCAAATGTTGAGTACACATTCTGATATCTGTCTTTCGATTTGCTTGGCATTAAATCTTCCATTGCAGCATTGGCAGCTGCATTTATGTTCGATGGAATGTAGTCTTCTACATCCCTGTTTTCTTCAAAAGGCAGTCATACGGGGTGTTTTTGAAATAAACGTACATCGGAACACCACAAGTTGATGATTTAACTCAACTTACCTATATACAAAGTTGCTTAGTTTAGACGATAGAGGGCTTTAAAAATGATTAGCTCTTTTACATTTTTTCAAATAAGTCAAAATCTTTGATAGATTTTATTCATTTTGGTCATACGTTTGTACCAGTAAACTACAGGTTTTTGTGGAATAAACCCTAATTTCAAAAATTATAGGGCGTTTAAAAACTTTGTCACAATAAGTTATCCATCCATTATTTTTTTCATCGCTTGTATAATCACTACCAATGTTTTCTCTGGAGAGTTACTTTAATTTAGAAGCTATTTTCACTCTTACAAAATTATAGTTGGGTAAACGGTTTAGCCAGAAAAAAACATTTTCTAAGCCTGAATCAGTAATTGTAACTGGGCTTGTAGGGATTTAGAAAATATTTTTTTCTGGCTAAACCGTTCACCCAACTAAAATTTTGTAAGAGAGAAAATAGCTTCGAAATTAAAGTAACTATTCAGAAAAAATTGGTAGTGATTATACAGGGGGTTAAAAATTTTTAAAAAGTTAATCATAGTGGCTAAACTAAGCAACTTTGTATATAGGTAAGTTGAGTTAAATCATCATATTTTGGGCCAAGGAACTTGCGGTCTTGCGTTGTACGTGTATTTCAAAAACACCCTGTATTTATCACACCGTTATTATAGGAAGAAAGAACCAGGGAAAATTGCAAAAAATTGTGAAATTTTTTGTTTTAAACGTTTTGTTAAGTAGTCACTAAGTAAACAACAGAAACCGGACCTATTTGATTTTCCTGATTTTATTCGCCTGATCGAATGTTTTTGCTGATGGACCGAGCTCTGTGGACTAGTGATTACCACCTCTGCTTAACATTCGGGAGGTCGTTGGTTCGATCCCTTGGCCGTCTTCTTTGATTCAGGTTTTTAGGTGATTTTCCTGAGTCATCAGTAGGGCTGGGCGAAAATATCGATATATCGATAATATTATCGATATATCGATATATCGTTTATCGATATACCCTTCTTTAAATATCGATGTATCGATATATCGATATATCGATATTTAATTTAATATTTCCAAGTTTTGTACATATTGATATATATCGATAGTTATCGATATTTATCGATGTATCGATATATCGATATTAAATTTAATATTTCCAGGTTTTGCACATATCAATATATATCGATAGTTATCGATATTTATCCATGCATATATTTATTGATGGGTCGATACATTAGTACGTACAGACATCGATATTTTATGCTGAATTACATTTGCTTTAGTAGTTACTCATAAATTCCGTAAGATTTGCTATGGAGCATTTAGAACTCGTCCTTCCTGCTGGGTTTATGTTATTGAATCATTTGCTTGTTTAATTTGTGGCATGTTTAGGGTTTGTGTTCAGGTTATTAACGCAGTAGCAGGTTGGGGCATTTTTGCTGAGTAGACTTTGGGTGAGCATTAAATGTATTATAATACCAACTACGAATTAATACGCACGTAGAACAGTTGTACCTGTTTGCAGTGCATGAAGGAAAATGGTCCAAGATGACATTTGTATTGCAAAATTGAACTACCATCTTAAATAAGTGATAAAATCTAATTTAACATGGTTATGTATCGATATATATCTACTAACAAAATAGACTGTATAATTATACATACGTACATGTATTGATAGTTACCGATATAGTACCCATATTTATCGATATTTATCGATATTTGTCCAGAAATATCGATAACTATCGATATTAATCGATAACTATCGATATTAATGGGTAACTATCGATATTTATCGATAATTATCGATATTTATCGATAACTATCGATATTTATCGTTACATTAATATAATCGATACTTATCGATAAATATCGATAGTTATCGATAGCTATCGATATTTCGATATGTATCGATATTTCGATATATCGATATGTATCGATATTTCTTAGTTATCGATATTCGATATCAAAATTTCAATATCGCCCAGCCCTAGTCATCAGAGTACCTTCTCTGAAGCGAATGTCGGGGCAGTACTTCTCCACCTTTCCTGTCCTCTCTTGCATTCTCCCCCCATTCTGAAATTCCCGTTATTGGCTGAAGAGGGCCGCAAAAAGCGCCCAGCTGGGGGAATTTAAATGACCCTGAACTTTTACTTTTTCCTTTTTTGCTGATGCAGTGCATTCCAGAAGCTGGAAGATATTTCGCTGCATGGTGCAACTAGGGTTTCCAAGTCCCGGGACCAAAAGTGTTTTCGGGACCTACGAGCTAAATTTCTAGTCCCGGGACTAGTCCCAAAAATGGTCCCGAAAGGGAAATAGTGTTTAAGTGAAATTTCTGAATTCGAATTCCAAAGATAAACAAGTGTTTTAAAATAAATAAAGTATTTATGTGCTGCTAATGAGCTGCGTTGGGGCTCGTCTATAACTTCATTACTTTCTGCTGGTACTAAAAATGTCTGTCGCTCTTCATCTTTTGCTTTTGCGTGAACTGCAAAATGAGTAATCCTGTCGTCGAGCCGCCTCTGGTTATCATAATTTTATTGGGACAAACTTTATATTTCGTGATATATAAAAGTGTTGCTATATCGACTTCAAGTCATTATTTTTCATGTAGATAGGTTGGGAATCGAAATTCGCTCTAAATCTAACGTTTTAGCAGATAATAACAAACACCTATAAATATAAATTATTCAGCTGCTTTGCACATAATTTTAAAAGTCTATAAATTTAGTTACCTTGCCGTTACTACCTATGCACACGACTACGCGTAAAATATATCTAAAACCAACAAAAGAAACAAAATAAAAGTGAACGTGACTACCTCCCTGGACTTTCCCATACTGGAAACTGTTCATATCATCTTTATTCAACAGTCTTTACAACATATCAAAATTTCAACTCGATGACTCACGTCTTTACCTTGATAAGCGTTTACACTTTCACGTAAATTGCGGGTAAATATAAAAGAATGTGTAGTTCAAAACGTGACCACCGAGCTTCTGTAGATGGCGCCAAGTGGACAAGCCGCCACTGTGCTAGTTTATGTATTATTTTCCTCAAAACGGCTGTAGCACCGAGGTGAAATTTTCTAAGTACCTGGAAATTATATTTTCTAGGGCATACAAAATCGATTTTTTTATTTTCGCGGAAAAAGATTCTTTGAAGCAAAAATATAACAACCGTTACAATAAAAAAATTATTTTTCAAAAATAGAGGGGGTGGGGGCCGGTGCGCTTACATATATCCACGAGTGTAATATTTTTTTTGCATATTCATATGCTCCATTATGCACTGAGCAATTCAGTGAAAACCCCAGCTACCTATCTTGTTTTGTTTATTAATTAAAGGGGTTTAAATTTTAAAACTTCAAAGCTTCGTAGAGGGCGCCACAGATAATTCATGAGATTCTTTAAAAAACAGATCGATAGCCCTTTTCGGGGTCTATCAGTGTATGAAGTTTAAACAAATTCCTGTGGGCAGTTTTTGAGAAATGATTTTTAGAAAATTTCCAAAATTTTGAAAATTTGTAATTTAGGCCGCTTAATATTTTTCAAAACACTTTTTATATCACCTCATGTTAGCCTTCATATACTATTCAGAAAAAAAAAATCAATTGAATCGATTCATCAGTTTTTGAGTAATAGGGTGTTAAACTCAAAATTTTCAAAAAATCAGCGCCCTTCATTTTAAACCTAGCGAGTTCGGCAAAAAACTAACAGATTTGTCTTATGACCCTCTATCGTTATCCGCAATAAAATTTTCAAAATTTTAATCACGAAAACAGTGATACCAAAAAAATATGCGTAACTTCCGCTTCCGGTTTCGGATTTTTTTGAAAAGCTTATTTTGTCGATGAATTTTCGATACACCCCCGCATTCCAAAGCGCATCAAAATCGGAGCAATACTTTCGGCTGTAGGAGCGTCACCCACCCACACACCCACACACAGACAGACATTTTTTAAAAACCACTTTTTACTTCCTTTTACAATAAAGGAAGTATTGGATTCACCCCAAAAATTCGAAATTGAGTTTTCAACAGATCTTCACGTTTCAGAGTCCCCTGATCCCAAAAAACATATTTTTTTTCATTGGTCTGTGTGTCTGTCTGTCTGTCTGTCTGTGTGTCTGTCTGTCTGTCTGTCTGTGTGTCTGTGTGTCTGTGAACAGAATATCTCAAAAACGAAAAGAGGTATGGCGTTGAAACTTTATATATAAGTTTTGTGTACTATGTAGATGAGACAGCAAGCTTTTGAAGAAAATCGCATAACCGGAAGTAGGTGTTTACTCTTGTGATTTTTCAGTTTTTTTCGATTTTTTCAAAAACGGCTCTAACGATTTTTTTCAAACTCCTCATTTTTATTAAATTTTTAATGTGTATTGATGTGAGATAGGTGATTTTCCAGTTGAATACTTCTAAAGTGGGTTTCTTTTGTTTTTTTTTTCAATTTTTTTTATTAACTCCTATTTTAAATAGAACACCCGGTATATTATTACATTTTTGAATTCAGCTTGGAATTATAAAGAAAATTTGTCTCTTCACCTAACGCTCTATTTTGCACCGTTTTTGTAGAATTTGTAATTTTTTAAAAATTTTGACAAATGCTTAAAAATTTAAAATCAAATGTTTGCCCAATTATAAGATCACTGTAAAAGGAAGTTGTGTGCGTGTATCACACCAGATTTTTTGGGTTCCTAGAGGCCCAAAACGGATATTTCTGTGAAAATCTCGATATCCAAAATTTTCATGATTCCAAGACTTCCCTATACCTATGGGTATGGGAAAGTAAAAGTAAACGAACACTTGTAAGTATGCCTGAAACAATGCACATGTTTAATTCTAACCGACCGAAAACAATACCTCTCCTGTCTACGCAAAACGCAAATAATGTAGAATGTGCAAGAGGCATGAGTATACACCAGACGCCGGTGGATACCTATCCTAATTCTCTGATATCGAGTATACGCACGAATGTTGACATGGTCCCGGGACTTTGCCTGTGCTGGCTGTGGTACCGGGACTCGGTTTTTTGGTAGAATCCCGGGAAGGTCCCGGGACTGGATCCCGGGACTGGAAACCCTAGGTGCAACACACTTGATGGAGAGCCTAATATTTTTACATAATAATTTACAAAAAATTAATTTTCAATAAGTATTAGATAGTAGTTATATTTTATACTCCACATTGATTATTTACATTATATTGTTCATTTCTTATAATAAATATTAAAGTATTAAATATTGAAAGGAAATTCACTTTTGCCGATATATCGGCAAAAAGAAAGGCCGATGTGACCGATACCGATATATCCCTAATTCGGCCGATATGGCCAATATGCCGATACCGAGTATCGGTATCGGTGCATCCCTACTTTTTTCCTTTAGTAAATGGACTATATTGTCAGCTATAATTTACCAAGGGTGGTGGTGATAATTAACTGCATTAATTTTGACAAATAACGTAAAAGTGTGTTACCTAAAAATAACCCGTGGCGTAGCCGAGGGTTATTTCTTGAAGGTAACGCACTTAAGGGATGTTATTTGTCAAAATTATAAGGATTTTTATCACTGGCCGTGGTGAATTCAGGAAGATGGGTTCTTAATTAAATTAATAAAATTTGCTGATGGGAGAAACTATTTTTCTGACAAATTAATTTGACACTTCATTATTTACTTGGTATAGGATCCGCCGGGGTCGATAGCTCAATGGTAAGCATCCTGACTACTGATCTAACGGTCGTGAGTTCGATTCCCAATCCCGGTAAGGTTTTCAAAAATAAAAAATGCAGATGAAAACCTCTACAGAATGCCATCATTCGGAAGTGATGTAAAGCCGTGGGTCCCATGTTACTACGATGTGTAGCATATAAAAGGTCCCTTGCTAGGGTTGGAACTCCTTAGTCTCGTCAAAATTCTAAGTAGGACTTTGACCATATGACCAAAGCAGTCGGTGTCGAAGGTACCTGGTACGTACTCTGCATGCCTAGACCTTGTCTATTAACAAACAAACAGAATTTTAATTAGGTAGTTTCCATGGTGATTGAAAATCACCCTAACGTCGTTTTCATTTCCACGTGTGATCTGATTTGTCAAATTGACACACTTGATCGAAAATAATGAAATTGGATTGTTCTGTAATATGTGATGGAACTTATCACCATTAATTTATTTTCTAAATTTTAATTATTTGATTTCAGAAAAAGTAGTATACAATACACGTCAAGAAAGTGTTGTTACCTGACTCAGCAGTTAAAGTACTCGGCCACTACGCGGCCTTGTGCTTCAAATGTCACCTCGTCAGGTCAAGTTTCACTTTCTTGACTTTTATGTAAATAATAATTTTTATCCGCAAACTTCATAAAAGTGACAACTTATGTGTCTTTATTGACAAGGTAAAAGTGTCACTTTATCTGATTAAGCAGATAAAATAGCAACTTTTGCGTACTTTATGTGCCTAATCACATAAAATCGTTGCTGTCTTTCTTTCTTTCTATGTTTGTTCGCTATCTCCTCGAAGATACCGGACCGATTAAATTGTATGATGGCTTAAAATTTTGCAAATTTTTAGACTTACATCGTAGGCCGGCTTTTATTTTCAAAAAGAGTACGAAACAGTTTTAATTTAATTAAATCCTTTAAGCAGCAGAGCGGAGCATCTGTCGCCGTGGGTTATGGTGTGACAGCTGCTGCGGCCGTGTGCTATAAGCTCGGGTGGTTCAGTATGTTTCTGATATCATTATAGTAGCGCGTTATTTAAACAACCGAGGTTGACGCAGGGGTAGAGTGCTCGCCTGTTACGCGGGTGGCCTGGGTTCGATTCCCGGCCGATGCATCCTTTTTTTTTTTTTAAATTTATATTAATAAACTTCAGCTTCGCCACATAAAGTATCACTTTTACTCCTAATAACATAATCTACTATTAATAAAAACATTTTTACATTATTCTAAATAGCTTAATGAATCTACTGCACTTATTGCTTGTTTCTGTGTCGTATTTAAGAAATGGTGTCAATAACCTTGCATTCTATTACATTACATACCAATCCTTTATTTAATAGACGTGTCTGTCCGGGACGCTGTTTTGTCTGTCTGGGACGCAGTTTTGTCTGTCTGCGACGCCGTTTTGTCTGTCCGGGACGCTGTTTCAGCAGCCAAACCGTAAGAGATAGAGAAAAAAGTTATGAAAGTTATATGTTTGGAATGGTCATGTCAGGTCAGGAACCGAATTTCAGTCACGTGACACTTCCGGTTTTCGAGAAATCACAAAAAAGGCCGTTTTTCAAATAGAACGCGTATTAAATAAAAACTGTTTCAGCAGCCAAACGGAGCTGCGACCCTCTGCGCCTTAAAACGTTGATCGGTTAGGCAACCACTTTGACACCTTCCAGGTCTGGGTACAGTTTTTATTTAATACGCGTTCTATTTGCAAAACGGTCTTTTTTGTTTTATTAAATGAGACATTTGTCTCACTGGACTGATAGTACCTATTATAATAAAATATAATGCTAACCAACATTTATAAGTAGCTAATTCCATGGCTACCGGGATCTCAGATATTTATGGCCACCCGGTAGTTGTTTACATAAGAGTCATGAAAATGGTACATTACCGGAGAGGAGCCATATTGAAATACGAGGCACTTCGTGCCAAATATTTAAAGCTCCGAGTTAAGTTCAGACATTGTACTGACGAAACATGTATGATTTTTTTCTGAAACCGTTGATTATAATAAAAATTAATTTTAAATTTAATAATTAAATCCGATTTTCTATAAGTATCTAGTAGTGCGCTTTTTGTTTCTAAGGTGATGAAAAAAATGTAGTAAATTAAAGTAAACCAATTACTGTCAGTTTTGTAGTTTTGGTGCGTGCGTTTCTGTTCATTTGCAATGTCTTGCGAAGCAAATAATTACGACGCGGTTTCTTTACACCTAAAAAGCGACAGCAGAGGCTATGGTGGACCTACTACCCAAAAAATCCAAAATGAGGTACAACAAATAATGTTTTCGTGACTAGTCAGGGAAATACAACTTTCCCACCGCATTTTTGGCATGAAACTAGTATTTTGGTTCTAGTTTTACAAAATACTATTTTAAAAAAATCGAGAGCAACGCCTATAATACCATAAAATTCTATTTTTTTTTAAATAATATATTTTGCGGAATGCAAAATACCAAGACGTTAGTTTGTAATTTTTCATAAAGAACTTGGAGGTCAAAGACTGCATCTGTTAACTTTTTTCAGGACGAAAGCCAAACTGCGATTTATTTATGAGAAAGGAATTTACTTGGACCAAAATTATTTTCTCTGCAAGAGAAAAGGTTACTTGTATAGGGTGTCCCAAAATTATACTGACACAGTTGAAAGGGTTATAGAGGACATTAAAATATGAATATTTTGTATGTACCCTTTTTTTAGAAGGCTTCTCCTCCGAGTTATATCCTAAAAAGGGTAGTTTATTAGAACTTTTTCACTGACAAGAATTTGATTATGCAAAAATATGTAATAGGAAGTTTTATTTCGATATGTTTTATCGGACTTTTTCCACTGTCTAGGGTGTACATCACACGACGTTTCGGGAGTTTTGATCTACTCCTATATTCAGGTGTTCCTAGTGATAAATATTTTAAATTCAGCGTTTCGCGGGTGAGTGCTACGGAAGTGCGCTGCTAGGGGTCGCAATGTTGACGAGCGGATGTGCGGAAAAAAAACGCGCAGTCTATCGCCGAACGAGAACAAAACAAGGAGGTTTTGAGCGGGTGGAGACCGTTCTGTTTATTAAGTTGCTACAAATAAGGACACAGGACAAATTAAGAATTTAGCTATCTAATATCGATGTGTTAGATGTGCCCCCTTATTTTTGTATTTTTTCGTAATAAAGAATATTGTCTTAAAGTGGTGAGAAAATATATCTTTAACACTAGTTAGTCCTGAGAAGGACTGCTATTGTACGTCTTTATACTAGGAACACCTGAAGACGGGAGTAGATCAAAACTTCTGAAACGTCATGTGATATACAGCCTAGATAGTGGAAAAAGTCCGATAAAACATATCATAATAGACCACTGCCAAAAAATAACATTCAGAGAACAAGCAGTTTTATTTATTTAAAAAGTTTTTTTATAGTTCTTTTAGCCGTCAAACTCATATTTTTTGTGTAAAATGCCGTGCATCATAACGAATTTAATTTTTTGCGAAAAAAATAGCTTTACAAAATAAACTAAAAGGGTTAGAGGAGGATGGGGTAATAAGATACACATGGCGTAATACGAAATGTAGAAAATTCATACACAGAACAGTTTTGAGTGTATAGACATAATTTTCTTAAAATATATATATTTCTTCTGAGGGTATTCGAGAAGAAATACCAATTCCTTCTTATTAAATATCTTAGGTAAAAACATGCTAGTTTCATATTACCCCACATACTTGTTTCTTATATTCTTACGTGCATATTATTACCCCAAATTTTTAAAATTTTTTGTGAAGCAAGATTTTTACGAAAAGTTGGCCTTCAGAGTTTTAATGCAGGTTTATTAAACATAACAACAACTAATATTCTCTTAATTGAACATCAAATAAACTTAGAATTTAGGTATTATGATGAAAAAACTAAATTAGGAAATTTTTAAGTTTGGGAGATAGAAAATAGTCCACTTATTTAAAAGTCCTTTTTTTTTCGAAGAGTAACGACTCTTGACATAATCTAATTGTTTGATAGTAAAAATTCCATTGCATATTATTTTAATAGGACGTTGAGTCTATATTCTTTTCTACTTCTTGTACGTCATCATGAGATGGCCAGTCATACGTTTCCAGATTTTCTTTAAAAAGCTTGACCGCACAAGTGCTCTGAGCCACACAAATAATACAACCAAGATACCAAGTCATATCATTAGAAACTACGAAATGCTTCTCGTTTCCAAAGCGATCTTTCCTGTTGATTCTTCATCCGTGTTCTCAGATTCATAATCAAGAAAGTCGAAGTCAACTTCATCATTAGATGCCAGCAATTTCCAGGGAAGATGTAGTTCATCCTTTGATGTGGTTTTCTGTTCGTAAACAGTTTTCTGTTTCGCCGTTTGGTACAGGCGCACAGGACTTGCTTCTTTGGGTTTTGTTGCTTCTTTGAGTTTTCTTGTTTTTGTTTTGTTTTTTGGCTTTCTTAGTTTCCCCTTTAAATTTCTTTGTTTTTGCTTTTTCTTTCAGGCACTGGGAAACCATTTTTGATGTTAGAATTTCACCAACACCTTGTGATACCTTCTTTTTTTTCCCTGATTGGGTTGAATTTTTTGCAACATCAGATACAGTTTCTGAAAGTCTTTTCGGAAAAAAATTTCAATTGGACCTGTCTGATTCGTTCTTTTCTCGAGTTTGCAGTTCAGTTTCTTTCAACTCAATTTGTCATCATGTTCAGCTTTGGTAAGTTGATGGCTGGGATCAGCAGTATTTTCACTACTGCAGACTGGTGTAATTCTCATCAGACCCCGACAGTGCTTGTCTAAAAAAGACAAATTCTAGTTGTAAGAGGTGTTGGGCTAAGTTGAGATGGTCTTGGGCTTGGATGAATAGATTTAGATTGAGCATCTCCTCTAGCTTTAAATCTCTCAAACTTTATAGGATCATAGGCTGTCTCTGGGATCCTGCTGAAGTCGACAGGAAACAATCCAGTTGCTTGAAAACCTGGGACTTGAAAGATTCTTACTACTTCGTAGGAAGATGCTGTGCAAACTGCGCTTAAATTTAGTTTTTTCCTGGAACTTTTGGTTATGTTCAAGAAGTAGCTGGTTCCAATCAGTTTTCATCGTTATAAAGACCGTCTTGTCGAGAGGTTGACTGAAATAACTGACATTTGGTGGAAATTTTATAAGGATCATGTAATTTTCTTGTGCCTTTTTCACTAGGGTGTAATTGATATGGAAGATCACTCCATCAAAGAACAGGAAAACTTTCTTTTGTAATCTTCTTTGGATGGAGGGGAGGCCAAAAACAACTCTTCGAACTACTTGACTTGATGAATAAATTTCCATCCATTCAACCGTTTTCTTGAACAGCGTAGTACGTTTCTGGATATTCGCGATTTGGAATCCATGTGGACCACATCTGTTTATCTGTGCAAATAATGAAGGGTGGAAGTTTTGTGCCATTAGCTGCTCCACAGGAAAGCACTGGTGTATTGGTTTTTCCAGTTCTTGCCATGGTGTAAGGAATACAAGGTGTAACGTTCCGCAGAATGTGGGCGGACCTCAAATTCAACCAATAGGACATGGTCCGACAAATGGCACGATTGGTAGTACTGAAGTGTATCGTTGAAGACGCTGTTGATGTCAAATTCGAGGTTAGGATTTGCGTCAGTTGGTATCAGATTGACGCAAAATGTAACCTGCTAACCCAGAATTTGACATCGACTGACAGTGCCAGCAACATATACGATCGCAACCATGGTTACACCATGATCGCGGCCGTGATGGATTTCCTGAGCAGGACCATCGGGGATTGGTTGACATCTCCCCTCTATTTTCTAAACGACTGCCCATCCCGGGAGCGTTTCACCTTGTATTCTTTACACCATGGTTCTTGCGATGTTTCTTGAAACTCTTTTAACGTCTTTTTCAGCCACTATTCTCATATCTATTGGATTATGAGAGAAGGAGGTTTTGTCGCAGTTGAACATGAGACCACCATCTTCAGAACCGATGCCCTCATCACTGTACGCGTTGGCAATGCCATAGAGTTTTTTTATGATGAAAGGATCAGTTCCTCTAACCCTTTGTGATATGCTGAGAGCTTTGCCCTTTCTGATCCTCAGCTCTGGATGACGAGCCAGGGCCTTTTCCTTCCTCCGATCTTGTTTCTATTTCCTCTTGGGAAATAAACTGTCACAAGTTGTATGGTTTATTTCCTCGTTAGGCCCTCGCCATGCAACGCACATACTCGCAGGTATTCAGCAAGGTCATTCTTATCTTTTTTACTAAGCTCAGGCTTTCGCCCTCCTCGCACTTTCGCATCACCTGGTTTTTACTTTCTTTTACAATAAAGGAAGTATTGGATTCACCCCAAAAATTTGAAATTGAGTTTTCAACAGATCTTCACGTTTCAGAGTCCCCTGAACCCAAAAAACATATTTCTTTTCATTGGTCTGCCTGTGTGTGTGTCTGTGAACAGAATATCTCAAAAACTAAAAGAGTTATGCCGTTGAAATTTCATATATAAGTTTTGTGTATGTACTATGTAGATGCGACAGCAAAATCGCATAACCGGAAGTAGGTGTTTACTCTTGTGATTTTGCCGTTTTTTCGATTTTTTCAAAAACGGCTTCAACGATTTTTTTCAAACTTCACATTTTTATTACATTTTTAATGTTATTGATGTGAGATAGGTGATTTTCCAGTTGAATACTTCTAAAATGGGTTCTTTTGTTTTTTTTCCTATTTTTTTTTATTAACTCCTATTTTAAATAGAACACCCGGTATATTATTACATTTTTGAATTGAGCTTAAAATTATAGAGAAAATTTGTCTCTTCAACTAATGCTCTATTTTGTACCGTTTCTGTAGAATTGGTAATTTTTGAAAATTTTTGACAAATGCTTAAAAATTAAAAATAACATTTTTGGTTAATTATAAGATCACTGTAAATGGAAGTTGTGTGCATGTGTCACACCAGATTTTTATAATATTTACAAAGCGTCCCAATTGGCACTTCATAGCATGGGCATAGATGACCTTAAGTCCTCTCTTTTCGTACTTTCTGGTCATTTTCATACAGTACATCAATCGGGAACAAAGAAAATATATGCTTCTTATTACCCAATCAAAATATAAGATTGGGGTAATAAGAAATAAATATTTTCTAGCTTGCGTGTTTATGAGAGGGAAATAAGAAATAATCCACCCGAAAGCCCCTCTAATTACCCACAAGCTGAGGTAAAAAAATTTTTTAAAAAATCCTACCAAAAATTAGAAAAAAGGATGTTCACACAAAGTGTCATTTTGGATCGATAAAGTTTTAGTTTGGCTTACAATGTTTGAAAAAAGGAAGATAGAAAACATCCATAAAGCCAAGCGAATTTTTTACAACTTGTGAATAAATAAATACATTTTTTCAGATAAAAAAAAATAATATAAAAAAACTTATCTTATTACCCCTGCTTCTTATTCCCCCATCTTCCCCTGAATAAGTTTGAAATAAATTATATTTTCTACATGTTTTTATAATTAAATTATTGTTTGTAAGAAACTTATAATAAAAACATTTATAAGAGTTACCAATTTCCATCCCTTGAAGTCAAATGTAAAAATGAAAAACATATCTCAAACGAGTTCAATATAGGTAGAACATATTTGGAAATTCTCACTATAGTAACAGTTCCAGTTGTTAGTAAAATGTCAAAAACCTCATTTTAACCCCCCTTTTTAGGAGGGTGTAATTTGGCGGAGAGGGATTTATAAGACTATTACACACAACTGTCACATGACTGATATCGTCCAACGAGAACCATGCATTTTTTAAAATCGACCAATCTCGAAAAAAGCTCCCTAGGGAAACTTATCAACCGATAAGCTCCCTAGTGCTAATTATCGACCCCGTAGATGGTGTCATAATTAGAAATAGAAATGCAACAAACAAGCAATTTGAGTTTTTTGGCATTATTCGATCAATTTTAAATCATAATTCGTATACGGGCTTTGTGAAATAATCTGCAAAATACCCCTCTTGCATACCAAAGTGATTCTAATTTTGTCGAGTGCATGAAGTGCACTCGACAAAATTATGGACAATTTAGCATACATTAGGGATATTACTATTGAAAAGTTTATATGCAAATTTTTATGTTTCATCGTCCTCGATAATAAGCCCGCAAAGTTTGTTGGTATCATTTTGGGACACCCTGTAGAGAGTTGATTATAGTAGCCAATTTTTTGTAAAAAGCATGTAAATAGTACTGCGAGATAGTGTAGTCAATTTTGTGGTGGTAGAGGGATACATTTTTTTTTAATAAAAAACCGATAGTCGTTGCCATCTGATAAAGATACTAAGATAAAGCAAAAGTGGTAGATGTCCAAAATTTATGAATTCCAACGATGTTTTCTGAATAGTTGTAATAAAAGAAAAGATAAATAGAAGTAACATGTATACAGTGTGGTCCATTAAGTGTGCAACAAATGGGAAATTTTTTTATTAGTTGTACAATCGAAATTTAAATACCGCCAAAAGTTGGTGCATGTTCGATAACCATATTAGATGCCCTTAGAATGGCTTCAAGTCAAACAATATACAGGGCAGGACAAAAAATATGAAATTCGTTCAAGAATAAAGTTACCTTATTTCAAAAAATATAGCTAAATTTTATTGAGAAAAGTTGTTTAGAATCAAAAGTTATGCTCAAATACAAAGTCATGGCCTCCTATTCGAATTTTGATATTTTTTTTGTAAAATTTTGTATTATCCCCGTATGATACATATTTTTATTATTCTGATTGTATTAAGAGTTTTTTCATATGTAAATTATCATTAGTAAAGCATTTGTCTTGTTAAAAAGAATATTTGCGAAATTCTAAAGTTCTGTTAAATATCGTTGCAACAAACATGAAGTGGACGCTTACCTAAAAAAATATAAATCCAAGTAAATTTTATAAATACGCTTCAAGTTGCTAAAAGTTATTTAAAAGTGATGTGGTTGTGGCTACTTTAAATACATATAAAATCAGAATAATAAAAATATGTATCATACGGGGGGTAATACAAAATTTTTCAAAAAAAATCAAAATTCGAATAGGAGGCCATGACTTTGTATTTGAGCATAACTTTTAATTCTAAACAACTTTTCTCAATAAAATTTTGCTATATTTTTTGAAATAAGGTAACTTTATTCTTGAACGAATTTCATATTTTTTGTCCTGCCCTGTATATTGTTTGACTTGAAGCCATTCTAAGGGCATCTAATATGGTTATCGAACATGCACCAACTTTTGGCGGTATTTAAATTTCGATTGTACAACTAATAAAAAAATTTCCCATTTGTTGCACACTTAATGGACCACACTGTATATCTTGTAAAATTTGTAAACAAAATATTTTGAAAATAAAACTAAACATACAGGAAAAACAAAATAAGTGAAATTTTTATTAGAACAGTGGTATAATAGTTATTTTTCTACTCCTGTAACTAAAATAGCATATAACATACTAACATACACATCGCTAAGTGACATTTTAAACACGCCCTCATAGCCTGTCACTAAAGAACCTCTTAGTCACGGCATTGATTAAATAAGTAGAAGAAGATACGCAGCTTTACGGAGCTGATTGTGCTGTAGAAATGTAGCGACCTACAGATGGCGCGTCTCTCGCCGTTTCTACCGAAACATTTTCAGTTTGCCGGCAACAGCTGTCGGGTGAACATCTAGATTTGGTTGGATCGTGCGCTGTGTTTCAAAGCATTGATTTAAATAATTAGCAATGCCTAAGCCATTGGTTTGTCATACTTGTGTGTATATTAAGTGTAATAATTCTATAAAGAATCAGCGCAACCTAAGTTATTTTAAATTCCCCGTCAAGGATGTTAAAAGATGCGAGGAATGGAAAAAAAATTGTGGGAACATTATTATAGCAGAAATGGACAATGAAGACTTATGTCAGAAATTAATTTGTGAGGAACACTTTGCAACTAAAGACATTTCATGCAGTTCTGTGAGAAAAGTTTTACAAAAATGTGCAATACCGAAACAATTTGTTGTCGACGTTGATGAAATTGTGGACCTTATTCCTGTACATAAAGTTGTGGAAGGTAAGTCGTGTTACAGTTTTTCATAAATTAGTTCAGGAAATGTAGCCGAATTTCCCTACATTCATTAGTTAATATGGTTGGAGGGAAAGTTATCAGGGCCGGTTTTAGGTGGGTAAAAGAATTTTATGCTTTTTTATATGATTGTATGAAGCATGCATATCCTAAAGGGAACTTTGAATTACAAATAAATTATTAATGGGTAGGTACGTAGTTTGTTTAAAATTGATAAAAATTATGTTGTAAACATAACAGAATATAATAATTTATTTTGATTAACTGATATAGTCCATTTTCTAAACGCTAAAAATTCGCCAAAGTTCTAACTTCGTTGACTCAAAACCGATTTTGAAGATTGTTTTTTATTATTTCGGAAAAAGTTTATAGAAAAATTCCCCATGGGTGAGAAAGTGTGCTTTTTATTTTTTCAATTGTTATTAACAAACAAGTGTTTTTTAATATACTCTTAATTAAAAAATGTGTAACTATTTTATTTATTCAAAACAATTGCTTGAAATTTGATAACATAAGGTTTTTGGGGTCGCAGATTACGAATCTGGCCTCAAAATGGGTCTAAAAAGAAAATGGCGTCGAAGGTCTAATTTTTTATTTTATTTATTTTTTATTTTTATTAGATGTCTGGGGGTTTTTGGGGTCGCGGATTACGAATTTGACCTTAAAACTCAACTAAAATAAAAAAGGCGGACCAAAATGGCGGAAAGGGGTCAATTTTTGATACCTATACCTAGGGGTTTTTTGGGTCGTTCATCCCAAGTGGTGGAAAAAAATATAGAAGAGTTAAATGAGTATTAAAGATATTATATTTTAATTGATTTATTAAAATTAACTCAAGATACATTTAAAAACAAGAAAAAAATTATTTAGCTTTAGTTTCTTTTTCCTCTACTTCTTCCATTGACACTGCCGGTCGTGAATTAAGGCAACCATTTCCGCCACATTCACAGCAAGCCGCCGAGCCTAAAGGCCACTTTTCCTACACCCACAAGCTGGCCCGCAACTAGTTTTGTAGTTGCAAAAAAATATAGATTTTTTTGTGGAGCTGGTTCTTGTGTCATTAGAATTGGAAAACACTTTCCTGTATCATATTTCGAACCCCAATCTTCCCTTGAAATATCTTGGTTTTCCAGCCACAACTGTGTTTGCAAATACACGCGTTTTAAATGTTATTCTGCTGAATCCATCGTAGGGCATAATGATACTAAATTAACGCTACTTTTTTTAGTAGACGCCTTAATAAAAGAACAAACCTAAAATTCAAAATGTTTTTATTTAAAAAATATATGTATTGTATTGTCTGTAACCTCATTTAATTTGCGGTATATGAATAATAAAAAACTTTCAATCAATTAAACATTCCTGTAAGAGTTTAAGCAGTTACCTTTCTTTGCACCATACATTGCAAGCATACATTTTATACCAACATTTTTTTATCTAAATGTTTGTAGTCTCTTGTAAATCACTGTGATTTTTAAATATTTTGGCAAATTTATTCTTTCCTGAACATGGCCATTGCTTCACTTACTAAGACTTATCCATGTGGATCTTTAATAAGGTGCCGGTCCTATTCGTCTTCCTCATCCTTATATGTCTTCAATATATTAAACTAGATTCAAAAGCCATGATCTGCACCTTGACACCAAAACTCGAATGCCAAGATGCTACATTTTTCCCATCTTGCTCTATTGGGTCGAGTCCTGGACATTTAACGAAACAATCACAAAAAAATCGAAGCCTTTGAAATGTGGCTATACCGGAGAATATTGCGGATATTATGGAAAGACCGTGTAATAAATATTAAAGTTCTGGAGAGAATGAAAACAAAGTAAAGAGATCATGAACAACATCAAAATACGCAAACTCCAATACCTCGGATATATAATGAGGAATGAGAATAAGTACACCCTACTACAATCTATTATACAAAGTAAGATATATGGCAAACGTGGACCATGACGCAGAAGAGTATTTTGGTTGCAAAACCTAAGGGCGTGGTATGGGATATTTTTTTATTTTTTTTATTTTTGGCAGGTTTAAAATATATATATATCTTTATCAGGAGAAACTAAAGCTGTAGTAAAGTAATAGGTCTATATTCTCTGATACTACGACTATGTTTTTATTTGGTGCATTGAGAGTTGTTGTAACTATTAACCGATCAGTATCACTTTCAGCTTGAGAGCAGGGATATTATTTGCAGCTAAAGTTTCTTTTGAAAAATCAATAAAACGACATGAAAGACATTTGCCAGAAGTTTTTCTTGATACAACTTTAAAAACATGTCTCTTTCAAATCGAATATCTGGTGCAGTTTTCGTTTTTAGACGTCGGTCTCTTTCAGCACATTTTATTCTATGTTTCTGATAATCGACAAAAACACTTGCTTTTTCGATAATTACGTACAATAAAATTAATTTATCTAAAATTGCACCATACTGTTGAACAAGTTGCCATTTGTTTTTATGTAATAACATTCCTCCGTCCGTCACAAACAGAAAAATCTAATAATTCAGTAATATCTTTTGGAAATTCTACAAAGAGGTTGTAGAAAACACATTTTTAGGCGTTGGAATTTAAACGTATGTATTCGTATGTTATATTTAAATCTATTTAAATTTGAGTTAATTTAACAATTTAGAATTTTATTTGTATATAATGTTTATTAAATAATAATAATCGTACAGAATAAAAATTAACCTTTTAATGCTATATTTATAATTACTGAGTAATTCAGAAATAAAGCTATTTTGCCGCTTTAAAGACGCTATTTTTAATTTTTGATAATTTTTAACATACAATTTGAGATCAGCGACCCAAAAAACCCTATATAGATAAGAAATAAAGTTATAATAAAAAAAATACGCTTTTTCGCCATCTTGGATCTGCCATTTTGTGTTTTAGTTGAGTTTTAATGTGAAATTCGTAATCAGCGACCCCAAAAACCCTTACACATCTAATAAAAATTAAAAAAATAAAATAAAAAATTAGACCCTTGACGCCATTTTGTAGCCGCCATTTTTGTTTTTAGACCAATTTTGAGGCCAGATTCGTAATCTGTGAACCTCAAAACCTTATGTTATCAAATGTCAGGCAATGGTTTAAAGAAGTAACGAAGTTATATTTTTTTTAATTAAGAATATATTAAAAAACACTTATTTGTTAATAACAATTGAAAAAATAAAAAGCACACCTTCTCACATATGAGGAACTTTTCTATAAACTTTTTCCGAAATAATAAAAAAAAAATTTCAAAATCGGTTTTGAGTCAACGAAGTTAGAACTTTTTTCTTTAGTAAATGGACTAATAGCATTGCTGATAGCGTTATTTGGCAGGCACATATTTACAGAACTAAAACTTGCCTCCAGCGCCAAATTACCTAGCGCCGGCCCTGAAAGTTATGTTATTTATACGATTATGCTGCCTTTTGCAATTTACATTTTTTGGTCTCAGATGTTCCACAAGAGACTATTTCTCAGAGGTTACCTGCAGCGGGTACTAGTGGAATTCGTGAATTAAAAACGTATGTGGCAAAACATAAACGTTCTCACTCTTCGTCGGATTTAGACAATTCAGTCCCATCGAAAATCATTAAGTTAAAAGAATCCTCCAAATTGTGGGAAAGCGATTCATCCGTGTCATCCGTCGTCAGCACGAGACTATTGAATATGCCATCTCCAAAAACGGGGAAAAATTTAACTCTAACACCTAAGTGCAAAAAACTTAAAGCTAAACTAAATGTACTTAATAAAAAAATGAAAGCAAGGAATATTCAGAACGATCGATTAAAATTGAAGTGTAGGAAATTTTCCACCAAAAACATTGTTGAAAATTCGCTCATCAATAAAAGTAAAGCAGTAAAGAACTTCACCAACATGCAATTATTTCACAGAAAACACACGCGTTGGTCATATAATGAAAAACAGTTAGCGCTATCTTTGTATTATAAATCGCCAGGAAATTACAAGTATATGGGAAGAAAGTTAGGTTTTATTTTACCATCCGTAAGAACGATCCAATCTTGGTTGAAAATTTCAAATATGACAACAGGTGTAAAAACAAATTTAACAAAAAAGTTAGCGATTAAAGTTGGAACCATGAGTGACAGAGAAAAAATGTGCGTGGTTATGTTTGACGAAATCATTCTTAAGAAAAAACTAGAGTATAATAAACTGCAAGATGTAATTGAAGGTTATGAGGATCTGGGACACTTGGGACGAAACGACAAAATTGCCAATACCGCGATGGTATTTTACTTACGAGGACTCTTGCACAACTGGAAAATTCCCTTTTGCTATTATATATCTGCGGGACCAATAAAGAGCGATCTTTTAAAGGACTTAATTACTACAGTTATTTCCGAATTAATTACTATTTCTTTAAAGCCCATGATTCTAGTATGTGACCAAGGAACCAATAATAGGGGCGCTTTGTCAAAATTGGGCGCTACCAAAGAAAATCCAGTGATATACGTCGATAACATGAAAATCTATACTTGTTTCGATCCTCCTCATCTCCTAAAAAGCCTGCGAAATAACTTCATGAATCACAAGTTACAGATCTACATTCGTAAGAAGCGTATTTCGTGGAATGACATTGTGCAAACGTACGAAATAGATAACAGCAGTGACACCTCTCGCGCGTTAACAAAAATCACGCCGATTCATATTAATCCAAATACGTTCCAGAAGATGAGAGTCAAATTGGCTGCACAAATTTTCAGCCATTCAGTAGCTTCAGCAGTAAAAACTGTTTCAAAATCAAAAGAGCTCCAATCTTCAACGGGCGAAAACACTGCAAACTTCGTGGAGACTATTAACAAAATTTTCGATTCCTTAAATAGCAGAATTTTGAAAGACCCCAACCCGCATAGAAGACCACTATCTGTATTTGCAAATACTTCTGTAAAAAATTTAGAACACGGATTAGAGTACTTTAAAGATATTGAAGTATACAGTGATGGGAAAAGGCGCAATAATATTTATTGCATCGATGGATTCCTATGGAGTATTCGTGCAATATTATTATATGGGATGATTTAAAAAATGAAGACGTTAAATATTTATTAACGGGATTCATCAATCAGGATGCTCTGGAAAATTTTAATTCCGTAATTCGAAACCGGGGTGGATATAATCCGACACCTTCTGTTCGACAATTTCGAATATCTATGCAGCAGAATATGTTCATACGGCTTCAAGCAGGCGTAGATTCTTCAAATTGTGAAAACGACGATGCTGAAGCATTAGAATTAAATGATGAACCTGAACTGTTAGAGCCACAAATAGATGCTGAAAATGAAGTTAATACATCAGACCCAATGACTTCTAAAATCGATCCACAACTGGATGCTGACAGGATTATTGCACCTGACCCTCAACCAAGTACTTCTACAACCAGCATAGATTTGGAATCCTGCAGTACGGTTTATCTTGCTGGCTATCTAGCATTTAAGCTTTTAAATAAATACAACTGCGAAATATGCCAGAATAAAATTGTTAAGGCTGAAGAAGATTTGTATTCTGGCAATGAATTTTAGTTACTGTGTAAGGATTATGGTGCAGAAAACATTAAATATTTGAAGAGGCCGTCAGACTGCTTTATAAATTTTATTTCTAAGTTATTGTCGCTCTTTAATGTGTCATTCACTGATTTTAAATGTGCCAAAAATGTTGCTAAAAATATCACGAACTGTTTAACTACAGAAACCGCACAATTGTGTGAACAAATTTGTAAGAACCACATGGAGGACACTATTAATTTATTAATTAAGGTAAAAATTTATAAAAACCTTAAAAATGAAACTGAACGCATCGACTCAATGCGAATAGCTTCTAGTAAAATGAAAAAGGAACATAGAAAAGTCAAAATATTGTCTTAAATTTACATGTAGTAATAGAGTTTATTTAATTTAAGATTTTAAAGAAAATTTTGAAATGAAATGTATATATACTTATTTGTATGATTGAAACCTATTGAGTTCAGAGCCGTAACTAGGGCGTGGCAAAGGTGGCGCCCGCCACAGGCGCAACTGCGTTGAGGGCGCAAAATTACTGCAATTTTTATTAAAATAAAAAAAAAAAAATAATGCTCCATTAAAAATTGCCAATTTGCATTCAAACTCGGATCAAGTTAAAGCTTACTTTCAATTTTAACACGTTTGACCTTGAAATTTCTCAAAATGTTTTAATTTTATTTGCATGTTTGGATGAAGAAATAAAATTGCCACAAGCGCTTAATACTCTCGTTACGGCTCTGATCGAGTTTATGATCTATTTTAAGGAAATTAACGTTTCGAATAAATTAATATTATGTGTTTTTCTCGTATTTGTTTACACTTGTCTCTTTTTTAAACTTTGACGTTTTTATACTATTGGAGAAATTACTTTCTAAATATTCGTATTGTGAACAATTAACCTGGATTTTTCCAATAAAAATACGAACTCAAGTAAATGCACAGGGGAAACCAAATAAAAATAAAATATTTTGGAAATTGATAGTGAATCTAGTTTTCCCATATTTCGTCGTTAAAATACAAATACCTACGAAACAAATATTAACCTTATGTATCGTTGGCAACGGGTGCCGTATACTTAAAGAACGTTGGCGATAGGGTCAAAGCAGGGGCGGATGGGGTGGAGTAAACCGGCCCGGGAAACCATTAACACCGGCCCGGTCCATTTTTATTAAAAAAAATGTTAGGCACTTTTTACTAAGGGAGCTATAAAAAATAAGTACTTATTAGTATTTTTCAAGCGCTTTTAATATTTCTCTAAGTAAAAATACATATTATGTACATGTTAGGATAAATAAAAACTAATGGCAACTAGTTGCTGGTCCTGGTCATTGGTATTGGACAGAAAAAAATTGTGAAACACATCATATTTTTTCAAAAAGCGGGCCTACATATCCGCTTATATTTTGTTTTCATAAACATACATATTAATATGTCGGTGCTTAATATAAAAGCGAGCTTTTAAACAAATCGCTTTCTTCGGCCAGAACATTGATTACTTCCTCATTATTTATTTTGTTTAAGACTGGAGCCTCAATATTCATAAACATGAATGTTATGCTACTAATTTTTATTTCGGTTAAATCCGTGATTCTTTTTGTGCGCTGCGTTTTTTAATATTTTTTTAAGGGTCATAGCGATGGACCGGCCCCCGTTATGGCCGAAGCCAGCGGCCCTTCGGGAAATTTCCCAAAATCCAGACTGGCCCATCCGCCCCTGGGTCAAAGCATTGTAAGTTACATTTCTAAATGGCTGAGCGTCGTAATCTTCGTTATTTGTTTATATATGTTCACTGCCTAACTGATAACACAAAGTGCAACTCAGTCAAATATAATCACACCGTGGCCAAAGAAAGGAAGTTGAGATATTTTCCGCTTGCGACGCCACGATCTTGCGAATCAGTTGCTGGAAGCGGAGGCCGCGGGTAGCAGGGAGATGCAGTACAGATTTTAACGTTGCGTTGCATATCTTTAGAGTTCTTTTAATCAATGGTCACGGGCTTAAGTTGGCAACGACATTTTAGTCACGGGTTGAAGTTAAGTTCAGACAGTATTTGCTTTATTAGCCACAGTCAAAACTAAACTCAAGTTAGTTTTCAACAGTCAATTTTGACGTTTGTCAAGCATAATTTAACCTAACATAAAATTCAAAAGCTTAATGAAATAATATGATGTTAAATTTGTGGTCGTAGAAAAAGTATAGTATGTAACACATCATATAAACGTCTAAACACTCGTTTATTAAACACTCGCTACGCTACGCTCCGCTAATGCCTAAAAAAACTTGTTACATAAAATACTATTACTATACAAATGGGATAAGTGCATCATTAATATACGTGTGTGTAAGTTACAAACGAGTGCGTAGCAGCATAGTAAATAACTATTATATCACTGTTTTAATAAAAATTTCACTTATATTATCTACAACTGCCCAAATTTGAGAAAAGAGCATTAGAAAAATGTCAGATCTGTCATTTTCAAAATCATTTTAGTAGGCAACTGTCATTATGTCATTCATTTGACACTGTTTCATTTGGGTAATGAAGCCATTAGTCATTACCTAACGGAAATAGTGTCAAATGAATGACGTAATAAGTCCTTATCCAAGCAGTTGTAGATAAAAGCATATTTATAATATGTTTAATCAGAATCAGAAGTACTACTAACATTCACGTTGGCAAATTTTCTTTGGTATATAAATTTAAAAAAGAAAAACGGTATTTATATTTATATCTTCAGATAAAAAATTTAGGCATCTAATAATCTGCGTATATTGTTTTTATAATATTAACTTGTAAAAATATTTTCTCTGCATTTGCTGAAGCATGGAGAAAATTTCTTTAATTTACCATTTATGCTTCACACCAATTAAGATATTGTTATTTGAAAAATAGTATATTTATTTACCTTCGGTTGATTTACATAACCATGTCAACCTTAGGGAAGAAACATATTCATATCTCCCTTAGTGCATAAATATCGATACTTCTGTAGGAAAGTAAGTACATTGTCAAAACCGAAGCAATTTTTGTAAATGTTTCCTATATTCTGTTCACGTTGACAGTAAAGCTGTCTGTTTAATTAGGTTAGGTTTTTTAAGTTTGAGGTTATACATAGCGTCAATCTAGTGCATTGTTGTCAGTTTTCTCACACATTTTTAATCTAACTTAACACAAGCCTTGCCCAAAGCAGGAATAACTCGATGAATCACCCAATTTTGATAATTTTTAGCGGACTTTATCAAACAATACTATCTCGTTTTTAAAGTCGTGTATGGTCGCGGGAAATTCAGCAACACGGTAAATATGTTCGCATGTCAGAAACTTCAGTGACACAAAATTGTGTCACGTAGAACAGTTTGTGCAACATTAGAAAAATAAATCATGACCACTTATTATGCCAAAACAAAGTGAATGGAATATACATCCCTCAAATATGACAATGTAAGGATCACTTGCAAAGACGGTAGTGAAAAAAATGTTTATTTGTTCCTCACTTGTAAACATCAATTTATCAAGTCACTGTATTCACCTTGGAAATGTTTTCTAACTGGCTAGCCAGTACATTTTTTACTGGCTAGCCAGTAAAATTTTACAAGCGTGCTCATAGATAAATGATAGCGTGCAAAGCCAGAGTTGTTTTCCTTAGTATTTGTCATATTGATGAATTTAGTTGCTTGTCAGTTTGACATCTTGAATAAATGGTAAATTTCTAGTTATTTATAAGTGAGGAGCAAATAAAATATTCAGTAGTTATATCCCTAGTGCATTCTGTATATTCGAGTATTTCTCGAGAACGCTTTGCGTTCTCGAGAAATACTCGAATTATACAGAATGCACGCGGGGAATATTGCAAGACTATTCCTCGAAGAAATGTCATCCTTTGTATGCCACACTATTTATTTTTAAAGAGTGTTCAGTTTTCTTTTTGAAATTTCTTGTGTACCTAGCTAGTTTCCTCTTCTTCCCGCAAATACTCGATATTGCACTTGTGCAAATACCCGGGTATTGCACTAGTGCAAAATATTCGCTGTATTAGACTCTGATTGGTTCAAATTTTGAAAATTGATTGATGCGATTGGTTTATATTATCTGAGGGGAATAGTCAACAATACACGCAAGGTAACAGGTTTTACTGGCTCAAGAAGGTGACTGGCTCGCCTTTGGCTTGCCAGTCATATCCTTTTATTTGCCAGTAAAAACCCTCTTACCAAGCTAGTAATGTTAAATACTATTTGCTAGGGGAACAAGAAGTTCATGATTTTTTTTTATTATTATTATATCATGGAAATGGAATCTCCTAGTTATTTGTTGCATTCTTAATATATATTAATATTCACAACATTTTTTTCATAATAATAGCAGTTGTTTAGCAGTTAATTCATCTTTCAATAATGTCGATTTCACTTCCAAATAAATGTTTTCAAAAGGTTTCCAATTTCAAGTTATTGAAGTCCATTTTTGTCAAATATGTATTTGTGATTATATGTCAAGTAATAAAAAATCTAGTAATGTTTAATAGAGCATGCACATTTTCGGTTATGAATTTGAGGAGACTTTGATGCTTAAAAACAGGTAAAAACGCAATTAAGAGACTCGAGATAAAATGCAAAAATGTATATGTTTTTATTTGAGTAAAGATTCGAAAATGTTCGTGTAATTTGCAAAACTTGTCAAATAATGTCGCACTGTCACAACTGATTACGTAAATAACTATTAGCACTCAGTGCGGTAATGGATATTATATACAAAAATACATTGAACCACAATTTGTTGATGAATATATAATATTGAACAATACACGTTTTGCTTGTGGCATTTAACGAAACTCGTTTTATTAAGATGCTCATAATCAAACTTGTTAATATCTATTATTAAAGCCAGTTTATAAAATCAATGTGTATGATGTTAACAATTTTTTATCGTTCATTAATTGTAATGAAAATGTCAGGTAATTGATCGTACATTTATTGTTGCAGGAGAAGATGCTACCAGCACAGACGAAGCTGAAGAATCCTCAGAAGATGATGATGCAGAAACAGATGAATCTGAAAGCGATTTTGGCAATACATCGAATAGTGAAAATGACGTCAAAGCAAGTCTTGAAAATGACAGAAGTTTTAAACACATGAAGAGTAGTATAAACCAATTTGAAAAAGGAATGTGTGTTCGGCAACAGTTGAGCATGTGGGAGAGCCTTTTGGAAGTTAGAATACAACTTCAAAAATGTTTAATGAGTGCAAACAAATTACCCCAAAATACAGCATTTATGGAGCTTAAAGAAACCTGTGGAGCTCAGTTTACTGACAAAGTTGCTGACAGTAAGGTGCATGTTAAACATTTGTTGGACAAACTTCTCTTACTACAATTATTATTACTGAGAAAATATCCTGAAACAAAAACTGTGCTGTCTGACACTAAAGCAAATGAGAAAACAAAAATAGCAAGTGATGAAGAAATACCTAGTGATACAGAAGATGAAGAAATAGTTAGTGACAAAGAAGATGAAGAAATCAAAGAACATGAACATTTACAAGGTGATGGTGTGCCAAATAAAAAGCGAAAATTAAATGATTATGGTTCAGAAATTAATAGAAGACATACACTATATAAAGGTTACCGCAATTCTGTTATTCAGAAATGGAATGATAAAACCAGAATTGCAACCAACAAATCTGGAAATGTAACACACTCAGTGGTAAACCATATAGATCACATTTTAAGTGATAGAGATAAGCTAATAAAACGTACACAATTAAAACGTACAGATTATAATGTAGTAGGAGATACTTCCAAAGACGTACAAAATAGCAATAATTCTAGTGAGAGTCTTGAAGAGTATAATGTTGATATATTTGATGATACTGATTTTTATCATCATTTGCTTCGAGAACTAATAGAATTTAAATCAGCAGATTTAACTGATCCAGTACAATTAAGTCGGCAGTGGATTCAACTGCAAAATTTAAGAAGTAAAATGAAGAGAAAAATTGACACAAAAGCAACTAAGGGACGTAAAATTCGATATGTTGTGCATTCAAAGTTAGTCAATTTTATGGCACCAATAGAAGAGATGGTATGGCAAGAAGAAGCGAAATCGGAGTTATTTAATTCGCTGTTTGGCAAGAATCAGCCGGTTAATACAATTTGATTCATCTAAGTTATGTGTTCTGTTTTTTTTAATTAAAAATGGAGGTTGTACTTTCATCAAAGTGTTTTTATTTGTTTTGAGCAAGAATATTGTATAGGTATCTTTTACAGTAATATTTCTGTGTAGGGTTTGATGTTTTTCTTCTCTGCTTTCTTTTGTGAAAAATTATTGTTAATAAGTAATAACAATAATTGGGCTACTGATCTTAACAATGGCTTGTTATTCTATTCTATAGAATATTTATTTGGATGTCTTGATTCTTTTTCTATGCTCTTTGGTTTTAAGAGAAAGGAAGTTACTGTGACACATTATGTATGTCATATTTTTATTATTTACAACTTTAACCCCTCCATATAGCTCACCTTAGGATCGTGTGGTTTTGCTGCATCGTCCTGGCTATGAAGTTTAATTACAAGGTAAAATTTAAAGTAAGTATAATCTGATAAATAGCAATAATTGTTTTAGAAAACCTAAGAAGCTTACTGTTATATTTTAGTGCAGATGTTGAAACATCTTGGTATAAGAAATCAATAAAGATTAATATTTAATGTCTTATTATGAAGATCAAATAGTAATTTGTATACCAAGGCTCTGAGGTTTAGCTTTGCTGGGGGCTACATCATGTTTTTGTTTGAATCGAAAAAATCCTGAAATTACATTTAACCAACTTTTGTAGTTTATGTTTGACATTGGTAGGCAGTTTACCTGTCGCCCCGTCAAGTATAAAAAAGTCGTAAAATGATGGATTACTTCACTGCCAATTTCTCATATTTTTAATGATTTTGACGGTCTTCACTACCGATTTGAAAAAAATTAAATTTTTCAATACCAAGCATAAATGGAGTAACCTTTTTTTTTATTTGTTTTTTAAGGTGTAGCTATATCAACTGGTCAAATATTTGCCTTTATAGGTTGTCTAGCAACATGGAGTTACACAGCTTACATTTAACCCATTCACCGAGCAGGTTATTTTTAGGGCAACATTTTTTGTTGGTACGCAAACGAAATTACTAGACAACATTGGGTTATGTTATGTATAGCAGTAATATTTTTACTTAATTATTGTGTTATAAATGAAATAAAAACTTAAATCCAATCTATTAACTTCCTATTTTGTTAAAACCCAGAAAAATATCACATATCATCCATTTCACTTATAAATATGCAATATTTGCATCACTGCTGTGGCCAATGTCATACACCATCAAACCATATATTCTCTATGGGTTATACAATGGAGAGCTGTAACTGTGTTGTTCAAAAGTTGGTTGGTGACCTGTATATACTGCTCAACAAATGAACTGGACCACCAAAAAAATTGTATTTCGTTGTTGCGCCTGCAAAATTTGCCCTTTTGTAATACATAGCGCCCTTTTTCTAGCATACATAAATTATAATAATCAAAATTAAAGTGGAAATAGTATTTATTCAAAATAGAAAGAGTACAAATGAAGGTATTCCAAAGTAAACTTAAAAAAGGTAATATAGGTTAGGTTTCTAGGTTTCTGAACTATCCTAGAACTTGCGATGTCTTTATGCATCGTAGATTTAATCTGTGGGGTTCTTTACTCCAGTTGGTTGAATACAACGTGTACAACTACAGAATTATACCTTTATTTAACGAGATATTTTATTTACAATATGAATATATATATAATGTACAATTGTTATGCGGCCATGGCTTGGTTGCGGCGATAGTTCTGCCGCACAGCGAAACGACGTGGGTCCTGAAGGCTGAGGGTGGTTGGATTGACACCCTGGTATCGGAGAGCCTGCAGGTCCACCAGAGCTGGCGTGGTCCACGTGGTGGCCTCCAGGGGTGCTGCTGCGTCCTCGGAGCGGGTGGTGCGCCGCCTCTTCGGAGGGGACGCTTTCAATGGCGATATGGGTGCTGGTAGGGCCGGCCGACACAGAAACTCCCTAAGCGTGTTTCTTTCTTGCTTCCGTTTCCGCCGTGGGGTGGAATGTGTTGGCTGTGGAGTGGAAGCCTTCTCCATGGACCGGGCTGTAATTATAGCGCCGGGTGTGTGAGCCGGGCTGTATAAATAGCGCCGGTGTGGGTGTGAGTCCGGGCTGCAGTTATAGCGCCGGGTGTGTGCCGGGCTGTATAAATAGCGCCGGTAAGAGACTCCCAGGCTGTTAAGAAGCGCCGGTGTGTCTGTCTTCTGCTCGTCGGAGCGCTGGCTTTTATAGCCGGGCAGCCGTCGCTTCGTGCCGGCTGCGTACGTTCGTGGCGTCTCGGGCTGGCTCGCTTCCGCGTGGTGGGAGCTTTCGTGTCGGACTGGCTCGTTTTCGCGTGGTGGGGGCTTTCCTGCTGCGTGGAGCTGCGCGAGCCCCCACAGACCCCCTTCCCAGTGATGGAGTCACGCTTGAAATCTTACGGTGGGTCGCGTTTCTCTGCTGGACCTCCTGGGTAGTATTGGGGTCTCTGATGCTGTCGGGATTGCTAAGAGGTCGGTGTCTAGGTGTTGTTCCACGAACGCTGGTTTGACTCGGTCTGCTGCTACCGTTACTTGTTTGCCGTGTCTCTGGATTACGAGATTCTTTTCAGTCCTTGAGATGACGGGAAATGGGCCGTCGTACGTTTGCTGCAGTGGCTTCCTTACAGCATCGTGTCTTACGAAGACGTGAGTAGCTGTGGGTAGCTCCTTGAATTGAAAAATTTTGGGCGTGGTGTGACTGGTTGTTGCGGTGGGTTTGATGTTGCTCATGTGCCTTCTGAGTTGTGTGACGTAGTTTTCTGGTTCTATGGCTGTAGGTTGTGTTTGGGCGGTGAGGAATTCTCCGGGTAGTCGGATTGTTTCCCCATAAACCATTTCTGCAGCTGTGGCGGCGATGTCCGTCTTCCATGCTGTTCGGATTCCCAACAATACCAATGGTAGGGCTTGGGTCCAATTGGTAGCTTCTTGGCACCTAAGTGAGGTTTTCAGTTGCCTATGGAATCGTTCTACCAGGCCGTTAGCTTGCGGGTGATATGCTGTTGTACGAGTTCTGGTAAAACCGATTATTTCTTCCAGTTTTTTGAATAGCTGTGCTTCGAATTGCCGTCCTTGATCGGTTGTGACCTGGAGTGGTGTGCCGAACCGCGAAATCCAACCGTCGACGAAGGCTTGGGCTATTGTTGCTGTTTCTATGTTTGGCAGCGGGATTGCTTCCGGCCACCGCGTGAATCGATCTACGCATGTTAGTAGGTATTTGAAATTCTGAGATTCTGGCAGGGGTCCTACTAAGTCTATATGTACGTTGGTGAATCTGCTGGATGGAAGTTGGAATGGTGCTGGCGGCGGTGTATTGTGTCTTGTCACTTTGTTTTGCTGGCATTGTAAACACTCTCGTGTCCACTGTTTGCAATTTGCGTGGATCTTTGGCCATATGAATTTTTCGCTTATCAGCCTGGCAGTAGCTTTTATGCCTGGATGTGATAATTGATGAAGGCTGTTGAACGCTTGTTTGCGGAATTTGCTTGTGATGAATGGTCTTGCGGTGTGCGTAGAGATGTCGCATGTCACTTTAGTGCCGTCGGGCATTTCGATTTGTCTCAGTTGCATTCCAGTAGTTTTGCTGCCCAGGAATTGTTGTAGCTCTTGATCCGATTGCTGATCCTCGCTGAGTGCTTTGAAGTTGATTCCTGCCTGGATTTGTTCTATGCGTGACATGGTGTCTGCCACCACGTTCTCTTTGCCTTTGATGTGCCGTACATCTGTTGAGAATTGCCCAATGTAATCGAGGTAGCGGAATTGCCTTGGTGAACATTTGGATGGTTTTTGTGCAAAGGCGAAGATGATCGGTTTGTGATCGGTGTAGATTGTGAAGTGTCGTCCTTCCAGTAGATGTTGGAAATGTTTGATCGTTGCGTATATAGCGAGTAGTTCTCTATCATATGCTGCGTACTTGGATTCGGCTGGTGATAGTTTTCTAGAATAAAATGCCAAGGGTTGCTGCTGGTTGTTTTGCGATTGGTGAATTACTCCTCCGATGGCGAAATTTGATGCGTCTGTTGTTATGGAAATTTCTGAGTCCTGGATGGGGTGTGCTAAGAGCGCGGTGTCTGCGATTTGTTTTTTGCATGTGTCAAACGCGTTCTTGGCTTCCGTTGTCCATGCTATGGGCTGGTTTCCTTTAATTTTTCCTCTTAACAGTTCGTTGAGCGGTGCTTGCGTACTGGCGGCGTCTGGGATGAATCTTCGGTAGTAATTTATCATGCCGAGCGTTTGGCGTAGTTTCCTAGCTGTGTCTGGTGCTGGTAGTTCTAGGATTGCCTTGACTTTGTCTGGTGAGGGTTTTGTTCCCTCTCCTGAGACTAGGTAACCCAAGAATTTTACCTGTTTTACGCCGAATACGCTTTTTGCCTGGTTGATTACTATGCCGTTGTCTCGTAGTCTCTGGAATAGCTGGCGTAGATGTTGCTGATGTTCTGCTTCTGTCTTGGATGCTACGAGAATATCGTCGATGTAGACGTAGCAGAAGGTCATGTCTCGTAGAATGCCGTCCATAAATCTTTGGAACGTTTGTGCCGCGTTCCTGAGGCCGAATGTCATAAATGGAAACTCAAAAAGTCCGAACGGTGTTGTGATCGCTGTTTTCGGGATGTCTGCCTCAGCCACTGGGATTTGATGGTAGGCGCGAACTAGATCAATAGTTGAGAAGACTTGTTTTCCGTGGAGTTGCTGTGCGAAATCCTCAATATGGGGTACTGGATACATGTCTGGGATGGTCCGTGCGTTGAGGTTTCTATAATCTCCACATGGTCTCCAGTCTGCGTTCTTTTTAGCGACCAAATGTAACGGGGATGACCATGAGCTGTCTGAGGGTCTGGCGATTCCTTGCTGCACCATCGTTCGGAATTCTGCCTGTGCTATTTTTAATTTTTCGGGGGCGAGTCTTCTGGGCCTGGAGCTTACTGGGGGTCCCTCGGTTGTATGGATGTGGTGTGTTGTGGTATGCTTAGGGATCGTGTGAATTCCTGCAGGTCTGGTGATGCTGGGAAATTCTTCTAGGATGCTAGCATAGTCTGAAGATTTTTTAATTGAGGTGATGAGTTTGCTCGTGTTTGCCTGCCTTCCTTGGGTTGCAAGGCTGGTGTTTTGGTCCAGTAGCTTCTTGTTCCTCATGTCCACAAGGAGGTTGTAGTAAGAGAGGAAATCTGCCCCTATGATAGGTTTTTGTGTGTTGGCGACTATGAATCTCCACGGGAAATTTCTCCTGAGTTGCAGATTGATGTTAAGATTGATTGTGCCATATGTGTCAATTTCTGAACCGTTGGCTGCATACAGCTTGTAAGTGGAAACTGGTCTGCGTTGTCTGCACAGGTGGTATGGGTAGATGCATACGTCTGCTCCTGTGTCAATGAGAAATTCTGTTTTGGAGGCTTTGTCTGTGACAAAAAGTCGGCGGGCTGTGTGGGTGAGCGCGTCGTTAGCCGCCTTTATCGACCGCTCTGTGCGTTTTCCTGGTCCCTTGCTTTGGTGCAGGGCGGTTTGCAGTTTCGAGCTTGGTCGCCGAATTTATAATGGTACCAGCAAGTATCGTATGTGCGGGACCTGGACTGGCTGCGTCCCCTGCGATGCTGGCTGTGTTGCCTGCGGCGTGAGCCATGTTCCCATTTGGCAGGCTGGTTGTGTAATTGCTCCTTGAGATTCGCTACCTCTTGCACCAGCGTTTGTAAAATTTCATCGCTAGGTGCTTTGGTGGATGTCTGTATCTCTTGGGCTTGTACTGGCGTGGTTCCCATTATGGCATCTGCTAAGTCTGCTATTTCGTTTAATGCCGTGTTTTTCTGTGTTGCCAGAATTGCTTGGATGGTGTATGGGAGTCGTCCGAGCCAGATAGATTTTAGGAGGTCGTTGGGCACGACGTCTCCTGCCAGGTTTTGTAAGTGCCGCAGAAATTGTGATGGCTTTCGGTCCCCTAATTCCTCTTTTTCGAGCAGTTGTTTCGTTTTCTGCTCCTGGCTGATGCTGAGCCGGCGGATGAGCTCTTTTTTAAGTTTGTCATATTTTTCCGTATCTGGTGGTGCAGTTAGTATATCACGAACTTCGCTGGCGTAGCGGGCCTCCAGGTGTCCAGCTACATACCCATATTTCGTGTTGTCGTTGGTGATGCCGCTAATTAGAAATTGGCTTTCTATCTGAGCGAACCATAACTGTGGATCGTTGGGCCAAAATGGGGGGATGCGTACTTGGACGCGGTGTACTTCTGTTGATGGCTCGGGGTCAGGCATTTTTCTCGTTTTTTTTGTTTTTTTTTTTGAGCCTCACTTCGTCGCGAGAGGTATTATTGTAGCTGTACACGGTACTCGCGTCGGGGTCACCAATTGTGGGGTTCTTTACTCCAGTTGGTTGAATACAACGTGTACAACTACAGAATTATACCTTTATTTAACGAGATATTTTATTTACAATATGAATATATATATAATGTACAATTGTTATGCGGCCATGGCTTGGTTGCGGCGATAGTTCTGCCGCACAGCGAAACGACGTGGGTCCTGAAGGCTGAGGGTGGTTGGATTGACACCCTGGTATCGGAGAGCCTGCAGGTCCACCAGAGCTGGCGTGGTCCACGTGGTGGCCTCCAGGGGTGCTGCTGCGTCCTCGGAGCGGGTGGTGCGCCGCCTCTTCGGAGGGGACGCTTTCAATGGCGATATGGGTGCTGGTAGGGCCGGCCGACACAGAAACTCCCTAAGCGTGTTTCTTTCTTGCTTCCGTTTCCGCCGTGGGGTGGAATGTGTTGGCTGTGGAGTGGAAGCCTTCTCCATGGACCGGGCTGTAATTATAGCGCCGGGTGTGTGAGCCGGGCTGTATAAATAGCGCCGGTGTGGGTGTGAGTCCGGGCTGCAGTTATAGCGCCGGGTGTGTGCCGGGCTGTATAAATAGCGCCGGTAAGAGACTCCCAGGCTGTTAAGAAGCGCCGGTGTGTCTGTCTTCTGCTCGTCGGAGCGCTGGCTTTTATAGCCGGGCAGCCGTCGCTTCGTGCCGGCTGCGTACGTTCGTGGCGTCTCGGGCTGGCTCGCTTCCGCGTGGTGGGAGCTTTCGTGTCGGACTGGCTCGTTTTCGCGTGGTGGGGGCTTTCCTGCTGCGTGGAGCTGCGCGAGCCCCCACAATACTATATATTCATAAGCGGTGTTTACCAGCAAACAAATAAGCAAAAATTGCTGCTAAACATATTCTTCATAGCACATGGCGAAAAAATCAAAGCCCAAATAAAAACTGCGATTCTACTGTTTTATTTACAAAAGGTTTCTACAAAACCAATATCTATCACGTTAACTGTTTAAAATCATTCAGTTATATTTCTAAGAGTACATTTTGCAAGACACTTATTCTGATAAACCCCAGCAAGTAATTCACGAATTAGCAAGTAGCAACTTCTTTTGTTTAATCAGTACAACCAACAGAAAAACTGGCCATCAGAACCAAATGCTGGTGGAACATTGAAGATTATCATGCTAAGTTTAAAGTTTGTTACTCAAACCAATATACATTTACATTTTTTGGAAGCTACATTCAGCATCACTTTTGCAAACTAAACACACAAGATTCTGAGCATCTGACTAGAAGCTTTACAATTTCTCAACATAATACCGCATTTACTTGTTGATGTATAATTACATAAAAGTATAAATATGGTGAAAACATGTATACATTTTTTTTTTGATATTCCATTATGAAATATATTAAAGAACGCAACATAATTCTTTTCCTTCAATAATTTTAATTCGTACCATGCAAACAAATTTTGCTAAATTTTAGATTTCCATGTATACAAATCAGTATTTTCACGCCTTTACATAGCATGACAATCGGCAAATTTAAGAGATAAGGTGCCTGTGCATCATGAAATTCAAAAGCAAATTTATCATTTTCTGTACGAATTAGAAATTGCTTCAATACAAAATATTTAATTACATAAAAGTCATCATTAAAGAAACATTACAATTTCACATTGTTATAATCTTAAAATTTAAAAGTAACGGTAGAAACAATTAAAACGTATATTTACAAAGTAGCTTCACATCTAGGTCTTGATCGTTTTCTGATCGGTAAATCTTTCTCTAGTTCATTCTGCTGCTTTAAAAACCTCTTATTTTCCACATTTGTAGGAGTATTGTTCCTAGTAGTTCTCAAATGCCTAGCCGGAACAGACGAAGATAACTTAATTTCATGTTGAGTGGGCAAATCTAACAGAGTCGAAGCAGCAAAACTCGGTTTTGGTTTTACAGCAGCCTCATTGACATGCTCCGATATCTTCATCCTCTTTGGTGTACTTTCATTAGCTTGCTTTTGTCGCCCCCTTTTTCTCTTACCAGTTACCAAAACGTTACGCTTTTCCACCGCCTGCTCCTTTGGAATGGTTAACTTTGGAATTTCGCTACTTTCAAATTCTTGCAAAGCGTACGCAAAATTAGCTATATTCTTCTTCTTTATTGGAGTGGAAGTTACCGATTCTGTTGCAATTAAATCGATATTGTCAATTGCTTGCAAATCGGTACTACTGAAAACTTGCGGTATCGGATGATCAACTTCATCCGATGTTGTGGATGTTACATCAGTTTCCTCGGTAGACAAAACTGTGGCTGGGTTTTTTGAACTTTTCACCATGAGGTTTTGATTAGAAAGTTCATGAGATTCCTTTGTCTGATAAACAATTGGAAATTAAAACGTACAAATTTAAGAAGAAGCTACTTACGGGATCATGTTCGGAGCACACAAATCCTAACAGTTTATCGTAACGCACGTTCCCTTCTGAATGGACAGGGCAGTATGAGTTTATGCATTTAACACAGCAACGTATGGTGCGTTTGGTGCATATACTACAGTTATGCCATGGACAAACCCACTTGCCTGGAAGGAACATTAAGATTATGCTCATATAAAGATTTCAATGTTAAAGCAATACCTTCCGGCCAAAATTCTAAATTAACACACTGTAAATGGTAAAATTTGGTGCAGATTTTGTTGTGGCAAGCACCAACATCGCCACTTCGCCCACATATAAAGCAAGGCCCATCGCACTTGAAAACTTGAGGTGTAATTGATCGCTTCTTCTTTTTCATATTATTGTTACCTTTCTTTGGTTTCTTCTGAGATTCATCCTAAAAAGTTACTAGATAAACACGTCAATCCAAAGCACATTCTACGAGTATTAGAAAATTTGCAACGAAATTCGGATATCTCCCAACCAGGTTGATCGCATAGCAATAGAACGAAAAAACAAAAAACATATCGGTTGGAATTAAAATAAAACAAGTGCGAACAGATTGTATAAAAATAATAAATCCACATACTTGGGCTGTTATGAGCAGCAAAAACAAAAGTAAGTGCATACATATGCCACTAAAGTATCCAAAATAAGCAGTTAAGTAAAAACAAGATATTAAGTGACCGAAAGCAAGTAAATTGAGTAAATCACTGGACGAAATAGGTTATTTTGGTTCCAAAGAGTTGAACTGAGCAGGCGACATCGCACATACCTTTTGGGTTTCTTGCTCGCACGAAATATGTCTCAAACTATACAGGGCTGTAGTAGCCCAAGTGAACACAGTGGGAACATGGAACTATTACAAATGATGAAAGAAATAAAAGAAGTCAGGAAAACGAATAAGAAATACAGAAAACACATAATTTAAAGAATGGCATTGAAAAAATGGACAAAGAAATAAATTACCTCCTAAAAATAAGAGTTAAAACATTTAGACATGCTAGATAGGAGATAAAATTAACCGTCAAAATAATCTTGTCATTAGTGGAATAAAAATAAAATTAAAAAAAAAAGACTGACTGTAAAAAAAGTAGCCAAATTCACTGGAACTTAGCACTTTTTTATAGTTTATAGAACCAGGTTAGTTCCTTGACAGGAGATGGAGTTTATTTTCGTTGTTAAGAGATAGCGTGAGATGGTCAGGCCAAACCACCTCATTACTGACAATTATTGTTGCCTTCGTCAATCACTATCAATGAATATACGATCATTGCTAAAGGTATATTGAATTAACATCGATATTACAGAGTTTATATATAGAAAATGTGGGCCCACTATTAAAAATTACAATCACATGCATTTAGATAGCGTAATTGTCATCTGACCCACTATCGTGCAAACTGCACACCTTGTCGTAACCTGACCTACTGCGTTTGATAACTGCAAAGTCTGTTTGTAAATACGGAATTGGCACGCTTTTTGCTAGTTTTGTAATTCGCTTGCATGTGTTTTTGTATTTGCCCAATTTCACTTTGTTTCACACTCTTAATGCTAAATCCATGTTTAAACAAAGTTTGAACACTGACAATATTGAAAAATTCCTACAAGAGATCTACTAATAAAGACAAAAATAAAAGAACTACGTACGAACAAGAAAAATACATATGTAATAGAAATGAAAAACTTTGAGAAAGAAAAGAATTTTTAAATCACAAAAACTAAGAAACACCAACCACAGAAATGTTTTTATTAACAGTAATTTAATAGAAAAAGAACAAGAAACTCAAAGGAAAATTGGAGAAGCAGCAGAAAGAGAAAGAAAATAAACTAGCTAAAATTGAATTTCCAACATTAACAGTATGGAGTTAAAGTGATATGGAATAAAGAAAAACAAGCACCACAAGAGGTAGAGGCTTCAAAAAACCGATACGGCGAGAAACAGAGGAAACTATATGGCAAATGAAAAAGAGACAGCCCCATAGAATTTTGCAACTTGGAATGTGCGAGGGATAAATGAGAAAGAAGAATTAATTTATGAGTTCAATGAACGAAGAAAAAAGGACACGGAGAGACTTATAGAAGACGAGCACTTGTTAGTATCGTGTATTAAAAAAAAACTCATTCGTAGCATGCCATGATCAAATTAATTGAAGTTTGTCATAACTTGAAACAAATGAACTACCATAAGTCAGAGAGAACTAAATTACATTTTGATGTTGAACTATTTTCTTAAAAATATACAAAACACTAAATAAAAATAATTTTTTAAAATTTCATTTAAAAAAGTAGGCTTTTTTTAAATTAATATCAGTGTCTGAAGTGCCACTTTTTTCTGTGAGTAAAAAAAAGATCATTTTGTTTTTAATATAGGAATGAACGATTTTAAATAGACGTTTGCTTAGTTACCAGAACTGAGCAACGCACTTGACTAAAATGAAGGCAAATAAAATTCTATACAAAATAGGCTTGGATTTGAATATTTAATGAAATTTAAAAAAATATTATAGACAACTCGTGTTAGTGTGCTTATTTTGCATACGTGTGGATTATTAAACTCGACTGCGCCTCGTTTAATAACCCTCCACAGTTGTGAAAAAAAGTTGCACCTCTAACACTTGTGGTCTAAATAACTATTTATTGACTGTTATGATTAATACACTCGTTATTGTGTAAATGCCATCTTATTTTCCTTTTTGCTTGATACAAGTAAACCTAATGTAGTGTGAACTTTTGGCTGTCACAGTGACAGATGTTTTCATAAACAAAATGCAATCTGACATTCACCTACAGACTTAAGTTAGGCCATGACTAGATCTTCTATCTTTCTTTCCAAGGCCTACCCTAAATGAGTTTTGCTTTGGAACACACGATATATAGAGCAGTACCAACTCAAAATAGGGCAGCAGCAGGCGTTGGGTTGTATAATCAAAAAGTTAATAGTAATTTATTATACAAGACGATAAAGTTAAATTTTATCCACGAGTGAATCGTTTAACGTCGAGACGAAGTTATATTACTATTGAAAATCGCAGCCAATATAATTATCATTTTCTTTTTTGTTTCATCATCATCATTCAAATGCTGCAACCGATAAATTATTGAACACACCATGGATGTTATGAATCATAACAACCTTAATGTCTTAAAATCTTCGCTCTACGAGCTTGGATGTTATAATACTTATGGAGAAGACGCGCTTATTCTACTAATAATTACGTTTCTCACATCAAATATCTTATTTATTGAAAATACATTTTGTGATTGACAAGACCATATTAATTAAAGTTGTTTTTCTAAGCCGCCCTTTTTCGCTTGCTATCTTGATTGCCACATCACCCCCCTACGGAGAAGAGATGTCCTAAGTTGAAATGAACTTTCCGTCCGTACCGGGTCACATAGTCTTTCTGGGTATTGGTTGTGTTTTCGCTTTTATTATCTTCGATGTATGCTGGCTTCACTCGATCGAGACTGACGCAAACATCCTTGTCTCGTATACGTAACACCATAGTTTTTTCGTCTCGAGATATGATCTGATAAGGGCCAGTGTATGGAGGTTGCAGAGAAGGGCGAACTCGGTCGTCTCTTAAAAATGCGTGAGTACATGTGGCTAAGTCCTTGAATATAAATATTTTAGGGGAAACGTGGTGAGATGCAGGGACTGGTCGAAGTCGTGCCATCTGATTTCTTAGATGGTTTAGGAAATCAGAAACATCACCGGGCTGTTCTGCATCGACAGCAGGTTTACTCAACATTTCTCCTGGGAGACGTAGAGGTTCTCCGTAAACGATTTCTGCGGAAGAGGTTTGTAAGTCCTCTTTGAAGGCACTTCTAATGCCAAGGAGAACTATTGGCAAAGCTTCGAGCCAAGTAAGTTCTGGATGGCACATGAGAGCAGCTTTGAGGTGTCGATGAAATCGCTCGACCATTCCATTTGAGCATGGGTGGTAACTCGTTGTTCTTGTGCGTTTAAATCCAATTGTTATTCCCAGTGATTTAAATAGCTCAGACTCGAATTGGCGACCTTGATCAGTAGTGATTTGAGAAGGTGAGCCAAATCGGGAAATCCAGCATGATAGGAAACCTTCTGTGACTTCTTGTGCAGTAATACGTTCAAGTGGCCAGGCTTCAGGCCACCGGGAGTATCTGTCTATTACTGTAAGGCAGTAGCGATAATTTCTTACCATGGGCAATGGGCCAATTATGTCTAGATGTACCTGTTGGAATCGATTTTGAGGCAGTTGAAAAGTTCCTACAGGAGTCATCACATGTCTCGAAACTTTTGAACGCTGACAGTGTTGACAGGATCGAGTCCAGGAATTACAATCTTTCTTCATGTTAGGCCATACGAAGCGTTCTGATACGAGTTTTGTTGTTGCTTTAACGCCAGGATGACTTAGGCCATGAAGAGAATCAAAAACGATTCGACGATACATAGTTGTGACAAAAGGTCTATGCTTGTTAGTTGATGTATCACAGTATATCTTGATCTTACTGCCAGGGATTGGAACTTGTTCTAGGCGGAGTGATGAGCCACCATCTAGAAGACTGTGGAGTTCAGGATCATCTGTCTGAGATTGAGCGAGTGCTATGAGATCTAGCTGATGGATACTCGTTACTGCTTCGATCCGAGACATTGTATCTGCCACTACATTAGATTTGCCATCTATGTGTTGAATATCTGTAGTAAATTGAGCTATGAATGAAAGCTGATTGAGTTGAACTGGAGGAAGTTTTTCTCGTTTTTGTTGGAAAGCATATGTCAGCGGTTTGTGGTCCGTATAAATCGTGCAGTGTTGTGCTTCCAGAATGTGCCGAAAATGTTGTACAGCTTCGTACACACCTAAAAGTTCTCGGTAATAAGCAGGCCATTCTGATTGTTTCTTATTGAGCTTCTTAGAAAAGAACGCTAGCGGTTGCCAAGCGTTGTCCACATATTGTTGCAGGCATGAACCAACGGATGTGGAAGAGGCGTCTGTGAAAAGTCCTAGATGTGAGCCGTGAGCGGGATGGGCAAGCAGTGTAGCGTTGCTGAGGCTCTCTTTACAAGCGATGAATGCTTGTTCTAAAACTGGTGTCCAGGATACTGGTTGACTACCGCTCAAGTTGGCAACTGCGGCGTGGAGAGGGGCTTGATTCTCTGACGCAGAGGGCAGGAAACGTCTGTAGAAGTTAATCATGCCCAAGAAGCGTCGTAAACCTTTAGCTGTTTGAGGCAACGGGTAGTCTTGAAGTGCTGCAACTCGGTCGGGAATAGGACAGGTTCCCTCAGCGGAAACTTCGTATCCAAGAAATGTAACTTTTGGTGCGCCTAGAACGCATTTGTTAGGATTTACCAATATACCATACTCGTTGAGTCGAGTGAAGAGAGTGCGTAAATGCTCTTGATGTTGAGTGGCGTCACGGCTGTAGATAAGGATATCGTCGATGTAAGCAAAACAGAAGTCAAATCCTTGTATAACTTCATCGATAAACCGTTGGAATGTCTGACCAGCATTTCGAAGACCAAACGTCATGAATGGAAACTCGAACAATCCAAAAGGGGTCGTAATTGCCGTTTTTGGTATATCGTCCGGGTTCACTGGTATCTGAGTGTACGCTTTTACCAAGTCGATCGTAGAAAATATTTTGGATCCACGAAGACGATGTGCGAAGTCGTGTATGTGTCGCACTGGGTATCTATCTGGGATTGTGCGCGCATTGAGTGCTCTGTAATCACCACATGGGCGCCAGCCGTCGTTCTTCTTTGGTACAAGATGAAGCGGGGATGCCCAAGGTCCTTCTGAACGTCGTGTTGTACCATTTTGAAGCATAACCTCAAATTCTGTCTTGGCGATTTGCAGGCGGTCGGGAGCAAGACGACGTGGTCGACAAAAAACTGGAGGGCCTGGAACTGTGCGAATATAGTGTAAGGTATTGTGTCGTACCTCTCTAGGAGTTCCAGAAGGCTTGATGAGACTTGGAAATTCATCGAAGATACTGTAAGAGTCAGTTTCTTGCGCTAACGCCTTAATACTTGAATGATGTTCTTGAAAAGTCTGGCCGGGGACGGTTAAACCTGTAATACCATCCAGAAGGCGTTGGTTGTGACAGTCTGGCAACAAGTTGTAGTACGATAGAAAGTCTGCACCAATGATAGGGAGAGAGACGTCTGCTACTACAAAGCGCCAGATGAAATCTCGCCGAAGTCCAAAATTTAGGCGTAGATTTATGATTCCATAGGTTTTGATCGTAGTGCTGTTCGCAGCGCTGAGTTCGTAATTTGTGTTTGGACGCTTTTCAGGAAGAAGTTTTGATGGGAAACAGCATAAATCGGATCCAGTGTCGACTAAAAACTGGCGTTTGCTTGTCCGATCTGTTACAAGAAGGCGGCTTGAACTCTTCTGACAACCATCCGCCGCCGTTACTGGTTGCCGCTGGAGTTTGACGAAAATCTGCATGGAGCGGTGCATTTCTTCGCTAAATTGTTAAATTTTCGATGGTACCAGCATACGTCACTCTTCCGGGAACTTTGCGGTGCTGGTGATTGATTTCTTCGAAATAGCGATTGCGATCGACTGCGAGATCGATATTGAGAACTATTTGACGAAATTGCAGTTTTAATATCCGCTAACTGACGGGCAAGATCATCTAATCGTTTGGTTAGATTGTCAATAGCTACTGATGCTACACTAGCAGTTTGATGTGTGGTGGGCAATGGATATGGTAATACTTCAGCTACCTTGTCAGCTAAATCGGCTAACTTGTCCAAGGCGAGTTCGCTTTGTACCTGAAGAATTGCTTGGAGGTTTGGTGGCAATCGCTGCAGCCATAAAGTACGTAAAAGGTTGTCTTGTACCTGGATATCTCCTGCGAGGGTATGCAAGTGCCGAAGAAATTGCGAAGGTCGCCGGTCTCCTAGTTCGGCATCACTTAATAATGTTCGTACGCGCTGTTCCGCTGACTGCGACATCCTCTTGATTAGTTCTGTTCGTAGGTACAAATAACGATTGTCTGCAGGTGGACTTGTTATAATGTCACTCACTTCTGCAGCGCAACGATTGTCCAAGCTTGAAACTACATAATGGAACTTAGTACTGTCCTGTGTGATTCCAGAAAGAGCGAACTGCGATTCAACTTGAGCGAACCAAACAGCTGGTTGCTCGGGCCAAAATGGTGGAAACTTTGGACTTACTCGGAAAACACTAGTGTTTTCTCGAAGTTCTGCAGGTGGAATCATTGTTTGCTGGAGTCTTAGTTGTTCCTGTTGAAGCTGTCTGAGCTGCTCTTCGATTTGTTCCATTGCACTATCATATGCGATTAATGTCAGTGAATGCCACGAAAATTGTCGATTTTTTAAAGGAATGCACGATGTACGAAAAGTCTGTGTTCTCTTCGGGGTCACCACTATGGAGAAGACGCGCTTATTCTACTAATAATTACGTTTCTCACATCAAATATCTTATTTATTGAAAATACATTTTGTGATTGACAAGACCATATTAATTAAAGTTGTTTTTCTAAGCCGCCCTTTTTCGCTTGCTATCTTGATTGCCACATACTCATAACATTCTTAGATATGTTAATAGCTATTGCCGGTTTCAGGATATTAAGTCTTTGTTTACATATATAAAAGTAGGCTAACAACTCAGTCATGGCTGTATCTGTACTGTAATATTCCTTTACCATACTTGGCAACCATTATATACTGAAACCGATCAACGACTGAACAAACCACGGAAGTATGAGTCATAGATGTTTTAAAATCCTCACTCTGCGAGCTTGAATTTCAAAACAACATCCGCAGTAGTTATGATGCTAGTAACATTCCGTTAATAGCTTTTACTGTACATATTTGGTCTGTTGTGGATTTTCCTTTATGGAAACCCTCTTTGGTAGTTTCCATTCTGGTTTTCTACTTATGATCGTAATCTATTAAACAATATATTTGAAAACATTTTATAGGCGACATTTAATAGGGTTAATCGGTCTATAGTTCTCACAGCATAGTTGATCCCTTTTTTTGTGTAAGGGGCATATAATACCTATGTTCCATTCTTCTGGTAGTATGGCTTGCTGCCATACCTGTTTAATCAACAAATAAAGTTGTTCTTGCAGCTCACTTCCCTCTTTTTTGAGTAGTTCCGCTGTTAAGTTATTAGTTCCCGGTGATTTGTTATTTTTCTGGCTTCTAATTGCGTCTTCCACTTCTTTTCTTGTAGGTGGCTGGCATCCATCTCCTTCCATGTCGTACTCGCTAATTATTTCTATCTTTTCTTCTTGATTCGCGCCTTGGTTTAATGCATCTTCGAAGTGTTCTTTTCATCTTTCTAGGATTTTGTTCTTTTCACTTATAAATTTACCACGTTTGTCTTTACGTATCGTAGTTTTAGGTTTAAATGCTTTTCTCATGTTGTTCACTTTTTGATAGAACTTTCTGCTTGCCTTTTGATTGTTAAGTCGTTTCACTTAGGCTCTTTTTTACTTTTCTTGTATTCTTCTTCTGCCAGTTGATTTTGTTTTTGTAACATTTTTTGGTATGCTGCATTTTTTTTTCTCGTAATTTCTTCACATTCAGTGCTTTTCTACTATTGGAGGTTCTAGTACATTACTCGCTGTTTGATTGATTATTTCCTTGCATTTTCTCCACTTCTCATTCTGGGTGACGTGCCAGTGTCTGTTAGCATTCTACTTGATATTTTCCCTGAGAGTTTCTGCTCTAACTTTTCAAGTGCCATTGTGTTATAGTTTTTGTGCCTGTTTCTTTTTTAAGTTGGAAATCTTTGATCGTAGTTTTATTACCATCATAAAGTGGTCTGAGTCGATATTAGGTCCTCTGTGTACCCTTACATCCTGTACATTTGAATTGTGACGTTCGTCTATAACACAGTGGTCGATTGCATTTAGGGCTTTTCTGTGTGGGGGCTTCCAAGTTAGTTTGTGGATGAGCTTATGTTGGAAGCATGTATCTGCAATTATCAGCTAACTGTACCGGTCGTTTGCCATTGACACTGCATACTGTGAGTGGGCTGTATTTTCCTATCGTGGGATGTTTCTGACCTTAGTATTATTTTCACATCATTTTTCGAACATTTTCCGTATTCCTTCTCCGGCTGCTAACAGAATTCCTCTTTCTCATCTCTGTTTTTTCCTCTGTGAAATCATACACATTTATTGTAAAAACATAATTTATTAATAACTTGAGTAAGTAATCTTGTATTATATATTCAACCAAATGAAATGAAATTTACTTCTTCTTCTTTCTTCTGTTTATCCTTGTACCCTATCTGGGTGTTGGATATGAGGTCCAGTCCTTCCATTCCTTCCTGCTCCTTGCCATTTTTTTCATCTCTGCCACTGTTTTGCCTCTCTTTATACCGATTTCTTCGATTCTTTGTGTCCAGCACTTTCTGGGTCTGCCCTTCTTCCTTTTTCTTTCTCCTGGTGCTTCTATGATCTTTTTTAGTAGCGATTTTTCTTCTTTTCTTATTATATGACCATACCATCTTAGTGGTTTCCTTTCTATGAAGTCCATTATTCCTTCTTGTCTTAAAGTTTGTCTTATTCTTTCATTTGTCTCTCTGTTCCATTTTGTAACTCCCTCAATTCTTCTCAGGAACTGCATTTCTGCTGCATTGATCTTGCTTTCGTGCTTTTTATTTATGGTGCATGTCTCACTGCCGTAAGTTAGTGTTAGTCTCGCTATACTATTGTATACTTTCAGTTTCACTTGCTTGTCTACTTCTTGTTTCTGTAGTATTGGTTTGTTTATAGCATAATATACGTTCCTTGTTTTTTTTATTCTTTGTGCAATTTCGACTTCTATTCTTCCATCATCTGTTATTACTGAGCCGAGATATTCCATTGCTGTAACTACTTCTATTGTTATCCCATTTATTTCTATAGTTCTTATTATCTCAGTGTTTTTGTTATTTATAATCATCATTTTTGTTTTGTTAGTATTCACCTCCATTCCCATTTTCTCCATTTCCTCGTTCCAAATTTTAACCAGTCCCTTCATTTTATTGTGAGTATCTGCTATAAGTATTATGTCATCTGCGTAGATTAAACTATCTACTTTGATTGACCTTAGTTGGTGATGTCCTAGTTGTGATTGTAGATGTTTTGATTTCTCTCTTGTATTTGATAAAATTTTGTTCATTACAGTTATGAATAGGAGTGGGCTAAGATTATCTCCCTGTTTTAATCCTTTTGTCATGTGAAACGTGTCGGATACTTGTCCGTTAATCTGTACTCTTCCTTTGACTGTCTGGTAGATGTTCTTAATGTTTCTTAAGAGTTTTCTGGGTGTCTGTAATTCTATAAGGTACTTCCATATGTTACTTCTTTTTATATTATCGAAGGTGGCTTTCAGGTCTATAAATGGGATGAACATTTCACTTCCTCTTTCTATTGTTCTTTCCATTATATTTCTTATTATATGTATGTTGTCCATTGTTTGTTTACCTTGTCTGTATGCTGCTTGTTCCTCGGCCAGTTTGTGTCCTATGCAGTGCGTAAGTTTCTTTTGTAGAATCTTCGTGTACAAAATGTACTTCAATAATTCAAATGTCAAAGTAAAAGTAAAAAAAAAACCTTGAAATTCAAATTGAAAATGGCGCCAACATAAAATGCAAAAATTACTAACACCCTACTAGCCATTTTCATATTAACCAACTGATAGTGACTTTTACGTCACGGGAGTTTTCTGAATTGATTATATGTTGCTTTGCCTATCCACCTCATTTATTGTATTGCTGCAATGTTTATTTTGTAATCTACCAATATTCCAGTTAGTGTTTGAAGTGCTCTCGTGTTGTGTAGTGTTTTAACATTGCAGGAGCATATTCTTAAGTCTTGTTTGTTGCTTATACCTATATATGTTTGATGTTTTTGGGGATGGGTGATTAGCCGTATGCCCAACATCCGTAGTGGAGAGCAGTTTGGTTCTTATCTCGTTCCTCTGCTTTCCTTGTTTTTACATTTTGGTATTTGTACTATGTTCCTCCTTTTCTTTTATTCGCATCCTTTGTTATCACGTGGATCATCTTCTTTATTTGTATGGGTGGGCCTTTCTTGTCTATGTTTTGAGTTCTTGCGGTGGTCATTTTTTGATTGGAGTTGCCTTTTCTCCTCATTCCAATGGTACCATTTGTCATCCACTTGTATTTTCTGGTAATCATTTTTTGTTTGTTTTCATTTTTCTCTTTGTTCTCTGGCAATTTCTCTTATTTCGGCTAACTCTGTTTTGGTCATGTCATCCTCCACATATGTTTTTCCCTTATAATTTATTTTTGTTCTTCATCACTTTCATTTTCTCCTGCCAGTTCTTGAGTGCCACTACTATTTTTTGGTGTTGTTCTTTTCCCACTTTATATGTTGTTATATTGTTTGTGGTTACTTCCATTTTGTTTTTGAAGAATTCCTTTATGCCTTTATTTAATTTTTCTGCGGCTATACCTATCTATCTCACTAATCACTACTTTATTTTTCTTTTTTCCTTTTCATTTTACAGGTTGATTATTGTTTTGTTCTTGTCCGACTTCTCTTCCTCCCACTTGTTTTTCTTGGTTTTTATTTCATCCCTTAGTTGTTTATTTTCCTTTTAATTTCATTGTTTTTGGACACCTCTAACTCGATTCTCGCCATCATATCCGACATTATTTTTTGAAACTCCTTTGTTTCATCTCTGAGGTTCTAGTTTTTCATTTTTGGGTTTTCCATAGTGACTTTTCATGGTCTTCTCCTAAAAAACGTCGCTCTTGCTTGTTTTTTCCTCCAGATTATTCGTTGAGTTATTATAACGTATTTTCCAAATTTCGCCATTTTTACGGATTTTTGTCTGATATGACAACGTTGCACTTTCTCTTGCCGCGCTTAACGTACACATTACAGACCTAACCTCTATTCGCCTTCACTTGGATGCTTTTTCGTCTTCATAGTGTGGCGCCCTTGGTAGGAAATGTATTAACAGTTTATTTCTGACCTTTGTTTTGTCCTCTTGGTTCTTCTCATTAATTTACTTGTTTTTCCTCGTAATCACAAACTTGGACATAACCTGAAATTTTATTACTTCTACCACATAGCGATGCCACTTTCTTATCTTCTTTTTTTTGTTTAATTTATACAAATTTTAGCTGATATAAAACGCCATATTTGTTAAACAGCGCTTTCACCTCATCTGTTGTTCATTTTTTTGCCTGTTTAGCACGTTTCTCTCCCATACACTAAAGATTTTTGATCATGCGTAAGATCCACGCTTTACTGATATACACCACTACTGACTTATCACTAATTTAGAAATGTGAATTTTTGTTGCCCATGACATCCCTCTGCTTTTTAGCACTTCCATTGGAGTAATTCACATTTGCTTCCAGACATTTATTTCTTCCTTTCTTCTTGATTCTTTTGATATCACCATACCCAGATATACAAAACTTTCCACCCCTTCAAATTTGTATATACTTTGTTGGCTTGAAATTTCTCTTCCCACACCATGTATTTGTTTTTTTTTCTTCATTGATTTGTAAACCTTCAACCTCACTATGATTTCCTGTGGTTCTTCTTAGCTTCTCCTTAATATTACATCGTCAGCAATACCACATACAGATATTTGTTGTAGTAAATCAAGCTAGTTTCGTCGTCGTTCCTTTAGGTTCCATGTGGAACACAGGGCGCTTTAAAAGCGATTCTTCAGCCTGTTCTATTGCTGGTAGCTTGCTAGTTCTAAGCAGCATCTTTGAGATTTAGTTGTGCGATATCTTCTACCATATTCTTCCATTTCTATTTATCTTTCTTTATTATTGTATGTTCCTCGTTTATACTTCTTCTCCAAGTTTTTACTGGTCTTTTCTGTTTTCTTTTTCCTTTGATAGTGAATTCGGTTGCTTGTCTTGTGATGTCTGTATTGGGTTTCCTTAACGTATGTTCTATCCATTGCCACTTTTTTCTTCTTATTGTTATTTCTATTGCTTCTTACCCCATTTTTTTCCGATAATTCTTCGTTAGTTATCTTGTTTGGCCAGTATATTCCCAGGATTATTCTTAAACTTTTATTTATAAATGTGTGAATTTGTCTTGTCTGGTTTTTATTTAACGACCACGATTCACTACCATATAACAGTACGCTCTTCACATTGGTATTAAAGAGACGTATTTTAGTTTTTATATTAATTTCACTTGATTTCCATATTTGATTAAATGCTAATTGTGAATTTCTATTCTTCTTTTTATATCTTTTATATTTCCCTCTTTATCTTTAATTATGCTTCCGAGGTATACGACTTTCTTCACATCTTCTATTACTTTCCCCTTCCAAATTGATTTCTTTAGTGTCGTTTACATTTATCCTTAATGTTTTCGTTTTGTTTACATTGATTTGCATCTCCGCCTGCTCTACAACATTTTGTAATCTGTCCATAATCTCTTCCATATGTTGTTTTTTCTCGGTTATAAGACATATGTCATCACCAAACCCAAGGTCTTCCAATGTTTGTCTGAATCTCCATTTTATGCCCTTGTTATTTTTCATTGCCACTTTCATGATACGATCAATAACCATTAAAAATAGTATAGGTGATAATGTGCAGCCCTGCCTTACTCCACTTTCTATATTCATTTTATCTGACCACTCTCCATTATTTACTACCCTTGCCGTATATTCATTGTATAGTAATTTTATTATTCTCACTATTTTTTCCGGTATTCCATATATCTTAAGCGTGTCCCAAAGTACTTCTCTATCAATTTTGTCGAAGGCTTTTTCGAAGTCTATCAAGCCAAAGTGTATCTCCTTCTGCCTTCTTCTAGCTTCTTCAAGCTAGTTTAATTTGTTTTATCTATTTTTTCTAGCTGTGTCCCACCTCTTTTTTATTTAAAATTTATTGGATATACTTCCTTCCCCTCTTAACCATATTCTTGATTCACTGTCATCCTTTGTAGATCTAATGGTTCACAGGGTATCCCCAATTCCATAATTGATTCCTTGTAATGCTATCATAAGCCTTCGTGAAGCCAATTAACAACTGCTTATGCTTGAGACTTACCACGTTAATTTTGGTAATCTGCTTTGATATTCCCTAACCGTCGCCATACAATAAATAAATTAATAATATGCAGAATAGAATTATTAATTTTTTCTTGTATAGAATGCCGACCCTCTTTGCTATCGTTTCCTAACCTTAATTTACTCCTTGATCCACTTTGTGAATTTTTTGTTTTTGTATTGATTATCATCTATTATTTTTGTTGTATGCTTCCTTTTATTTTCTATGTATAGTTTGTGCATTTCGTCCATTACTCTTTATATTCATTTATAAGTACTTTTCCTTCAAGATCCTTAATCTTGCTTTCTTCTCTCCTGTTTTTTACATAATGCATCGTACCATTCTCTTTCACCTTTTGAGTTTTTTTGTTCTTCTCTCTGCCGTTGTCATCATAATGACCTTACCTACTAAGTTCCAGGATTTTGCCTCATATTTCTTGTGTTCGTCTTATTGCTGATATTACTTATATATATAATCGATGATCCCATCCTCCATTTGGTGTAGAGATGTACAATATTTGTGATTTATTAACAAATTTTTACCATTGTTTCCTGTTTTTTGCTATTTGTTTTGCTTCTTGTGATATTTGTCATCCTCTTTTGATCCTTGTCCTGGCCTCATTTATTTTCTGTATTATCTGTTTTACTGTGAATATATGATCCTCAACACTCCAACTTTTTCTGAATCCACTTTGAGCTTCTTCAAATGTCGGTTCTAGTATTGTTCATAGTCTTTTTGCCAATATCATCTCATATACCTTTACCGCTTTGCTTAGAAATGTTATCCCTCAGTAGTTGTTGCAATTTCGTATATCACCTGTCTTGTGTATAGGAGTTATTATGCCTATAAGTCTGGTACTTTTTCTTCTTTCCACGCTTTCTTGCAGATTTCCCAACATATTTTTATTCGTTTTGATCCCAGGTTTTTCATCTTTTTAGTTGTTCAATCGTGCCCGGGGGCTTTGCCGTTCTTTATTGTTTTTATTGCGTCCTCGATTTCCTCTAACAATATAGTTGATCTCATTATCTCTCCGATTCTGAATTTCTTTGCCAAGGTGTGTTAACTTCCTTTTCTTCTGCTATTTTTTGGAAATATCCCCTTCCATCATTTAATAATTTGTTTTTCTTGTATTAATATTTGATTATCTTTATCTCCAAGGCTCTTTTTAGACGTGGATACTGTATGTGACATACCGGTATCTTAAATATAGAAAATACTCGCACCACTGGTGACAAATTCTGTATCTCGAATACCAATTTCCCATTAGATCATATGGAGCCGTTCAGACACGCATACTTCTGCAAGACAGAACACACGATATCATATCATAAGCGTAGGATATTTTCTTCAATTTGTATTAAACCGGATGAGTAACGTGAAACAGTGCGATTGTTACTATTGGTATAGTCAGTGTGATCATGGAGCGTACAATATTTGACTACGAAAAATTTATCAGTTTAGTAAAGCTCAATCCCTGTCTTTGGGATATAGCACACCCAAACTATTTCAACAAGAATAAAAAACAGCAATGCTAGGTCCGTAACTGCACTACACTGGGGTGTTCTCGCAAATGACGGAGAGCCCGAGGTATCCCATACAGATGCTAACTATTTTCCACCGCGATTCTGTATGCCGCATACAGTATCCACGTCTGAAGAGCACTTTACTGTAGTACTTTGGGTATTTTACATTTTTTCTGGTTATTTTTGCTCTTTATTTCAACTTTTTTCCAAATATTCTCCAGCTTTTTCACTTTGACCATCTCATTAACCTTTTTCCTTCGTTCTTTATTCTCATATTTATTTTCTGTTTTATTTGGTAGTTATAGATTCCATTTTTTTTAACTTTTATTGGTTCTTGAATTTCTTCATTTCATCATGCCGTTTGTCTTTTACCTTTTTAACTTTCAATATGTCGTATGTCTTCTTTGCTGTATAATAATACAATTGTAAATAACCCATAATTGGTATACATTTACATTTGCTGATTATATTCTATTTTCTTTTTAACCGATTCTTCATAATTCTTTGCTATTTCTTTTTCCCTTAACTTATATGTTTTGATGATTTCATATTCACCTTTCGTACCTTTTTTGTGTGCTCTTCTCTATAGTTCTTCTTCTTCTTCTTTGTCTTTCCCTTTTTGCCATTACAGCGTTGGGGCCTCTATCCATCTATCCATTTCCTAAAGTTGTTCCTGCTTCTAGCCATTTCTTTCACTTCTCTTAGTGTCTTCCCTCTTCTTGATGCTATTTCTGTTATTGTATCATCCCATGTCTTTCTAGGTCTTCCGCTCGGTCGCCTTCCTTCTATTCTTGCTTCATAAGCCTGTTTCGGTATTCTATTATTTTCCATCCGTACTACGTGTCCTAGCCATTTGAGTTGTTTATTTTCAATTGTGTGTACCACAGGTTCCTGTTCAAGTTGTTCTCTGATGACTTGGTTTCTGATTCGGTCTCGTCTTGTTTTTCCCTGTACTTTACGTAGGTATTTCATCTCTGAGGCAGTTACTTTTGATTTATGTTTATCTATCATTGTCCAGCTTTCCGACCCATAGTTGAGTGTTGGTATGTATATTGTTTTATATAAGTGCATTTTTGTCTTTTTGCTTATTTCTCGCTTTCCAATGATCGTGTTGTTAATTGTGTAGAAAAGTTTACTCGTTTTGCTTATTCTATTTTGTATCTCTTTATCTATTTTCCCGTCATTTGATATTATTGTGCCTAAATATTCGTAACGTTCTACTTCCTCTAGTGGCTTGCCGTGTATTCTTATTTCTACTCCTTGTTGTTCTTGGATCCTTGATACTCTCATAATTTTACTTTTCTCCTCATTAATCTTTAGACCTTTGTTCTCCATCTGTTGTACCCACTCGTTTAATATTGTTTGTAATTCTCTTCTGCTATTGGCCATTAGTACTACGTCATCTGCATATATCAAGCTCTGCAGGTAAATTGGTCTCAAATTCCAGTTTCCTATTTTCGTCTTTCTTGTGTTTAGTTTACACTGCTTTACTATTTTGTCCATTAGTATTATAAATAATAGTGGACTCAGGCTATCACCTTGCTTGATTCCTTTTTTCATTTTAAAATTCTTTGAACATCTGCCATTCAGTCTTACGCATCCTTCTACATTCTTATATATGCTTTCGATTGTCTTTCTAAGTTTTATACTAACGTTCATTTCTTCTAAGATACCCCATATGTGGTGTCTTGGCACTGTGTCGAAAGCCGCTTTCAAGTCGAGGAATGCTAGATGTAATGTTTTTCCCTTCTCTAAGTACTTCTCTGTTATCATTCGCAGTGTAAATATGTGGTCTTGTGTTTGTTTGCCCTGTCTGTATGCTCCTTGTTCTTGTTGCAGTTCATCTTCTATCTCGTCTCTTAATTTCCTTTCTAGTATTTTTGTATATACTTTAAGGGCTACCGGTGTCAGGCTTATTGCTCTGTAATTATCACATTCCATGGTGTTTCCTTTCTTATGTAACGGTATTATAAGGTTCTTTTCCCATTCCTTTGGTATTACTTCGCTATCCCATGCTTGCTTACAGATCTTGGTTATCCAGTCTATTACTATTTCTCCTCCATATTTCAGCATCTCTGATGTTATCTCATCCATTCCTGGGGATTTTCCATTTTTCAGGGATCTTACCGCTACCTCTACCTCTTCTCGTCTTATCTCATCTCTTTCTCGATTATTTCCCTGTTGGACTTCGTTCCTTCCTTGTCTTCCTTCTTCATCGCTTTCTTCTCTGTTCTCCCTCTCACTATATTTATCTTCAAAGTATGTTCTCCATGTTCTCAGGATGTTTTCTATTTTTGTTTCAACCTTATTATTCTTACTTTTGTTTCTTATACTTCTTACTTGCTTTCCTTTCTTGTTCCTTAGTCCTTTAACAATTTTCCAAAACTTCTTTTGATTCTCCCCGTACGATTGTTCGACGGTTGTGCCGAAATCTTCCCATGATCTTGTCTTTGCTTCCTTGACTGCTTCTTTGGCCTCGTTACGCTTTTGTTTGTACCTTTCTTTGTTTTCTTCGGTTCTTTCACTCAGGTAGTTTTTCCACGCTTGTTTCTTCAACTTTACTTTTTCTTTTACTGTTTCATTCCACCATTTTGTCTTTTTTTGTCCATCTTTCTTCCTTTTCATTCCACAGACATCCTTGGCCGCTTCTAGTATAGACGTTTTGAATCTATTCCATCTTTCATCTATGCTCCATGTATTTCCATATTCTCCTTCTTGCTGCTCTTGTGCTGTTAGCCTATTTTGGAGGCGTTCTCTATATTTTATTTCTTTGTTTTCTTCGGTTCTTTCACTCAGGTAGTTTTTCCACGCTTGTTTCTTCAACTTTACTTTTTCTTTTACTGTTTCATTCCACCATTTTGTCTTTTTTTGTCCATCTTTCTTCCTTTTCATTCCACAGACATCCTTGGCCGCTTCTAGTATAGACGTTTTGAATCTATTCCATCTTTCATCTATGCTCCATGTATTTCCATATTCTCCTTCTTGCTGCTCTTGTGCTGTTAGCCTATTTTGGAGGCGTTCTCTATATTTTAGTCTGTTTTCTTCTATATCTAGTTCTTTAGTTTTAATTTGTTCATACTCCTTTTGTCTCTCTTTTTTTGGCGTTCTGAATCTGGTGTCTGCTATCAAAAGTCTGTGGTCTGTTGTTAATTCTGCTCCCCTTATTACTTTTACATCCATTATTGCGTATCTGGCAGTTGTGCTGTATGTTATATAGTCTATCACGCTTTTCACCCGTCTTGCTTCTTCCACGAAGGTGTACGCGTGTATCCTCTTATGGTTGAAGAACGTATTTCCTATAAGTAGTTGGTTGTCTATGCACATTTCTATCATCCTTTCCCCATTGTTTTTGAGATTCTCTTCTACAGTATGTTTCCCGATCATTCCAAATCCATCTTCTCCTTTTCCTATTCGAGCGTTCCAATCTCCTAAGACCATTATGTGCTTACTTCTTTGTCTCCCTTCTTCCACCTCTTTGTTTAATTCTTCATAAAATATTTCTTTCTCATCTGCCGTTGCTCCTTCTGTTGGGGCATATATCTGTATTATTGTTATTGTTTCTTCATGTTGCAGGTCTATGGTTATAATTCTTGAACTTATCGCTTTCCAGTTGGTTACCAACCTCTCTATTTCCCTTGTTGTAATTATGCCTACCCCTTCTTTGGCTCTTCCCGTTGTTACTCCTGAGTATCTTAGTACGCAGTCATTTTCTAGATCTTGTGCTCTTCTCTATAGTTATGCATTTTAACTTTAGCAACTAGCATGTAATGGGTCTGGTCCTCTTCTCACTCTTACATTATGTATTTCTGTTCCGTTTCATCTTCCTATTAATATGTAATCTATTATTGACTTTTCGGGCAAGCCCTCGGGACAGTTTTCATTGCAACCAGCACTCGATCCTTGGCGTGTGCAAAATTATCGGTAAGTATGTCTCGCCCGCGTTTATATTTTGAAGATTATTACACAAAACCCGTATACGAATTATGATTTAAAATTGATCTAATAATGCAAAAAAGCTCAAATTGCCTGTTTCTTGCATTTCTATTTCTAATTATGAGACTATCCACAGGGTCGATAATCATCTCTAGGGAGCTTATCGCTTGGTAAGCAGCCCACTATCAGGTAAGCAGTTCGGGATTGGTCGATTTAAAAAAAAATGCATGGTTTTCATAGGCTGATGGCAGTCATGTGACAGTTGTGTGTAATAATCACTGGAAATAAACATGAAAAAATCACCATATCCATTGAAACTAGAAGTGTTGTCAAAATACGTCCACAGATGCAATTAGAAACACAATTATGGCGACCTAATGCGATATGCAGACAGTAAGGGCTCTGAGAGAAAATATCAGGCATTCCCGAACCCTTTTGGATAAAATAGCATCGGCTAGTGGACGGCCTGGGGAACTCCTTGACCACCCAGTAAGCAGAGGCATAATAAAATTCTCTTGCTGTACTGGGACAATGACGCTTTCACTCGCAAGACGTTCCAGCCCCGGCAAGAAAGGCCAATAAATATCTGGGCAAAACCAGGGCACAATGGCAAGTAGCACTTTCACTCAAAAGGGAGTCCGAACTAGCGATGTGTCGATCCGGTCAGATTCGGTACAAAGGAACGAATCTGAACCAGGATCGATTTGGATCGAATCCAAGTTTCGAGTCCGGATTCGTTCTAAGAAATGAAAAGATCACAATGCGTCAATTCTCACGGACATTCATTCCTTTGCCATAGCGTTATTATTCAATCCATTTCAATACAGAATACAATACAATGTTTTGTTTTAAGTTGAGGGGGAACAGCAAACGATGATGGTGTTCATTTTAGAGATTCGACGTCGACAGGATACATATGATACGGCCGAAGTTGCATGCTTTTTTATCAGTTAGCAGTGATTTATGGCTTTTGACCGCTTTGTAGGTATCCATTTGATTTCAAGTTTCAAACATAAAAACATACTGAATTACGGATGGTGTGACCACTGACTAAAACAAACTTACTATGCAACGTCAACTGCCTATTTATCACGTTTTTATTCTTTGCAATTTGTAACACAAGGTTTTTTTTTTTACAATTTTTTCCCTATCAATAGCGGCTGTAACACTCTTCATCTGTATTCTGATTATTGCTCCATTTCTGTTCTATTTGTCTTTTTGCCAAGTGCATCATTGTTATTGTAAAAATGAACAAAAAACGTACTGAAATTTGGAACCTGTTTGATGTAGTAGATGGGAATATTGCAAAAGGTACATTCTGTAATGGTACATTTTCCTACAAAGGTGGTGAAACGGATAATTTAACTAGGCATTTAAAGTTTGAATTTTCTGCGTAAGTCACTAATATGGTCTTTATCGAGAAACTGAGATCGGAGAAGCGCAGCCAGCGCATTGTTCGTTTCGAGATCCGGATCCGAGTGACTGGGTACCGCGGGCGTCTGCAAATTCGATTTCGTTCCGAGGAACGAATCCGACGGACTCGTTCCACTTGCGGAATGGGATTGGAATGAACGAGTCCGCAAAAGTATCAAAACTTCCCATCACTAGTCCAACCCAGTCAAGAAAGAACAATAAATCAACCACACTGACCAGAGTCAATATAAGTACGGACAAGGCATTCGAGCTCGCGTCAGAAATTGCATTCGTTTGTTAAGCTGTGTCTAAATACCGGAGCACGATAGTCATTAAATCGAGTATTTTTGTATATAATTCTGCATTTATGTGTATATGAGTGTGAAGATTATTAATTATTATTAAAGAGCTGTTATTCACAGAGCATTATCGTTTTCGAATACTGGATGTTACCATACACGTCGTGGTAACCCAGCAACCAAAGAATTACTTCTATTTCACTCAGTTTTTACCTGTTTGGCTTTAACTCCTATAAAACCACTACACCTAGGAGCTCCGCATTTACATATCTTCTTCTCCGTGCCAATACATTCTAAATTATAATTAAATGTCAACTCGGCATCAGCTGCAATGTCTTGCATGGCAAACAAACCAACCCGCGTATCTCCATTTACAGTCCACTTTTGCGTTTCACAGTTTGGCTGACAACAATGGTTCATGAATCTAGCTAGGTTCCCTAAAACACAAAATAAATTGCATTCCTACCGAGTTTAAAAAAGTTGAAAGCGCACCTTTTGGACCAGCATCAATAATACGATCTTTATCTATGGTTAAAAAATAGTAATTCTCATCTTTCTGTTCGTGCATTTTTCTAATCCTCCTTTGGTATTCCTGATCGTCAATTATTTCACCGACATATTCAATAACAAAATCCCCTTTCCGAATTGGAGCGAGGGTTTTCAGACCCCAGCCTCTCGATGGTGTTTTGTAGGGCACTAATGGGGGGTACTGACGCTTTTCAAAGCGCTGATTGTTGCAATTATTCTTTGCGGGGCATATATTTGGGTCACACTCCGTCAGCAATAACCTAATACCAAATCGAATACATGGGGGAGGTAGATTAATTTTCACAATTTTACCTATTCAAACAGTCGCTGTCCGGACCACACGGGAAGTCCTGGTTGGGGTCGCACTCACAAGAAGTTGTATTACTAATATTTCCATCAAAGAGGCGAACGTTGCCCACGGGCTTGTTGACCTTCACTCGGATGTAAGGTGGAGGTTTCATGCCTGTTCTTATTTCTGCCTCTTTGCTTTTTTTGAAAACTGGAATCAATTTATAGAATAGGTTCAAATAGTGTAGTTAGCTTTATTGGGAAGAAATCATGTCTGCTTACTGTAAAAATCTAGATTCTAAGGAAAGAACACTTTTCATAAATAAACAGAATTTTATAAGTTTTATTATGTAACATGAAAATACTCTATTATGAGTAAAATTTTATAAATATATGCCTAATTAAACAGATCTACAACTATTTATATTATGAAATTTGTTATTTAATAATAGGTATGAGAAATGTATACATTATCTTCACTTATTTTGATTAATCTTATACTTTTGTAGTAGAAAAAGCGAAGTTAATTAAGATTTTTAAAAGAAGAATTTATTTGGACAAGCAGTACATAGTAAAGTACAAAAGTTTCCTGCATAAGCATCATGTACGAGAGAAACTCAGAAACAGCTCCGATTTTGATTTTTTTTAAAAAATTATTTGAAATCAGAAACCTTTTGGAGCGGGGACGAAATGATTTATATTGTTCAAACAATACATATGATAATTATGTAGAATTTTTTTTTATACCATATCCATTGAAAATGAGGAAAAATGAGATATTTATGATATGTTTTCATATTACTATCGAAAATAATTGTTATATATACAAACAATTCTTATAAACATTTTTTTTTATAAACCATTAAGTATTATTGTGTAACAATGAGATAAAATTAATTTATGGAAAAAAATTAGGAAAACTTTATTAATTGTAGAAATTAATTTTATTAATTTTTGTACAAAAAAAGATATTTTAATTTTCATCTAAACCATACGTTTCGGAGACCTCATCTTCTTCAAGTGGTTTTACAACGAGTTTATTCAACAAAAACAATGTTAATGAAATATGTAAATATTAAAAAAGATCATGTGATACTACATCCGCTTTCTACAACAAAGGTAAAAATATTTTTACTAAAATTTTTAATGACGATCAGAAGTTACGTGCAGCAGCTGAAACTTTTATGGTTGAAGAGCAATGTGAAGAAGTGCTTTTTGATGAAGGATTTAATTGTGTTCTTACAATGTATGGTGCTAAAACTTCCAAGAATTTGAACGAACTGCGATAGAAACGTTTCATAACATTAGCTTCAAAAAATAAAAGCGTACAACTTAATTCCTTACCTCCGACAGAAGATGCAGCAAAACAACATATTAAGAGAGTCTACTTACAAGTCCAACAATGGAAAAATAATTCTTCAATATCTCCTGAAGAATGGGGTTGGCAAAGAGATAATTATTTATTGCGTCAGTTTGTGTCAAAACTGGTTAGCAGGTTAGATTTTGCGTCAGTTTTGACACAAACTGACGCAAAACCTAACCTGCTAACCTCGAATTTGACATAGACTTACAGTGCCACCAACATAATTCATTGTATTCTCTCACTAAATATAACTTGCGGTATGATTAATAATCGGTGATATTTCTCATTGAAACCGAAGGAGCAAATTCAACTCGGTTTCAATTCGAAAATATCACCGATGATAATCATACCACTTGTGGTATTATGGCTGATAATAATCCGCAAGAAAATCATCAAAATCCACTGTATTCTCCAAAAGTAACAGTTTGAGTGGCCCTTGGAACAAATGAAATAATCGGTTCTTACTTGTTTGAACACGCGTGCGGAAGGACGCTGACAGTTAACTCAGAACGATACCTGGAAATGATTAATAACTTTCTGTGGCCTTCTCTTTGTCGTCGTGTAATGTTTAACAGAGGTCAAGACATACCGCGAATATCGTAATGGAACGGCTTTGGCAACTTTTCTAAGAGAGGTACTCGAAATTGGCCCACTCAAAGCCTGGATTTAACTCCTTTGGACTTTTTTTGTGGGGATATCTCAAACTAAAAATCTACGAGAATGCACCATCCATTTTGGATGTGTTAGAGCAGAATATCACCTGAGAAATTCGTGCAATTACACGTATTATGCTGTGGTACGACGTGAGGTTTATTTTGTATTTTTTCAATGAAATATTTTAACAAATAAACATTTTATTTCAAGTTTCAAAAGGAAATTTGCTGCCGGACAACCCAACGTATGTTGAAGAACACAGATTAGCTTCACTTACGCCTCACGACTGTCAAAAGCTAGTCAACGATACTAGAAATTCAAAGTCATACATACAAATATGATATTTCTTTTTAGCCCAGTCAAATGTTACATCGGAACTTACATTAAATGGGGTATTAATAATTTTTGGAGGGGTGTTTCGGACCATTCCTGGGACTACAAATCCAGATTTGCAACCCTCATAGCCCTGTGCTCGCTGAATGGCAGTCGAAAAACATCGACTTTTTTGGACTTTTCTCGGTTTTTTGACGAGATCTCCTAAACTATGAGTTTGTTGGAAAAAATATTACACACCTTTGTTAAAGTAAATTAAATTTCCTACAAAATAAGATCAAAATCGTTTCTGTGAGTTGTATAGTTAACGAGATATGGCTTTTCAAAGATTGACCTTTTTTCTAAAAAGTGAAAATTTTACGTTTTCTTCATGTTTCGAGTTGGTATACAGACAAAATGCCATGTCCTACAGAAAAGTCAAAAGCATAAAAGTTGTAGGGAATTTAATAAGCTTTAGTTTGAGCTAAGGCTGGTCCTTGTATCCCACATAGTCTCGTCAGAAATGAAAAAAAATGAAAAAATGAAAAAATGCTTTTTTTAGTTGAAAGTTGAGTATTTACATTTTAACTAACAGGTACAGCTGGCCCTTTTAAAAAGTTCTTCAATGACTATACAAACCACTGTAAACTCTCTCAACTTAGTTATACGACATTTTCCGCCAATGTGTGATGAAAAAAACATTAATTAATGCGTTGGTGAAGGAAACGATGTTACTTAACTTTCAACCAAAAAAGCATTTTTATCACCCTTTTGTTTTTTGTAATTTCTGACGAGACTATCTGAGCTACAAGGGCTTTAGCTCAAATTAAAGCTTATTAAATTCCCTACAACTTTCATGCTCTTGACTTTTCTGTAGGACATGTCATTTTGCCGGTTTCCCAACTCGAAACGTGAAGAAAACTTAAAATTTTCACTTTTTGAAAAAAGGTAAATCTTCGAAAAGCCGTACCTCGGTAACTATATAACTTACAAAAATGATTTTGATCTTATTTTGTAGGAAATTTAATTTACTTTAAGAAAGCTATACAAGATTTTTTCCAACAAACTCATAGTTTAGGAGATCTTGTCAAAAAATCGAAGCAAGTCCGAAAAATCACTGTTTTTCGACCGCCATTCAGCGAGCACAGGTTTCTGAGGGTTGCAAATCCGAATTTGTAGTACCAGTAATGGTCCGAAACGCCTCTCCAAAAATTATTAATACCCCATTTAATGTTAGTTCATGCATTTTTTGTGTAACATTTGACTGGGCTTTTTTAGTGGCAAAAGATAATTGTTTATCTGAAGACATGTAGACAGTATTTTATTACTGTTTGCTATTTTTGTTTGTTAATTGAAATTGATTAGGAAATAAAGGTTTATTTTTACAAAAAGGATTTATTTATGTATGTACATATACAAATGACGTGTGCGAACATACAGCTGTTGGAGCTCGTACAACCATAGAGCCAAACACTGCACTTGGAATAGTTCAATTAAAGTATGTTAATGTCTTATGGTAAACATACTATGCTAGTATTAAAACTTGTTTTTTAATTTTCAGTTATCTATGTGTAATAGGCGAAAAAATGTGATATATTTAACTTCTCTCCATATTTGAGTTTCGTATTATCAATCCAACCAGTGATTTCAATACAGCATCACTTATTTATCTTGTCATTTGTTATTTAGCCAACGTTTATACCAAATTGTACCAAACCAAACGGAACTCCATATTTAATAAACTTTTCACTCTTCAAATCGTATCTTAAGTTAAAATAAAAAATTAAACATTAAACTAAGTTAGAAGAAATTGAAAAATATTATAGTGAAATCATAAAACTGAATTTCTTCCTATTTAATCATCTTTCTATCTGCTGTAGTTTCCAAGATACTCCTAGTATTTTTATGTCCTGTTCCAACTACCGTCTATAGCAATTATTTAATGTATTAATTTGTATACCACGACGTGTACAATATAAACTTACTTTTCTTTGTTTGATGTGCAACAGCAGCCTCTTCAATCGACTTCTTGAAAAGAGCATCAACCCTCTTCTTAGTGGGACTGCAGTGGCCTCTATCGCCTTCTTGGAACAGAAACACCCTACCTCTACCCACCCAATAATGGTCATGAGTACCGAAGAATTTTTACAACAAATTCTCCTTTACCATGCGGAATATTCTTAATATTGTTAGGAATTTCGTTAGGAAACAAGATCACAGCTGGCCACCAACGGTAAGTGCCCAGTTTCACCCACACAATTTCATCATACAACGGAAATCGCCCCGTTTCACAATCTTCACATATGAAAGTGCCATCTTCGAGAAGGTTTATGGCTAAGCAGTCCGTATGCACACTGGTGGGGCACGTTTCGCAGCAAATCAAATCGCCGCCTTTCGAACAAATAAAACACCAGGGTGTGTTTATGGTGCGGGCAAGTTTAGAAACCTTGCCTTTGCGGACGACTTCCCTCCTCAAGTGCCTGGGGCAGATGATTTGTGAGGTGCTTAGAATTATTGTACCGGCTGGTACGCAGTAGTTAGTAGTGTGGTAAGTTGCTGGGCAGTGCAAACACTTAACAACCTTATCGCTGGTGCATCGTGAAATGGCAGCATGGGGGTCATCGGATGCACAGGTGTGACACACATGTGCCGGGCACACGAATGTGTCGAGCAGTTTGTCGGAATTTTTATGTTTGGCCGTTGAAATCAGCGACCACTGCGTTTGGGGCCACATTTTTAGACATTCGGGGTGATAGAATTTTCCACACATATAGATGGAACATTTCTGACGGAAGGTTTCGCTCTTGCTCGAGATCTGAAATGGTAATGGTTAAATAAAACGGAATTAATTACAATCACTTAATACGAGGGCTGTGGTTCTGATGAAAAGATCCGGTTAACAGGGTATTTTCTATTGAATTATATAATCATTTTTAGCCGTTATCCAATTCTGACTAATTAGATAATTTTGCTTAGAAGACCAGTATTGTCGAGAAGGTTGACATCTCGGTCATATAATTTAAAAAAAATTTATAAAGGAATAATTACTGCAATTCTATAATAAATATTCTTCGTTAACGATTACATATTAAAATTAAATCCAAGTCACCTTGTACTATCCTGGATCAAAAGAATTAATCATGACTAAAAATATTTCTTCAGAATTAATAATTAGAATTGTTTAAAAATTATTCAAATCTAAAAGTAAACTGTGGCTAATATTTACAGAGGCTAAAAATTAATCGTGGTTATCCAAAATAAAAAAAAGGTTAACCGGAAATATTTCTGTAACCATATAATTTCTACAGTTCTACTTAATACCTCTTTATTGCACACGAAACACGGAGGTTCAACGTCTGCTATGCAATAGCCACATTTAAAGTCCTTGAAATCATCTTTATTGAAGTTCGATTCATTGGAACCTTCACTGCGTGGGGTAACATCTCCTGTAACATGGGGAACATCTCCCGTAACATGGGGAACGTCTCCTGTAACATGTTTTTCCTCGTTTGAAAGTGCTTCTCCATTTTTTATATTTACTAATTTGCCTTTTTCCTTGTTCGAACTTTCGGCACTCTTCGTAGAACTAACTGAACCGTTTACTTCCTGATTTGTGCTTTCGCATATTAAATCTTCAGAACTGGCACTACTTGCAAAGCTAATATGATCGGCAGTAACGTGTTTAATTTTCAAGGGCTTTTTCTTTTGCACCACTTTTGGCTCTGGAGCTGGAGGGGGAAGATTGGAGCTGCTCTCCTCCGAACTGGTATAATCTGTAGTCGAATCTGCATATCTAGTGCTTTTCTCATGTTTCTGCATTATCTCTTTCATTTTCATATCAATTTGTTCAGCAAGTGTTAACGAGCTGAAATCAATATTAGGCGTGAGTCTAACTTTCGGCGTTAAGTTGTGCTCAAAATCAGATTCATCGCAATCGATATAAACTATTTCAACTTTATTATTGGAATTTGAAGCATCAACAACACTGTCTGTGATATCTGTCGGTTTTTTCCCCTTAGTTTTAACTGTCGTTTCATTTTTATCTTTATCAATTGAAACTCCATTATTTTCAGTTTCATTCTTATGATCTAATTCATCGGCATGGGTTGTATCTGGGAGCCCATTCGTTACATTAACATCAAGATCGTTCTTGACAGATTCCTCATCACACAACTGTTCGTTTTCAGAGATTGGTTCGATTGGTTCCTCCTTTATTATAGTGGTAGATTCATTTGTATACCTACCAGCTGCACATTTATAATGGAATATACCGCTACAAGGGCCTTTGCATTTTAAAATTTCACCTGGTTTCTTACATATTTGACAAACTCGATCTTTTGGTACTCCTCTAAAAAGATTATTTCTCTTTTGTCTCGTAACCTGAGCCTTAAAAGTGTTAGGAATTGGGGTGTTCGAACTTGATTTAGAAAGCGAGTCGGTGTCGGATAAGGAGCATTCTGAATTGGCTTCATTCAGCAACGTGCCGAAGCCTTTCTTTGGCATGTGAAATCCCTGCCAAGGATTTTTTAAAAACATATCGCTAGATTCATCGATGGAACTGTCATTACTTTCTTGCCTTTCCTTAATTTTTGACGCATGTTTCTGCACTGCTGAATTATGTTTCAAATTCAATTCTGTTAATTGCTGCTCATCTGTTTTTGTTAACTTAAAAACGTCTTCTTGTTCATTTAATGTAAGCTTTTCCAAGCCATCTTTTGTTTTTGTTTTGATGCCTCGTTTTACTTTTAAATCATCACTAAGCTCATTTGCTGAATGTGCAGGTAGACTTTGCAATGGTGATCTTTCAACTTTTACTTTGCTACGACTGTGGTGCTCGGTCGATTTTGTCATTTCCGCATCATCTTCCAGGTCATATTTTATTTCTGATACAACCTCCTCCAATTTCTTCCGCTTTTCCTTTTCTGAAGCAAACATGTTAAAGAAGAAATCGAAGCGTTCTTGGACTGTGCTTGATTTCAAAGATTCCGCTTCAGAGGCAGCATTCTCCCACTTGATGCGAATATTTGCTTTGACAATATAAGACTGTAAAAGCATACTTGGAACGGGTTTATCCTAAAAAAAATCTTTGCTGTTCAAACAAACCTTTTCAAATAAGTTTCAAATCTACCTTAATTTCCTTGTATAAGCGGTTTAGGTCATTTTTTCCACTAAATCGAATTAGAGAAGTCTGATAAATCCACGATCTTCGACCTTTATCGCCAAAAAACCTCACATGATACTTCCAAAGGACGGCACCCCTTTTAACTACAATTTAAAACAGTTATTTTTGTATCAAGTGCACAAAATTGATTAGTGCAGGGTGTGAGAATGTACTAAAACATTTCACGCTTAAGATACAAACAATATTTTTCTACAACTGTATTATAATATTAAAATTGATTGAAATAAGATGAAAAAAATTAAAATTCTTTTGGTAACTACGGAACAGTGATACTCGATAAATGTACTTCACGAGCAGTAGTATTTTTGTTCTAGATTTATGTTGTGTGCAAACTCTTAACGGATTCTGATAGTGATAGTGAAGTTCTTCTAGAAATATAGTCTTGCTATAGATTTATGAACTACTACATCTGCCATGGCTTGGCAGGGAGGGGAGTCACTTAAGCGTCACTGAAATCCATCATTGCGAGAAAGATGTATAGACCTCGCCTAAAATGTACCACAAAATGTTGTTTAAGACGGTAGGACCCACAGAAATTATTCGACTAAAACTTGATTTATATATCTACCTTTTATTGATAAAAAGGGTATTGGTCATGGACACTCCTCAGTTTTGACATTATAAACAGAATTATAACAAAAAAATAATTTATCTCTTCAAATAAAAAAATAAGTTACTTTGTGCTTGTGTCGTTATTTGTTGCTTTTTTGAAAATCTGTATAAGCACACGTAAACTTTATAACGTGGCGCAGGTTCTAATGCAATAGAATTATTACAATTTTTTTTCAATAACGTGTAATTAATTTTTTAAATTTGACTATCAATTGTTGAGAATATAAGTTGCTTCTTCTTCGATATTTTTTAAATTTCGTCATTGTCAGCGGTAGATATCTCCAATTAAATTATGTTTAGTAAACAATCATCGATCAAATGACAACTAAGAAATCGTTAATTCAAATGTTTCATTCTCCACGTCGACTACTAAAGACAAGAATAGATATAGATACGAAAGGACGGTAATCAGGTATGCGGATTAAAATAATAGTCGCTTTTGCAAACTTTGCCTTTTCTGGTTTATGAGTAAAATCACACTTTGTACTCATAGTGATTTTTATTTAGTTAGAAACAAATTTTCTATGCAGATTTCCTTGGTGCAAAAGTCACTTTTCCGTGCTCTTTGGCCATAGACTATAATTATCAAAGAATAGATATAGCAACAAAATCACTGATTATTGAACAAAATTACACATTTAAAGTGAACTTTTACTACTGATGAATGTCTGCTATAATGATGACTAATTCCTTTTTATAAGTATAATAAAGGGGTGATATTTGCACTGGTACCAGTATCTTAATTCACAATTAACTACCTATTTACCCCATTTTTTATTTTAAACAGGTAATTAACTTTGAATTACCATAATGGCATGACTGCTTCTTTTATAACATGAAAAACAAATCAGTTCCCAGGCATAAGATGTTTTATCATTACGAAAGTATTCTTTGATTAATAATGCCGATAACTTATTCTGTGGCCAAGAAACGCGGAACATCATCAGTTGCAAGAACAATACATGCTAAACATGAAAAAGCCCTTAGAGAGTGTTTACCTGATACATTGTGGACGAAACGTGCCATGTTGGACTACTATAACATTCCTCTCTTATAAACAGTGGGTTTTCTAGTACCAGGAACGAAAACCAACAATTGGGGGTAAAAAGTCTCTTAGTTTCATTTTGTTGGAAAGATTTTGATCAAAAACCTCGATTAAACTCAATAATACATTTAAATTGCACTTTTTGGCTTATAAAAAATTATACTTTTTCTGTTGTAAATCTGTCCCTATATCCAACAAGTCACTGATCACGCAAGAAAGTTTCTTCGAAAACAAAACATTAAAACAGTATTCAAACTCCTGTGTAAAATCTCACAGGTTCCTCCTTCACCTAAAGATAAATGAAACATTAAGGGCCTGTTGCAGAAAGCAATGTTAAGTCTGGTGTTAGCTAACGCGACGTCAAAGTGAACAAAAACGAATCAAATCTCAAATGCTTATGGGAACTAATACATTAGTAAACAAAATTTGATGCGATTTTGTTCACTTTGACGCGACGTTAGCTAACACCAGACTTAACATTGCTTTCTGCAACCGGCCCTAAGTCATCTAAAGGTGTTGATAAAGTTGCTTGTGCCTGTAATGTTGTATACAGTGGTGAAACGGAACGTTATGTAAAATCTCGTACCTCTGAACACCAGCGCTGTCTCAAGTCAGGTCTTGTTTCACCAATGGGATACTGGCCATAAGATCGTTTTTGATTAAACTTCTATTATCTGCAAATCCCTATTCTGCTTTAGCGGAAAGATTTACAAGCACCCTGATAATCTTAATAGGGACGAAGGCTTTCCGTTCTTTCTATGTGGAAAATGTAAATTTCTAAGCCCCACCCACCGTCACTCAACCACGACGGCACTTGCCAATAAATTTTCGGCTTTCTATTTCCGATTGTTACAAGAATTTTGCGTCTGGCGTGGTTTACACGTTGAGTTAACGTGCTCTTTTACTTTTTACTTCCTTTTACAATAAAGGAGGTATTGGAGTCACCCCAAAAAATCGAAATTGAGTTTTCCAACCGATCTTCACATTTTAGAGTCTCCTGAACCCAAAAAACATGTTTTTTTTTCATTGGTTTGTGTGTGTATCTGTCTGTCTGTGAACAGAATATCTCAAAAACGAAAAGAGGTATGGCGTTGAAACTTCATCTATAAGTTTTGTGTACTATCTAGATGCGACAGCAAGCTTTTGAAGAAAATCGCATAACCGGAAGTATGGTGTTTACTCTTGTGATTTTTCAGTTGTTTTGATTTTTTCAAACTTTACATTTTTAATGTGTATTGATGCGAGATAGGTGATTTTCCAGTTGAATACCTCTAAAATGGGTTTCTTTTGTTTTTTTCCATTTTTTTTTATTAACTCCTATATAAAATGGAACACCGGTATATTATTACATTTTTGAATTCAAGCTAAAATTCTAGAGAAAATTTGTCTCTTCAACTAACGCTCTATTTTGTACTGTTTTTGTAGAATTTTGTAGAATTAGCTAATTATAAGATCACTGTAAAAGGAAGTTGTGTGAGTGCATCACACCAGATTTTTTCCTGATGAAGCCCGTTACGAAAGTGGGCGAAACGTTGAGTTCTTCGACCTCAATAATGACACAGTCCAATTCCGGAACTCGTTTGTTACATTTTTATGTATTCAACTAAAATTTTGCATTTGTTAAAATGATATTACTATAGCTTACAGAATCCAGATTGACTCTCAAGGTAAGCCATGAAAAGTGCTGTGATCATATTTGATTTCATTGAATTGGCAATATGTGGAAAGTTGTCAAACATACAAAGTTTGGTTATATTTTAAATGACAAGTAATCAGTAGCAGTCGGTAGAGGAATTTCGTTTGATAAGTGACTAACGTCATATAACAGATTCTTTCTGTTTTAAAGTGTGAAAATTGCTGTTGCTGTTGATTTTGTTAATTCTGTTATTTGTTATTGCTATTGATGTGTGTGTTGTTAATTCTGTTTTGAAATGCGCCATACCACAATGTTGCGTACGCCTCTGATTTATTGTGTGATTTAGCTTAAATAAGGTTAACAATTTAATGTCAATATGATATACTAGTGAATCAGCCGAGCTATGCTTCGGTTCGCTAATTTAAAAGAGATTTATTAATATAAATTAAAAAAAAGATGCATCGGCCGGGAATTGAATCCGGGCTGTCCACGTGGCAGTCGAGCATTCTACCACTGAACCAATTATGCTTTGTTGAATAAGATGCTGCTATAATGGTATATAGTGAATCACCCGAGCTACACTTAGCTTTACTAATTACACGTTTTAGTTAAAACTTTACTTTCTCGTACCTTTTTTGAAACTAAAAACCAGCCTACGATTTAAGTCTAAAAATTACCAAAACTTTAAGCCATCATACAATTTAATCGGTCCAGTATCTTCGGAGGAGATAGAGAACAAACATACAAAGAGACCACCGATTTTATGTTATAGGATGTCAAAAGTGTTACCAATATAAAACTTGGAAATTGCTAGGTTCTAACATTAATTCCAATTTTCACCACGCTTCAATCTAGAATCTGTTAAGCTCTAATACCATATGATCGAAAACTTTTACCCTCCAGAGAGCTGTGGATTTAAAAAAAAAATATTTATGTTGGCAGTGATGAGTAAAGCTACTTAATAATACCGAGTGACTATAAATGATTGAATTTTTTTTTATTAGGTTGGCACTGTTTATGTTGGTAGCACTGTATGTCTATGTCAAATTCGAGGTTAGCAGGTTAGGTCTGCGTCAGTTTTGACATAGAATGACGCAAAACCTAACCTGCAAACATTGAATTTGACATAGACTTACAGTGCCACCAACATAAACAGTGCCAACCTAAGAAAAAAAATTTCAATCATTTATAGTCACCCAGTATAACCTATACAATTTTGACAGAATCACTGAACACAAAGTGATGCTGTGTATAGAAAATGGAGGAAATCACTTTGAACATCTGTAGTTGTTTCTGCTATTAACATTTTTATATATTCAACGGAAATGTTCATGTTTGTTAAAATGACATTACTAAAATAACCAGTAATGTCATTGGGCGCGTTTAGCGAACACAACTGTTGAGAATCAGCACTCAACCTGATTACTTTATGATAACAGTCAACTGTTGCAAGTTTGCTAAACGATCCAGAAGCAAAACTGCTATAAATGTGTCACTCCAGTTATTGAGGTGATGTTGTTTGTTTTTTATGGAATATTTAATTTCAATAAAAATTATGGTATAAGCACTTATGTTGGAGTACTTTCTGGAAGATGAACTTGATCTGAATAATGTAGTATATGGTATAATTAATTATGCAGAACCAGAAGAGAACAATATTGTACAAAATTATAATTTAACTGAATGCAAAAGTCACTTTAGAATGACTCGGGGGGGCTTTGAAGAATTGTGCACTTTAATATCACCTTATAAACAGGAACGTCATTTATATATAACCATAGAAGCAGAGGTTTTGTTCTTTATATGAATCATATCAGAACAAGAAAGTTTTTTAGCGTCCAGTGATAGGTTCGGTTTTACAAAGGGTACAGGACATTATATCTTTATGAAAGGTTTAACGGCTACTATTCTACTAAAGATCGCTTTATTCAATGGCCAAATGAAAGGAAATGTACTGAAATAGCCACCAGAATAGAAACTCGCTGTCGTAAGTATACTTGCTTGTATTATAATTATGTTATATTACATTCAATCTGTTTATTTGTTTACAGGCATACCTGGCATAGTAGGAGCTATTGACGGAAGTCATATAGTAATTAAACAACCAGTTAATAATGCTATTGACTTTTATAATAGAATAGAACAGCACAGTGTTATATTGCAAGCAGTTTGTGACGATAAAAAGATTTTTACTGATGTGTTTATAGGCATGCCAGGCAGAATGCACGATGCCCGTGTATTTAGAAATAGTCCATTGTATGAACAACTCACAGACAACCCTCCATTGTTACCTGGGCGATCAACACATCATAGGTGATGCAGCTTATCCCTTATTTACCAATTTATTGAAGCCTTTTAGAGATAATGGCCATCTAACTGCAAGGCAAAGTAGATTTAATCACATTTTCTCTGCACAACGATCTGTGATTGAACGGGCCTTTGCTTTATTAAAAGGTATGCTCTGAATGTAATTTTGCTAGGTTTATTTAATACGAAAAAGTATTTTTTAATGTAAATGGCGAAGACTCAAGAACCTGGATATGTCATTAGCCAATAAAATACCAGAGGTAGTTATGGCTGCATGCATCTTACACAATTTTTTACTGAAAAGGCAAGAGGAACATGATGTTTATGATAATTATGAGGTTGACATTGATGATGTGGTAGATGTAAATCGTAATGATGATGAAAATAATGTAAATGACTTGGATGATGTGAATAATGGAGCACTGAAAAGAGATTATACTATAACAACACTATTATAATAACTTATTTATTTTCATGTTAATAAGTACACATACTAAATACTAAAATCGTATTTTATTTAATTTTTTATGCACTTTACTTCTTGTTCAAATACTGCTTAAAAATATTCAACTTTTCATAATTTATTTTATTGCTTTCTTCTATTGCTAGTCTTATTTTCTTAATTTCTTCTAATCGTTGTTCCTCAACGTGCAATTGCCTTTTGCGAAATAAATCTGACCTGCTTTGGTTCTCTCTACTGTTAGAAGGTGTTTCTTGATCACTTGAATTTTTACTAGTGTCAGGTTCAGGGCTAGTACGAGCTTAATCTTGCATTGCTAGTGATGCAACAATATTGGTGGTGTTGACTGTTTTGTCTTCCACAAAAATGGCACAACATTTTTCATAGTACTCCCAATGAATCCTACCACGACCTGTTTTTTCTTTTTATTATTATCTTTAAATTTGTTAAACGTACACTTCATGTTGCTTATCTTACGATCTAATGTTGCACCATCAACGTGATATCCTTTTTCTGCCATAGCATTTGCTATACTATCCAGTTCTTTTCTTCACCTTTGGTTGTGAAAAGCATCTATAAACCGTTCAATAGTTATTTGCCAGATAGGAGGCCATGTTAGGGCGCTGAATTTCACCCTGTAAATATGCTGTCAGTCATTAAGAAAAGTTAGGTTATGCCCATTTTATACAAAATGATAATTTTATGTTAATGTACAAAACGTGGTTGCCAGATTTGGTTTTGGATTTTGTGCCACTTTTATTATTGGTTAAGATAAATTTCATGAAAGACAACTTGCTGATTCTGAATACGTGTCATACTTTGTTGAGTAGGCATAATGGTATCATGAAAGTCGTTTTTTTATTGTAATTATAAATTGTATAAAATAGTATATTATGTAATGAGTGTATAATGTAGGCCAGTTTTATTAAAAGGCCGCCGAAACAACTTTTTAAAAAACGTTTATTTTTATTTTACAATGAAATATAACATTGGAAGCACACAGCTAGCCGCCGGACAATGTCTTACATCTAGCTATGATACGAACACACTGGAACTTATCGACTGACTGGAGCTTAATTAAAACATGCAAACTACTTGTATATATACTATGTCTAATCAGCTGAGATAAACGTTATCTCCAAAAGGGAGCGTGAGACAGGAAGCCACATGAGTTCAAGGTTTGCAGACTTGCAGTTTACACAAGCGGCCATTGTCTAGCTACAATGTAACTGGCCATATTACACGAGAATTGTTTAGAACACGAGAGAAACGCAGTGACATAACCTTAAATTGTACATTTGATTTTCAAAACCGGAAAATAGTATTTTTATCATTGTGTGTAAAAGCTAAGGTAGATAATGGACATAGAAGATGGCAAAAATTAAATTCAGTATACTCCACCAGACATCACAAATGCAGCAAAGGCAGTTTTGTTGGATTTGCTACCAGAACAATCGATAAAAAGCTATGAAATTGTGTACAACAGTTTCAACGAATGGCGGCTAAAAAACAAAACTTCCTCATTTTTTTAAGATACTGTGCTCGTTTACTTTAAGGAAATAAGTGAAAAATTCAAATCATCAACGTTGTGGACTCACTATTCGATGCTCAAAAGTACTCTCAATATAAAGCATAACGTGAACGTCAGAAAATACAGGACCTGTAACTCTTCTTTTACTAATTGCAGCCCAAACCCCGTTTTTTTGGGGGTGAAGCGGTTCTTCAACATAAAAATTGAGATTCTCAGAGCTTTACATACTCATATTTTGTGAATTAGTATAGCCTGATAAATAGAAGTATGCCTCATCAGTAAAGAAAGTTTTCTCAAACGCATTATCGTTATTTCCTAAATTATTGATAAACCAGTTACAGAATTCCAATCTAACCGGAGGATCGTTTGGCAGCAACCGGTAAGGAAAATAATGCAAATTGCTTCTTAATATCCTATGAGATGTTGTACACGAAACATTTAATTGCTGTCCCAAATGGCAAACAGATACGTGTGGTTGTTCTTGCACAATTTGTCTCGCATTGTTAACTACTTCTTCAGTGCGTATGTTTGGTCGACCACTGCCTTGCTTCCGGTGTACATTTCCAGTTTCGTGGAAGTTATGGACCATTCTTGATAAAGCATCATTAAATACCTTATATTGTATAGCTGTCGCGGGAAACTCCTCATTAAATTTCCTAAAGGAGCCTTCAATAGAATAAATCCAATTTTCATCGACTTTATAAATTAATGCTTCCAGATTTAAATAAATGCAAATGTAAAGAATATGAGACTGCGAATGAGATTCCTTGTTGACATGGATGTCGGTGTGCTGGTCTAAACTTCGAGTGCTTTAAATTTTCATACGAGAAACGTCTTGAGCTCGGTTTACACCGAGGCCGGATCAGCGTTGGGAGTTGCATGGTGTGGATTACCAGAAGATAGCCACTCATTTTCCATGTCATAAACAAGAATTTTGATGCTAAAAACCCCCTATTCCACTTCCATTGTTTCATTGCTAGTATCTGAATCATTATCAATACCTGATTCTGACTCAGATTCCTTCAATGAAATAATTAAAGGTGGAATGTTTTCAAATGAAATATTTCCCATAGATTTCGCCCAGTCTTCCGAAATAGTTTTTCACAATGCTCACAATAATTTTGCCACATGTCGGAGGTACACTTTGAAAGAGCTTCAAGCCATAAATTCTTAACCTTATCCTTGGATGAAAGCTGAGAATTTATATGCTTGTTGTAGTAAGTTTTACAGAACCCCCATGCCATTTCAATAGGATTGTATTGACAATGGTACGGAGGTAATCTAAGAACCTCATGACCATTCTCTTTCAAAAATTAGTCAGTCACGTAACGTTTGTTATTGTCTTTCCTAAAAGGTTGAATTAAACTCCAAAGATGTTTTTTTTGTAATTTTGGCCTCAATTTTGACATTGTGTTTAATCAACCAATCCTGCATCTGATCCTTCTTCCAATTAAGTGAGGGTAACTTTTCCAACTGCACCAAATGGAGCAGGAAGTAACTGATTAACCTCCCAATTTTGAAAAATCTCCCCATTCATGGTTTTGTGATAATCCCTATCGTTATTAGTTGAAGATAAGAATAGATCACACCCTTCCAAAAACCCAAATTTAGTTCCCACATGCAAAACAGTGAAACGCTTTTCCTCCGATTTAATTTTAGACGGATTGCTTTTAATTTCAGAATCGTGTACCCATTGTCGGACGCTAGATCCATTTTGATAAATCCAGGTTTCGTCTAGATACACGGATGTTATATTTTCACTAGAATTTTGGTATTGCAAGAATTTTCTCAAATAAGTAATTTTGGATGCAACATGTTTCTGTTCACATAGAATTTTACGTCCGTTTACATGTTTGTATTTATAACCCATTGATTTTAGAATATTATATAAAGTCGTTTTCCCCTTATCGAATTCGAAATTTTCACGCACGTCCTTTAATAGTCTAGCCAAAGTAAAGTGCTCATTTTTCAAGTGATAATTCCAAATCTGTCGTTGCAAATCTTTCCGAAATGCAAAATTTTTATAGTATGTATCATTTTTAGGTCGTGGGCCAACAGGTTTAATTTCAAAATTGTCCCGCCCAATAATACTTCTTATAGTTCTTTCGGACACCTAACACAGTAAAAGCCCAAAATTAGAGCAACAGTTAAGTTTTATGCATAAATACTTGCATCCCAAATATCAGTAAGCCGGGCAAGGATTTCAGTTTCAGTAAGATCTGGCCTGTCGGTTTTATAATGCCTGTAGGCCTTTGTAATTTTCAGTTTTGTGTCACCTTAATTACTTTTGGCATATTGCTCTAGTATTACAATTTGACAGATAGGTATTCATAACGCTGATGTCCATAAATATTATGCCTAGTGGCAAACAAAGTATGAAAGCACTAGCAACATTGCACGTTTAACCCCAAAATATCAAATTAGACACTTTCGTGAGCCTCCTGTACATAACAGCTGATTCTGACAAAGTGTCAGAAAGAGATTCTAGGGAGTTTTAATTTTCTTAAACATAAAAACAAAATTCCATGTCTACCTACTTGCCAATAACTATTGAACGGTTTATATTCGTTTTTGATATTCGTCCATAAACAACAAAGTTGTTTTGTTATCCCACAAAAACTTGGAATCTTCATTGTTTTCTTGAATATTAATTTCTACTTCTTCCCCTGATTCCTCTTTGACTGCATACATATAGACCGTTTTCTTTTTAAAGATCCACCAACGTCGCATGTTCTTTGAAAGGAACACGTGGCAACATGGCTAGGGTATTTCCACAACGAGGACTCAAAATTGAGGTTAGGTTGTTAAATGTAAATTGTAAACTGACATTTGGCCTGGCGGAAGTTTGACCATTTGAATTATTTAAAATTAGATTTACGGTACGGATTTACCGGATGGTGTAATGTGTAATGCAGAGGGGTGTTACAAATTCTGTGGGATATCATGTTTTTTGAAGCAGGAGCCATACAATTTCATTTTTCTCGAGTTATGCAACTGAGACTGACCGAGAAAACAAGATTGATGTATAAATGTATAAATCTTTCCATCAATTCTCACAACTGGAAGAAAATAAGGTGCTTTGTTTAAAGTGGAGTGTGGCCAAATAATGAATTTATAACCAAATTCATGTTCAACACATTTTGCATTTTGCACATTTGGCAGAATAGGTGACGTCTTGTCCAAGTATACAAATTTTATGTTTGGGAAATCTTCTTTGTATCTTAAATACATTTTTAAGAATTTAATTCGTTTCGCCGCTATGTATGGCCTTTCGACAAGAATTTTTCTATTATTTTCGTTTTATATTTATAGCCCATGGCTTTCAACATTTTATATAACAATGATCGGGACCCTTTATACTGCAAAGTGTCCCGTTCAAATGTTAACAATTTTGTTAGAGGGAAATATTCCCCACTTCGTTTATAATCATAAATTTTGCGACCTAATTCTTCCCGAAAGAAATGGTCATAAAAAAATGGAGATTTTTACGGCCACCGTAAGTTTTGGAAGTTTGTACTTCCTAACCGGCATTAAAAGAGTGTAATATACCTCGGACAGTACATCTAGACACCTACAATAATTAATGTTTAACATTTTGAAGTTAATTTTACCCAAAGAAATCACAGCAACGATATTTGAAAGTTTCTCTTCTAGCTGTCGGCTACTTAAAGAAGGGACTAGGTTTTTCAGTTCGAGGGAACATTGGAATAAGGCGGTTTTCAATTTCTTGTCGAGTAAATTCCTTCCTTTCAGAGGCATAATTCAAAAATTTGTAAATTCAACTTTATCTGAGTTGCGCTTGCGTTGTTTGACGGTTTGACGCATGAAATTAAGGTGACAGCTCACTTGCAAAATTGCCATTTGTAACTCACAAAAGTAACTATAACTAGTGATTTTTCCGTTGGCCAACATTAAGCAACAGGTGGTGGATCTTTAAAAAATAAACGACCTATATTTTCTGAATTATTTACTTTGTGTATTTTCGAGTGCTTGAATTTGGTACTACTTATGACTATGTTCATCTTGGTTGCTAGGTAGCATAATCTAAGTCCATTGTCGTTTGTTTTCTCGTATATTGTATATTTCCCTGCAACTTGGTTTATGTTCTCTTTTCCGATTTACGCATTGAAGTCTCTCATTACAATTATCAGATCTTCCTTTAGTATTTTTTCAATTTCTTCTTCTAGTTTCTGATAAAAATTTTCTTTTTCCTCGGTCTTCTCGGCTTCTGTAGGAGCATATGCATTGATGATTGACATCTTGTTCGGCTTTGTTCCTACTCTTATGTATGCCATTCTTTCATCTATTAATTTAACTTCCGTAATCCTTGCCCTCATTTCTCCGAATATCATAAATCCTACACCATGTCTTCCTTGCTTTTCGGCGCCTGAGTATATCATCGTGTATTCTTTTTTGTCTATTCTTCCTTTACCTCCCCATCTTATCTCCTGCAAAGTCGCTATCTCTATCTTGTACCTTTTTAATTCAGCCACTACTTCTTCCATCTTCCCTGTTGTCAACAGTGTTCTAACGTTCCATGTGCTTATTTTGATTTTCCCCTTGTTTATTTTCTTTTCTTCATCTAGTTTTTTTTCCATGTTGCCTTTTTAGATTTGTAACCTCTTCATAGCCATTGTCGTTGCCCTTATCCGTTCCCTCATCTTGTTCACTTCTGGGTTTTAGTAATTTCTCGTACTCGTCGTTGAAATTCCACGTTTTCCTCATATCTATCTCTTCCTATATTCTCCTTTACTTGGTTTTCTTCTGCGTTCTTGCCACTTTCACTACCTTTAGCTTTTGTTTCTGCCGCGCCTCTTTCTTTAGTATGTGGCGCTAGTAAGCTTTGTGTCCAATAGCTGTTGTTTTTTGGAACTGCTCCTTTATTCAACATTTTTTTTTGGTGGTTTCGTTCTCTTCATCTGTAGATCTCCCCTTTTTTTCTCCTGTTTATTTCTTTCATTATTTGCTATGTCCTCTTCCTGCTCCTTCTCCGCCTCACCCACTGCTTCTCCCTCCAGATCCTCTATTTTCCATACCTCTCCGTTTATAATTACTTTGTCATTTATTATGATTGCTCTGCGACCCTTTCTGGCCTCTATCATGTGCGGAATTAGTCTAGGTCATCCTTTATCCATATTTCAGTTCCCTTTAGCTTCCTTAGGTTTTACATGATTTCAATTTTTCTTGTTTTTGTTGTTAGCTCCACCTTGACTGGTCTGTTTCTATTCATTGTTGGGGCTCCTATTCGATTTATCATGTCTATTTCATACTTGACTATTTTAACTTCTAGTTTTCTGGTTATTTCAAAAAGGTTTTCCTTTAGTTTTTCTGTAGTTTCATTGTCTTCCTCCGGTATTCCAAAAATTATTAGGTTTCTTTTCCTCACTTCTTTTTCTAGTACCTGAATTCTAGCTCCTTGTTGTTTTATTGTGCCTTTTAATTTATTGGTTTTTTCTCTCTGTTGTTCTATGTTGTTGTTCATGCCATCTATATTCTTATTCATTTGTATTAATTTGTTCATAATGTCCACGAGCATTAGGTTCTCATCATTTTCACCCATTGCGCTAGTTTACGTGTTTCTTTCTGTTCCAGCTTGTTGTTAAATCCATTTTCGCGTTTCTTTATCTTATTTGTCTTGTTATTATATTTGCGATTTTCCTCACTACAGTCCTGTCTTGTTTATACTTTCGCGTGCTGATCGCGTCGCCGCAGAAAAAGCCAATCCCAGTCTACCTGTCGGAGACCACGCTCTTATCGGCATTTGCACTTCTTTTCTTCCTTATTTGCTACTTAATCCTAATCCTACCTTGCTTCTTATTTTCTCTACTTTCATGCTACGCTTTCACTTTGATTTTTATTGCCTTTAATCAACCGGTTATCTGGGTTTTATTGCGGAGCTTATATTCACTTTCACTATCACATCAGCCAGAACCGGACATCGATGAGAGTCTTACTGGAGAAAGATATTTACAGTTTTTGGAAAATGATTTACCCAAACTTTTGGAAGATATTGGGGTAGATAATATTCGATATGGTTTCAACATGATGGCGCTCCTCCAATACTATGCAATCAACGTTAGACAATATCTTGATAGAAATTATCAGATGAGGTGGATAGGCCGAGGTGGTGTACAAAACTGGCCAGTCAGATCACCGGATCTTACGCCCCTTGATTTTTTCCTTTGAGGGTAAGTAAGTAAGTAAGTTTATTCATCAAGAAAGATGTTTACAACAAATTGACACACACTTCGTTTACAAACAGATTTGACATAGTTAGAACATAACCTTTTAAACTGAGATACATTTGTTGCCTGGGAAACAGGCATTTCATTATATAATTTTAAACCTTTGTCATATAGATTTTTTTGTGAACATGCTTTCATTGTTGAAGGTAATCTAAAATTATTTACACTTCTTGTCTCATAACTATGTATATCTCTATTGTATACAATAAATTTGTTTAAATAATCAGGTAATTTGTTATTAGCAATTTTAAAAACCAGAATTAACATATTAAAATACTAAGCCATTCTAGAGTTTCCAACATACGTTGGTACGTTAAAGAAAAAGTTGACCAACATCCTCCCACCACAAGCGAAGATATGAAAAATAGAATTAGAGCTGCGTTTCAATCCACTTCGCCTCAAATGTTGTTTCGAGTGAAACTTTTGTTTTCGGAACGAATTGCAAATTGTTTAGAGAATGTGTAGAGAATTGTTTTATTGTTTAGTTATTAATTAATTGTTTCTATCAGTTTACAAATTTATTTGCTATTCGTATTTTGTCATTGTTGCTCTGGTTTTTGTTCTATTTGTTCTTCTGTATTTCAATATTTCACTTTGGAGACATAATTTTGTTTATCGGCCCTTGATAGTGGGCATAAAATGGCTTTTATAGCCCTAGGGACTATAAAGTTGCTAAGCAGTGTAACAAGCACCAACAATGTAGACTAAATTTAAAATAAGCATGCAGTACTTAGAACTAAGTAGTAATCACAACTATGGCTGTGATTGGTCGAAACAAAGTCATCATTACAACGATCTGAAAATCAAATATTTTTCAAAGCTGTCAATATGACATTAGGTATATATCTTAAAAATATAAAAAGAAAACCGAGAAATAGTGGATAAAAACGGTGGGCCTACAATGGTCATTGGAATTAAATAGAACGAAATTAGTGTAAAACATGAGCAGTCAAACAAACTTATGTTTTTTCTAGTGTAAAACTGACTTTGAGTTTAGAGCGCCACCTACTGTATTCTTATTTGAAATATTTTGTATAGTATAGCAACACCAACAATCTGTATAGCACGGCCTCCTGGATTAGTGCGAGACTGACGTCTCTACGCGGCCCGCCACATTTGCATAATTTTTGTGATTCTGAGGCCAACGTACTTTGGCGCCATCTGTTGGGTTTTTGATAAATTATCTATAACGTAGGCGCGACTTTCTGGATTAATATTAATCCAGGAGGCCGTGGACGTATGCAACCAAAGGCACAAGCGCAACGTACTGTAGCGCCTCTACAAACTATAAAAAACGCCTTGAACTAAAAATGCGGCGGGCCGCTTAGAGACGTTAGTCTCGCACTAATCCAGGAGGCCGTGCTGTATAGAAACTATAGCACACCAAAAATTCACAGCGCCATCACGATGACGCAGTAGCATCTAGCCAAAATACCGAATCCTTGAATTTTGTCCATTTTGAAAAGTAATATAAAATAAAACTTTGTACGTACCACGTGCCTAATCAAAATTATAGCTTTCGGGAAATTTAAAGCTCTCCACTTTGCATTGCACTTTAAACATTCCTTCGTGCTATAATATACAGATAATGCCCTTAATACATGAATAACTATTATGCCTTAAATAACGTGTGTAACGTGTGACAAAGTCTGTGAAAAAACTGAAAACTTCCTGCTTTGCTAACGATAACGTATGTCAATAGTTTTTTGACAGTTGTAGAAAAATTATTAATTATATTGGAAAATAATTATTTAAACTTACTGGTATTCACTTTGTATTCATGGGTTGTTGGATCTTCCGTAATGAGGCACGGCCAATATGGAAAACCACGAATTCTTGCCCACATAAGATCACCAAGTGCAATATCATCGGATTCTGAAATTATTCACCACATTTATAGTACAGACATTTAAGATTATTCGTTATTACAGTATTAGTCGTTCATGGTAAGAGATGGAAATTTGGTTAAATTAGACAAATTGTTTGATTCTCAAAATGCTAGTATGATCTATCTCTTACTATTTACAAGATCTCTCTGACACGAGACTTCGTACAAAAAAGTTAACTGTAGAACTATTGAAATGTATGAACACTTATCTGTATTGGAGATCTAATATTGTTCAATTTTTATTTTGAACATAAATACGGTGAAACATGATAAATTATTTACGAAAACATTCTAAGACCGAACTGTCTTGTTGAAATAGAAAAATTCAATGTTCATTCACTTTTGTGTAACAGTTTACCTTTATAAGCAAAGTTACTGCTCTGCTGTGGTTAAATTTGTTCAATAAGTTTACTTTAGTATTAAACATAGTGCTTAGTGTGGACTTTTCCATGACTAATTAGCTGTAATAAAAAAAAACAGTTGATGTTACAGTCAATGCATGACGGCAATGTATTAAAGCGTTTACTTTAAAATTGAACATTTATATATCAAATTGATTCAAAGAAGAAGAGAAAATTTGATGCTATAACAATAATCACGTGTTTATTTTAGAAATAAACATTGTATAATTACAAACGATTATAGAGCATGCACTTTTCAAAGAAAAATTTTACATAAAATACCGTTTTTAAAAATGCATCAGAAACAAAATAACTAAATTAAACTACAATTATGTTTATCCTTTAAGGCCAAGTCCTAAGGTCGGAGTTGCCATGCACACTCGATAAGGTGGCGACAGCAGTATCAAATTTGCGAAAGTGTCACAAAAGCTTGCCATTAGAAGAACGGCCAGATACGAATAACTGTCTGTTCTTGTCTAGCTCGCATTGATCGAGTGAGATAGAAGACGGCACGGGTTGCGTTCATTTTATTTTGGCTGTAGGTTGCACACTTACCGCCCTGCCATATACAATTACAATAAGTCTGTGAATACAGTGGTTATTATTTGTCAAAGAAGTTCAGTCTTCTAAGTTATAGCACGTGTTTAGTGGTGATTACTAGTTACTGTCATCGTGGTAAATACTGTATGGTGTGAAATATGGGTTCTGCAAAGAGGTCCAAGAAACCACTAAAACGCAACAAGCGTTTGAGGGGTGCTAGAAAAGTGCATTCAATCAGAACTGTCGCAAAGAAACAATCACGGTAAGTTACATTTTTTAGGTAGTAATATTAACATTATATTTTTAACAATATAAAACGGTAGATAATTGTTTACTTTAGTGACTTTCCGGTATCGTAAATAATTTTTGTATATTCTTCGTGCACGTGCACCACCCACTAACCCTGGTGTTTGAGGTTAGGTGAACCAAAAACAGGCTAAAAACAGTTAAAATGGTTCAGAAATAGTACTTTACAACTTCGATTTGGATTTTACATTGCAGAAAAAGTTTGTGCGAAATTTAAGTTCGCATATTGTCAAGTTTTATCAATTTTCACAAGGGTTGAGGTGTACCCAATAACTTCAAGCGTCACCACAATGATTAGAATAAGTTCCGTAAGCAACAACTTTGTTTCGAAACCGAGAAGCAGCTGAAGTGATCAATTACTATACAGGGTATCTCTCGTAGACGGTCCATTAGAACTATTGGGAGTTCTAAAGATAACTGAATTCTGAAAATCTGTAGGCAACCATACTAATCGCTTGGGCTTATTTTATGAAAATGTTTTCAGCAGTGCTTTCCGTTATACTGGAAGCAAGCACCAACACCAACTTTCTTATTTCAGATAGAATGGTACGATTTTTATTGCATTTTTTAATTTACCTGGTTATTTTAAATGAATTTCCATAAGCTTTCCCTATCTCAATGATTATTATATTTTGTTCCCGACGTTTATGTTTTCAAAAGTTATCATTAGCTTTACTGCTTGTTTTGTTTCTGACCTAAGTTCAAAAAATTAGCGTAACAACGAAAGTCAATGTCTTATTTTGAGTAATTCTAATTTCTTTTGCATATCAATTCCATCGTGAAGATCCAACATTCAAGCAATAATAGAAGTGGAACACGCTTATTCACTTGCTTCAGTAGATATGACCAAAGATATGATGATTCCTGGTGATGAGAAAATTGATAACTCGAAATTAGTTACTCAAGAAAAACATGAGAGATAAAGTCTATATTTTTTATTTATGAATGAATAAAAAATTATTTATGCAGAAGCTCATGTCTCGGCAGTACACATATATTTTTTACAGCATCATGGTTGACAATGAAGCAGTTGATTATCCAGAACTGGGAAATCAGGAAGAATCTGAGACGTAAGTCAATATTATTATTTATGAATGAATAAATCTTCTGTATGCATGTCTCAGCAGTACACATGTTTTTTCACAGCATCATGGCTGATGATGAAACAATCCATAATGCAGAATTGAATGCTCAGAAAGAAAATGAGAGGTAAAAGTCAATATTATTTTTTATGAATGAATAAATCTTTTGAAGGCATAAGTACATGTCTCAACAGTACACATTATTTTATTCGCAGTATCATGGCTCATGAATTAAACATTAAAGTTGTGGAGAAGACAATGCCAAATGTAGCAGTCGGCAACAGGGTAGTCAACCTAGAGTATGTGCTTGACTGGGCTTTAGAATTGCAAATTCAGCATTCCAGAATATGCACTTGTGGAAAGAAACCACACATGGGTTAGTGTCAAAATTATTTTCAAGTGCACAATATGCAATAGAATAATAAAAAAATTCACACATGATAGTACTACAGTACACAATTCGCCACGAAATTGTGAGAAAGAGTACTCCGTAAATATTGGAGCAGTATGGGGAGCATTATCAACAGGTGGTTGTCACAGCCACTTAGAACAACTCTGCACTTTGATGGATATCCCTGCAATGAATTACAGAAAGTTCCACAAAATTGAGGAAGACTTGGGAAATGTAAGTCTAATGTAAGCTTTAAAATACATAACAACCGCAGTAATTTTTCTAATTAACGACGAATTTTTTTAACCAAATGTGCTATATTTAGTATGTAGCCGAAACTAATCATTAAAAATTGTTACACAAATAATTATAAATGCGATTTAATTAATTCTGTATCTATGATAGTTCTGAGACCCTTATAGTACGCACTTACAAATTTTCCACCTTGAAAAGGTGAATAACCATTCCGAAATTGTTTAGTAGGTTTGTAACAGTTTACACAGATGAAAATGTGTAATTGAAAAGTTGGCTTGGCTTGGTAAATGCTTAGTCATTATTGAATTTTTGGCAGAACCAAATCATTCATTTATGATCAATTTATAGTGATTATCTTGTTTGGTAAAATGTCTTCCCTGTTCATGTACAATTTTGTTTTTTTTTCAGTCATGGCATGAAAATCTTGTGGAAGAATTCATTGCAGCTGGTAAAGAAGAGGTCAGAATTGCTAGGGAAGCTGGAAACGTTGACTCTGACGGAATACCATTTATAACAGTTTACCTAGATGGCGGATGGAGTAAAAGGAGCTACGGACATAGCCATGATGCCGCTTCTGGCAATGTGAGCAGTTAGTACATTGGTGAGAAATGTGCTATAGTGTATTTTTCTTTTAGGCCATCATCATAGGGAAGACCACAAAGAAAGCGTTGTTCATGGAGGTCAGAAATAAATTCTGCTATGTTTGTGCAACAGCGCACAATAAGAAAAAAAAATCCCCCAGAGCATAGGTGCTTTAAAAATTGGTATGGATCTTCATCTGCTATGGAGGCAGATATCATAGTTGAAGGGTTTAACCTGAGTATAAAGATGCATGGAGTGCGTTATAAATATTTTATAACAGATGGTCATTCGAGCACTTACGCTAATTTGAAAATGAAGGCAGAATATGGAGCAATGATTCAAAAAACTGAATTCAAAAACCATTTGTTCAAAAATTACAGCAAACATCTGAGAAATGCTAAGGATGATAAAAGAATTGTTGCTCCAAAAAAACACCTTACACAGACTACAATCAAGGTGTTAGTAGATCTTGCAAAATCTCAGCTGTATCACAATAACGTCAATGGTACTGTGGACAGCCTAAGGGTGGATCTACCTAATGGCCCATTGCATGTTTTTGGGGAACATGAAAAATTCAGAGATTATTACTGCACCGACCAAAATAGGAGTAATAAGAATATTGTGGATGAAATGAAAGCTTCTGGGCTCTTCCAAAGACTAGAAGGTGAAGTTTGTTCTTTTTATCGCATTTTTTCTGAGTCTATGTATAATAATAATAATTGTTTCAGGGGCTGTAGAACATCTGGTGAAAAAGGCTGACATGATGTTCGACAATGAGACGAATAACAGGGCTGAGCTTTTTATGAGCCTGGTTGCAAAATATAATGCAGGCAAACGACTAAATCTCACAATGAAAGGTTCTTTCCAGACAAGATGTTCATTGGCATCAATGCAGTACAATCAAGGTGCCAATTGGCACTTGAACTCTTGGAGAAAAATTGTGAAACAGTTGTCGTGCAAAAATCTAAAAAAATTTGTAGCAAAAAACAACTGCATCATCAATTACGCTCGTTCTCATCCCTCATGTAAAAAGTGACTATTTAAGAAACCTAAAAATAAAGAAAAAGACCTTGATTGTGGCGTGCATGTTGAAGAGCCCGTACTCGATAAAACTACTTTTGAAACAGAAAAAGATCGTATTTTATCTAAAAGGCAGGTATATGCATACTCGGTTCATGTAATGAAATTATGATGTTTGAAATATTCAATTTTTCAGGTTACTCGAGAGGAAAGAGACAGGATTCAGAGAGTTACTGTTGGTCAATTTGGCAACTTTGCATATGAGCAAGAACGTCAGAACCGTCTAACAGCTTCTCTCTTTGGAAAGATTATTAAGAGAAGGGCTTACACACCATGCCATAATGACGTAAAAAGCATTTTGTATAATAATAATTTTTACAGTGAGGCTACAGAGTATGGCAAAATAAACAAAGAAGCAGCGATAAAAAAATATGGTTTTTTAGGAGCTTCGCCAGATGGTATGTAACAACACGTTTTCTTGATGAAATCATTTATATAATTATTTCTAATCATAGGCCTTATTGGTGAGGAAGGACTTGTTGAAGTTAAGTGCTTGCATAGTGTTTTTAAAGCTGGACTCTCCCTCAAAAAGGCAGCAGAAAAAAAAACAATTTGTTTAGAGTTCACTCAGGATGGAAACCAGTTACAGCTGAAAAGAAATCACCACTATTATTACCAGGTTCAGGGACAACTTAACATCAGCAATAGAAAATACTGTTACTTCGTAGCATATGTAGCTGAGAAATCAAATTTGTTCGTTGAGAAAATCAACAAGGATGAACATCTGTGGATAAACAACATGCTACCAAAGCTGAAGGAATTTTATTTAGAGAATGTAGTGCCCGAAATCATTCGAAGAAATATACCTAAGGGATTGAAGTGTCAAGATTCCACGAGTATAAGATCTCGTGAAGTTCGAAACAAAGTGGTTGCAGTCAGAAACACGTAGAAACAACCTGGTTGCATTTGAGCTTTTAGCATAAATGGTGTGAGATCACACCACAACCGAGGGATCACCTGGACGAACAACTCCAAGTCATTATTGACGAAACCCCACTAGCTCCTCGCTAGAACCCCACATCTGATGACACAGGGCGAGAGCTGTCAGCAACCCCCCCAGCGTCACTCTTCAAACACCTCATTCTCTTCTTTCAATTTCAATTTCAAGTTTTCTTTTCAGGAAGTAATAATATTCTGTTACAGTAATAATCTCTTTCCACAGCTAATTTTAAGGTAGTTTAAGTTAGAAAAGAGTTGGAACTCCGCACGCCCTCGGCGTTGAAACCAGAAGGTTTCTTTTTCCCCTCTTCAAGGGGGTTTTTCCATGGAGAACCAACAACATCCAAATGTTAAATCTGGAAACAAATGTAAACTCCATTGGAATGAAAAGGAGAATACACGGAGAATTTGTCTGTGTATGTGCCTCTGGTGTCGTCCGTGAGGTTATTTAGGGCCGGTTGCAGAAAGCAATGTTAAGTCTGGTGTTAGCTAACATCGCGTCAAAGTGAACAAAAACGAATCAAATCTGAAATGCTTATGGTAACTAATACATTAGTAAACAAAATTTGATGCAATTTTGTTCACTTTGACGCGATGTTAGCTAACACCAGACTTAACATTGCTTTCTGCAACCGGCCCTTATGCTCTTACTCATATTTTTTCTCTTATGTGTATATAATTTATTTTTGTATACAGTAAAATACTTGTAAATTTCCCCTCTTTACATTGTTCTTGTATATTTTATATGCCTGTTTAGTTGTACCGTTATAATAGAAATATAATATAAAAATACGTATACAATAAATTAACATAATAATTTTATTAATATAATGTGAATAAACAAATGAAGATTAATTTGACAGTAGCATTGGAGTTGTTTTTAATTTCCCATACGTATGAGCGTTATTCAAAAAGATCGCCTAATGAAAGTTCAATTGGAGAAACACTAATGAAAACATGGCTTAGATTTAATCAACTACAATCAACTACATTGCTTAACAAGTCTAATGGAAGTTTTTATAAAAAAAAAGAGGAATGGATAATTGTTTCAGGGTGTGAATATTATCTGAGTTACGTTAATTGGAAAGTCCAATAAAAAAATTGTCGAAATCAGGTAAATTTTAGCCTATTTTTTAGCAAAATAATAATTTTTTTAATTCTTAGGGCCGGTTGCAGAAAGCAACGTTAAGTCTGGTGTTAGCTAATGCGACGTCAAAGTGAACAAAAACGAATCAAGTCTCAAATGCTTATGGTAACTAATGAATTAGTAAACAAAATTTGATGCGATTTTGTTCACTTTGACGCGACGTTAGCTAACAGCAGACTTAACGTTGCTTTCTGCAACCGGCCCTTACTGTTGCTAGATCATTGAAAATTATTTTACACCCAGATGCAAAGTGTCCTTCAGATATTTTTTTATTCAAGTGTTTACGAATTGCCGTTTCCACAACTAGTTAATTAGAATGAATGTATATTTTCGGACAGTTTGATAATGGCAAGAATGCCCACCATAAAGTGTCTTTTTAGTAACGAGAAATAAGTTTATAAAGTGTTATATTGAAATTAAACTTTTAATATTTTCTTTATTCGTATGAGTTCATTTTCTTAAAAGTTAAATCACCGCCATTATTAAAATCTTGTGGCGCCATCCTTACGTCGTAGGCTGAACTGTAGCAAATATTTGACTGTCTTAGTGTAACAGAGACAACTGCAACTTTTACATGAGCTTGAGTGAGATAGTTATATTCTTTTAATAAACATTTACTTTATAAGAATAATTTAGAAATTAATTGATGGAAATCAATTTGAGAAGAAGCCCTACTTACTTTGCAAGGGGCGCATACCAATATAAAAGGCCTGGAGACAGTAAAATAGATTTGGAGAGTGATTAACATTCTGGCGCGAAATTGATAAAAAAAATTATGCTATACTGAGACAAAAATTATATGTACCCCTTTATATGTCTGCTCTTAACGGTTGTTTAAAAAATCGCCTAATAAAAGTTAGATTTTAAGCTCATGACGTAAACTTAAAGTTTGAAATATTTCTAACCTCACTTTTGACCTTAGAACCTGGCCTTAACTTTGCAGTTTTTCTTGCTTATGGCAAATAAATGTTCTATTTTAAAGAAAATGCCAATATACCGTTCTTTTACTGGAGGGTTTTTTATTCTCAATTTCTTCAAAAGACTGAGAAGTTGAGGTTTAACTCAACGACACAGTTCAATACTACGTCAATTTCTAAATATTGGCAGTAACTACGACTCTTTCTAATTATCTCAACAAATTTGTTTACTTACCATCTCGTATATCTGCAACACTATTTGAATCTTCCAACTGTAACTCTTCGTTCACGTTAAATCCATTTCCATTAGTGTCTACTGGCACAAACTGCTGCTTGTTAAGATGTTTACGTTTACTAGGCGTAATAGTATCATTTTCACTTTCTTGAAGAACCGTAGTTACATCTGGCAACATGCTCTGCTCAGTTTCTGTAGTACCCACGCCTCTAGCGGATCTCCTCACAGATTTGTTTACTACAACACTTACGTCTGGATTTAAATCAGAGGAGTTTAAAGATTTTCTCTCTAGTAAACTCATTTCGTCAAGTTTCATGCTTGGTTCATTCTCAGGCATTTCCTTGCTTACATCGACAACGCCTCCTAGTGAAGATTTTGCACGCCTACTTGACCTTTTTATTGGAGAGATACTGTCTTTCCCTACATTTTTTCTACCGTTGGAGGCACCAACTGAAAGGTCCATTTCGTCATTTGAAGCTTCTAACGGACTTAAAGTTGATGACAGTAACGATCGCCTCGCTAGTAAACTTATTTCGTCAAGTTTTATTGGATCATCCTCAGATATTCCCTTGCTTACATCGTTAACGCCTTCTAGTGAAGATTTTGCAAGCCTACTTGATCTTTTTATTGGGGAGATTCCCTCTTTCCCTACGTTTTTACTATTATTGGTGGCACTGACTGAAAGGTCTATTTTGTTATTTAAAGTTTCAGAAGCTTCCATCGAATTTAAAGTTGATGACGGTAACGATCTTCCCTTTAATAAACTCATTTCATCAAGTTCCATGCCGGGATCATCCTTCGGTATATCCTTGCTTGTATCGTTAACGCCTCTTAGTGAAGATTTTGCAAGCCTACTTGATCTTTTAATTGGGGAACTAGCACCTTTCCCTATATTTTTTCCATCACTGGCAGCACCAACTGAAAGGTCTACTTCGTCATTTAAAGTTTCAGAAGCTTCTGCTGTAGTTGATGACAGTAACGATTTTCTATCCAGCAAACTCATTTCATCGAGCTCGATTCTCACAGTAATATCAGTATCGGGGGTTTCCGTGCTTACATCGCGAACAGTTCCCATTGAAGATTTTGCAGACCTGCTTGATCTTTTCATTGAAGAGGTAGATTCTTCCACTATAGCTTTTGAGTCATGAACTAAACTACCAGCATCCAGTGTGTCCTTTACAGTTTCAGAAACTACCACCGGACACTTCTTGGGGCGTCCTCGAGCCCTTTTCCCTACAATGGGCATTTCTTCGGTTTTGCCTTCATGTTGTGTAACACGTTCTGATGTTGGCTTTTTGGGAGATTCGGATCGCTTGCGTTTTTGCGATACAGCTTTAACAGGAGACCTATCTGGAGAAATATTGGCTACTGATTGTGAAGATTTCACATTTGGAGATGAAATCTCGCTGGTTTTCTTTTCAATCTCTGCAGTAGCCTCGAGTGTTTCAGCATCAATGTTTTTCTTACGTTCCGCTGATTTTTCATCTTTTTGTATCGGAGTGTTTTCAGTACTCTTTACAACGGGTAATTTTTGCTTTGTTGGAGATTTTGGACTATCTGAAACTTTTATATTAATAGTCCTTATTTCTCTTTTGGGCGACACTGCATTTCCAAAAGAGCGTCTCGGTAAACTTGATCTTTGGGATAACCTTGCATTTGTATGTTCTATTTTTATAAGCATGACTTTTGGTTGTCTTCTGGGTGATGTCATTATTCTCAGTTGTTGCTGATTGGGTGATCGTAAGTCTTTTTGAAGTTTTCTATCTACGTCCTGCTGTCTGGTAGTCGGCTGCAAAATATCACAGTTTTGTGTTCTAGTACTTTGAGATTCATCTAAAATCGGCAGCTGCATCTTCTTAGGCGACCTTGGCGCTTCTGCTGATGTTGAGCGAGTAATTTGTTTTTCCTTTTTAGGCAACCCGCCGTCTTCAACAAGGCTCGGCTGTGCATCTGTTAATGCAGAAGCTGCTTGCTGGATAACTTGTGTTCTTTTCCTTGGCGACCTGAAAAATTACCATTTTTATTTTGAAAATAACATAGGTATGTCCACGGTGCATAGAATATAAGATGTAACGTTCCGCAGAATGTGGGAGGACCTCAAATTCAACCGACAAAGGGCATGATTGGTAAAACTGGAGTGTATTGTTGAAGACGCTGTCGATGTCAAATTCGAGGTTAGGTTTTGCGTTAGTTGGTGTCAGACTGACGAAAAACCTAACCTGCTAACCTAGAAATTTGATATTGATTGACAGTGCCAACAACACTATATGATCTCGGCCATGATGGAATTTCTGACTAGGCGCATTGGGGATTGGTTGACATCTCCCCTATACTTTCTGGACGACTGTGTATCTCCGGGAACGTTTCACCTTGTATTCTTTACACCATGGTGATGTCTATATTTATGATAACTTTTTTCACTTTTATAAGATTTACATTTTACACTAATACACAAAGTTACATTTCAATATTGGGAATTCTGTTGATGATAGTTAAACCCATTATTGTAACACTACAAGAGCTAAGTTAAATTAATCTATAGAGAAAATAGAAAAATATACTAAACTATGTATCAAAAAGTTAGGTACTTAAGCTTTGAGGTTATAGATTTGTTAGCTGTCATTTGATCTTTGTTATTGGGAGAATGAGTTCTAAAGATTACAGTGAAAGCAAAAATAGAATTAAACTGTATAATGTTTGAGACAGCTTATATTATCTGTTCACTAAACCATAGCCAGCTACATCTGTTTCCACTAACGTATTACATAGCCGTTCCAATTCACCTAAAACCGAGTTCTGAGAAAGTAGGCCATGGGTGCTGCCCATGGCGCTATCTATTAGACACTTTAACAAGTTAATGACAGTTGACGTTTTGGAACTTTTATTGTTAAAATAGTAATTTATTATACAAGACGATCAAGTTAAATTAAATCCACGAGTGAATCATTTAACGTCGAGACGTTAATGATTCAAGAGTGGATAGTAATAACTTTATCGTCGTGTATAATACAAAAATTTTTTCTATAGCAAGTCGTCCGACGAGTTTTACGCGTCCTGAAAACGCATTTTTTGTACGAATGAAACATACTATTTTTTCTCTAACTACTCATAAATTCGGTAATATGACTTATTATTTAGAATCAAACATTGTAGATTATATTGTAGAACTGTCATGGCGCAAATAAACAATCACTATACGGAGAAATTAAACAACAACGACAGCGAATGCCAAACATTGACGATGCGTTTGTTTTTTATTTAAAATTTACCATGTAAAACCCTATCTTGCGTCCATTTTTGTACTAGTGCAAATATGAATCGAAAAGTGTACAGTTGCCAAGGTAATTGGTGAACATCCCGAAATAACTTACTTTTTATACAAAATTATTCGACAATATGGTGTCTTATTTGTGTGGTTGGAGAAAATAGTATATTATGTTATTAGGAGCAAAAGTTATATTTTATGTGGCGAGGCTGGACGGGTTATCTGCCGAGCTTGCGAGGCAGATAAGTACAGCCAAGCCACATAAAAATACTTTTGCTCCGAATAACATATAGTATTTTTTCTTCAAACGTTTTTATAACAAATTATTTACAACTTTGTGAACAAAATTCGAAGATAATTACTTGATCTCGTCAGCGGCAGATAAAGTTGTCAGCAGCAGATAATAACTTTATCTGCCGCTGACGAGCGGCAGATAAAGTCGTCAGCGGCAGATAATAACTTTATCTGCCGCTCGTCAGCGGCAGATAATATTATCTGCCGCTTGGCAATAAAGTGACAGTTTAGCATCATCAATCCAGCAGTATAATGCCATATTTTACTGCCGTTGGAAGAAAATAGTAGATTATGTTATTAGGAGTAAAAGTGATACTTTATGTGGCGAAGCTGAAGTTTATTTAGCCGAACGTTAGTGAGGCAAATAATTCAGCTAAGCCACATAAAGTCACTTTTACTCCGAATAACATATACTATTTTATCCGCAAACGTATTCAGGTAAATTTCAGGCTAGCACTGTACCCCTGCGCCAACCTCTGTTGTTCAGATAACGTGCAACTGTAATGATATATGAACATACTGAATCACCCGTGCTAATAGCACACGGCCACAGCAGCTGTCACACCATAACCCACGGCGACAGATGCTCCGATCCGCTGCTTAAAGGTTTATTTAAATTAAAACTTTTTCGTACTTTTTTGAAAATAAAAACCGGCCTACGAACTAATTCTAAAAATTAGCAACATTTTAAGCCATCATACAATTTAATCGGTCCAGTATCTTCGGAGGAGATGGCGAACAAACATAGAAAGAAAGAAAGAAAGAGAGCAATCATTTTGTGTGCTTAGGCAGATAAAGTACGCAAAAGTCGCTATTTTGTCTGCTTAGGCAGATAAAGTGACACTTTTACCTTGTCAATAAAGACAAATAAGTTGTCACTTTTGTGACGTTTGCGGATAAACATATTTATAGCATTTCATTTGGTAATGCACTAACATTTCTACAGTTTGTCACTGCTCAAGTGTATTGTTGGTGGCACTGTAAGTCTATGTCACATTTGAGGTTAACAGGTTAGGTTTTGCATCACTTCTGACACAGAATGACGAAAAACCTAACCTGCTAACCTCGAATTTGACATAGACTTACAGTGCCACCAACAATACACTTCAGTACTGCCAAACGCATAACATCAACTGGAGCTGCTAATTGTGCTTTAGTACATAGAAACGAGTTCTGCTCAGCTTGGTTATGTTTTGACATTTACGGCCGGTCTTATAAAGTCCACTAATCTGAGGTAACTTTAATTCGCTGTTAAAATAAACAAAAGCGCATCAAAATGTTAGTGCTTATGACATTTTATTCATTAGTAAACAAATTATGATGCGCTTTTGTTTATTTTAACAAGGAATTAAAGTTAAACTCAGATTAGTGGTCTTTATAAGGGCCGGTTGCAGAAAGCAGTTAAGTCTGGTGTTAGCTAACGCGACGTCAAAGTGAACAAAAACGAATCAAATCTCAAATGCTTATGGTAACTAATACATTAGTAAACAAAATTTGATGCGATTTTGTTCACTTTAACGCGACGTTAGCTAACACCAGACTTAACATTGCTTTCTGCAACCGGCCCTTAGACTGGCTGTTAGAGTATCATTTTTATATAAAAATGTAATATTTTGCATTTCTTATGAAATGCAATAAAATAGTATACGCAACGTGTTAGAAAAGTGGTTTTACTTGTTTAGTAAAACATCACTTTCCTAAACTAGTTGCATAATATATTATTGTCGCACACATTCTGAAATGTGCTTCCTGCTTAATAAAATTTTATCGAGAATATTTTCACTTATAATACCATGAGTAGTCAAAGTTATGTCGACTATTTTTGCGGTGGTGTCACGAATGTCCATTGCGCTTTGGTACGATTAGGACGAGTGCGTTAGCACGAGTCCTAATCCCAAGCGCAATGGACATGAGTAGTGATACCACCGCAAAAATAATCTACTTAACTTTGACTAAGAATGGTATTCGAGGGACTATTTAATGAACCAAACTACTTTTTCAAATTAGTTTTCAGTAAATCTAGCAAAAAACTATGCAATTTCTATAGTAACAGAACACTAATATTGACTTTTTCTAATAAAAATCACATTTGTTTAAAATAGTCACTTGAATACCTTCTAGGAAGATTATATCCACTGATATTTTTTTGATTGGTCAAGAAACGTCAGAATTCTGGATTCTCATTGGTCACTTTTTGACAGATGACAGGCGAATTGAATAGTCTCTGGTATTGTGTAACTCATTTTTAGAAATGCTTTAATGCTTATTTTATAAAGTTAATTGCAAAGTCTGACAATAAATAGCTCCCGTCACTTCAAATTTTTATTTCAAATTTAAAAATCTTATAAATATTTTCACTAAGAAGTGAATATGGATGCACAAACAGCAAAACGGCCAAATCTGCCTAAGTATCCTCGTTCTCAAGATACTCAAACAACACGAGCCACCAAAGAGCATGGCCATCGCGCGGGTTTTTGCTCGACTTCACAAGGTGCAAGGCTCATTAAGCCAGAAAATGCTGGGTGCTCATATACAAATACTACGCGGTCTAAGCCGAAATTCTATGCTAAGGAGAATAATTCGAGTAACCGCGAAAGCCTCAAACAATACAGTTCTCTCAGTTTTAATCTTATAAATATATTTTATTTATAAAATTATAAAATATTTGTTCAATTTTTTCCAGGCAAATCTATTGTGATATATTTAAAATTTATACAATTACCAATAGTTTTTCCATGAAGTTGTGCTTTGGAAAATTTCGAATGACAGCAATTTATACTACAAAATTTGAGTAAACCCAGTGTCTCGCACTTACGCCTCGAGATGGAGACATTCTGCTACTTACAAGCCAAGTGTTTGTATGTTATACTATGCAGTATTAATCAATGATTAATTTACAATAACTTAAAATCTACGCCTCATAGTAGTCATTACTGATACATATAAAATAACAGTTTCAGAAATTTCCTTTAATGTAAACAGCTGCAATTTATTTTTAAATACATATAAAGAATTGCATAAATAATATATTTATATTCCTTAAAAATCTAAATGGCATGTTGTTATTTATAGTAGATAATTTTGTTTATCGTGAATGTAACAAAAACACTGAATTTAGGATTCTATTGAATGCATTTTGTTGTTTGTTAACACTAAAATTAAAACACAATGAAGATGCCATATTGCATATACAGGGTGCCCGTTTTTGGAGCTCCACCATGGGGATCTCGGTAACCATAAGAGATACGAGGTCGGTTAAATTGGGGCAAAGTTGCGCAATTTGGAGCTCAATAATATGCCGGTTTAAAATTTCAAAAATTCCGATTACCTCCGGAGATATCCGAAAAAAACCGGAATTTTGGAAATACGTTTTTATTTTTTCCTCGGCTTATTTGGTGACCTAATTCAAAATGAGTGACACTTCGTCGTTGCAACTTTTCCTCCTCTACAACCTGCCGATGTCATATTTGAAATCAGACGTTTCGATTTTCGACAATCATCATCAACTTTGGTTTTTCTTATGGGCACTATCTTGGATTTTCACATTTTTGAATTCAGCTTTGTTTTATGATTACGGTGATGTATCACATGTTAAGGTTCAGTGTTGCAGTTTGGGTGAAATATCAAAAATTCTGTTTTGCAAAGACTGCCTTGGATATAACATCCATACTTTTGTTTAACAAAGGCATTGTTGACAGTTCGATTTAAGTTGGCTTAACGTCACCTACAGTTACAAAATTAGTATAAATTTATTAACAAAATGCCCTTTTCAAATGAAGAAAAACGAGATATGCTAGAAATTTATTACGCTTCGCATCGAAATGCGCAAGTTACTTCGGAAAGATATTTACAGCGGTATCCAGAAAGACAACAACCAGCTCAAAATTATTTGTTATTCCTTCATAGAAATTTAGCCGAGTTTGGTGCATTTTCTAAGCCTCGAAGACGTGTTCATAGACCAAATGCGAATGAAGTGGAAATTTTACAGGCGGTGAGTAAATTGTTAAAACTTTCTCAAAAATAATAAACGGCAATGAATTGAATTCTTCATTAGATTCAAGATAATCCTTCAACTTCAACAAGGGCTATAGCAGACGAAATTAACGTATCACATCAAGCAGTGTGGAGAGTCTTGAAAAAACATAAATATCGCCCGTTTAAAATTCATATCACCCAAGTCTTGCATCCAGGAGATACTGAACGGAGGGCAGCGTTTTGTAGGAATATCATGGCACGGTTGGAACAAAATCCCCATTTTCTTTCCAACGTGATATTCACGGACGAGTGCAAATTTACCAACTCAGGCATGTTCAATCGTCACAATGAACATGTCTGGTCCACTGAAAATCCACACGAACACCAAGGACGTCGACCACAAGCACGTTTCGGGCTAAATGTATGGGTTGGTTTATTTGGCGGTACGATCATTGGCCCATACATTTACGAAGACAATTTGACCGCAGATGGGTATTTGCACTTTTTAAGGACCTACCTTACGGATTACATCGATGACAACATTTGCCTCAACCGCTTGAATAACCTTTGGTTCCAGCAAGATGGTGCTCCGCCACATAATGCTAGGAGAGTGGCTGATTATTTGTCTGAAATATTTCCGGGTAGAGTCATTTCAAACAGTGGAGACATACGTTGGCCGGCACGTTCACCAGATCTTTCCCCATTAGACTACTATTTATGGGGAACTATGAAAGATCTCATTTATAAATCTGTACCCGCCGATATTAATGAGCTGCGAAGGAAGATCATCACAACTTTAAGGACCAAAATAAGAAGAAGGGACGTTTTAAGATCAATGCAGAATTTAAGAAGACGCATAGAGCTGTGCTTGGAAGTGGAGGGTGAACCCTTCGAGCACCTCTTATAATTTTCTTTATTTACTTGTTTCTCAAAATTTAGTTTTATCCTATGTTGTAAATTTAAAACATAATTTTCTCCTTTTTTATATCCTACTGTCAAATAAATAAATTTCTAGCATATCTCGTTTTTCTTCAGTTGAAAAGAGCATTTTGTTAATAAATTTATACTAATTTTGTAACTGTAGGTGACGTTAAGCCAACTTAAATCGAACTGTCAACAATGCCTTTGTTAAACAAAAGTATGGATGTTATATCCAAGGCAGTCTTTGCAAAACAGAATTTTTGATATTTCACCCAAACTGCAACACTGAACCTTAACATGTGATACATCACCGTAATCAGAAAACAAAGCTGAATTCAAAAATGTGAAAATCCAAGATAGTGCCCATAAGAAAAACCAAAGTTGATGATGATTGTCGAAAATAGAAACGTCTGATTTCAAATATGACATCGGCAGGTTGTAGAGGAGGAAAAGTTGCAACGACGAAGTGTCACTCATTTTGAATTAGGTCACCAAATAAGCCGAGGAAAAAATAAAAACGTATTTCCAAAATTCCGGTTTTTTTCGGATATCTCCGGAGGTAATCGGAATTTTTGAAATTTTAAACCGGCATATTATTGAGCTCCAAATTGCGCAACTTTGCCCCAATTTAACCGACCTCGTATCTCTTATGGTTACCGAGATCCCCATGGTGGAGCTCCAAAAACGGGCACCCTGTATACATTATTTTAATTGAAATTTTACAGACTAATAAAAACTTACCTCATTTTTGAAGCGTGTAGTTCACTATTTTCTACTTCTTCCCCCTTTTTGATATCTTTACACGAAGGTCCTCGAATCACTGATAGTTCCTTAACAACTAATTTCTGTTTCCTGGGTGACTTGGTCTTCAAAACTTTAGCAGAGTCTGCTTTCTCACTAATGCTGCCCTTTTTTTCCACTCCTACAATAACTGCAGACTTTTCAAGCTTCTTTCTCGGGCTCAGTGTTTTCGTGGAAAGCATTTCGTTAGCTACAATTTGCGACGGAGTTGTAAGCTTTTTATTTGCAACGTTTTCTTTAAGAGGCGACAAAAATTCGCTTTCGTACAGATTTTCGTCTTCGTTTTTAAAATCGTTGCTACACGACTCTAGCAAAGTTTCATTTTCGGTAATGTCATTGTTTAAACTAGCAATCTTCCACGGAGTGTCAAGTAATTTTTTATCGACTAAGTTAATATCCTTTTCAGAGCTGGGAGCAGCGACATCTAAATTTTTAATTCGCTTGGGTTCATTTCCTGCAGATGTTTCACTTTCAATAGGAAATATCGGTTTATCTGGCAGTCCAAAACTCTCAACTACACTTACTTTATTAAAATTCTTCCTTTTGTTACTATAAGTTTTTAAAACTGGTTTAAAGCTGGTCTTTGCATCCAAACTGTTTTGCAGAGGATCCGGTGACTTGGCTGATATGATTTTTAAGACTTTTGTTACATCCACTGACTGCAAACTTAAAGGTTCGTCGCTCAATGAAGGAGCAAGTGCATTTACATCTTCAGCCATCAAAGTAACATCCATTTGTTTAGCAGCCTCTGTCTTTGGTTCGGTAGCACTCTGCAATAATGACATTCCAGATTCCTCATTAAAAAAATTATGAATTGCTTTGGAATTTGTATCATTCATAAAAGCTTTGGGTGATGCACTTTGAGTCAAAACCTGGTCACCCGTTATATGAGCAAGCTGTGCTGGTTTTGAGTTAATCTCTGGTGATTTCAAAGTCGGGCTTAGCCTACTTTTTGGTTTGGTAGGCGACTGAGGCTGTTTTGGCTTTGTAACCTTAGAAACGGTAGTTTTAACCTGTTGTACGAGCCGAGGGCTCTGTTTAGGCTCTTTCACAGATTCAATAACGGCGTCAATGTCATAAAAGTCCTCCGTGATTTTTGGTTTGCGAGTTCGACCATAACGGCTTTTGCCGAGGGGGCTCACGGCAGCTACATCTGGACTGTGTTTTTCATACACCTTTGGAGGAACCTTGGGAGTAGCTGTTAATTTAGGGCTAGTTATGTCGGCGGCTTCAGTAGTACTGTCGTCCATTGTTAAGAGTTTGTACAATACACCTAAACAACATGAACATGATATAAATAAAAAAAATAATTAGGTTACATTCCTTTCAGTGGCTTGAATATGCGTTTTATAGAGCTAGTAAACGCAGTTAAAGCAAGTAATGTGGTGGGTACCGTAAAGGTGAACTCTAAGTTTAATTAGGGATTAAAAATTTAAAAGAATGCAAATTATATGGAATCTGCAAAGTTTAGGGATGATGAACCTGATTAAAACCGGACCGAACTGCGTAAGATAACCAACTATTTAGTTTATATTTGCACTTACCTCGCAGTCGGCTATTTATTACAGTGTGACATGCTGGAACATGCGGTAATTGCAGTAAATATCTAATTAAGCTAACAAATTAACCGACACATCGATATTCAGAAACACAACTACTTATCGTTTGACAACATAGCGATGCGTCCGAACTTAGCCGGCAACATCAACAGTTTCCCGCTTAAATAAATGACGGGGCAGCAATACAAAGTTAGCGTTTGGCGGGATTTTCAAAACCAGCTCCAACCCGAACACAAAGAGGCTCGCAAACAATCCTGTTAGCAATATGTAAAAGCTGGTTTGCAGATCCGTGATAGTGAAGGAACGTGGAAAAGTTACAGCGTGTTCTTCCGTTCGATTGTTGGCCAAAGCGAGGGAAACGTTACTTTTAACCGTTTCATACCACTTTTTAATTAGACCTGCAGCAAATATTCTTTCTATGATTTCATTAAAATCATCTTGAAAATATGCATCTTTTAATGTCATATAGGCCAATAAATAGGTTCTAGGACATTCTTTTACTTTATGCAGATTTCGAGTGCTTTTTGCGTCTAAAAGCATTAAATACTCTTGCTTGGTTTCTCGAGACACAAATGCTTTGTAATAATTGTCGTTTGGACCAATAACGCGAAACCTCTTATTTAGTTTTTGTGTGTATACATTTTCGGTATTGTTGAAAGTATCTGCGAGTCCTCGAGAGCTTGTAGAAATATAATAATTCGTCTCGGATAAAGCCTTTAAAGTGTTGATATTTGGATAATGCCTTTGCTTTGTCATCACGGTGACCAAAGAACTTTGAAACAGAGTGTTTACCGTCAAAACATATAAAAAGATTACCCCAAGGAATAATCGTTCATAGTACTTGTCTGAAAATAACCGACTATACGCAGTACTGAAGAAGATTTGATTAACATCCACAAAAAGTGTGCTCATGGTATAATCACACGAATGAGTCTTCTTCATGGATTTCGAGAAACTTTCAATGATGACCTTACATTTCCTTATTAAAAACAAACCAAACATCGCCGTACTTATAGTAACAAATATTACAATCCAAACTGAACGAGGGAATGTGTAAAATATCGCAGTCCAATTTGGTATGGGTCCAGCTTTTGGTACCACAACGCAAAGACTATCCCGAAAGATAATTTTTGAAAAATCCAATTCTGGCGTATTGTAGCCTTTAATGAACACTTGATTAAATGCGATTTCGCTTTCACTTGTGTATAATTCTTTGATAGCCCCACTCATGCTTCCATTATCGTCCCTATAGCCGTATTGGAGGTTATCATAGGGCTGGTGGTAAACTATCGAAACATTTAATATCTCGCTTATGGTTTGGATTACCATAGGGTCTATGCCTATATAGGTTCCGTTCATGTTAACAGTAGTTGGGACGCTTTCAAATAACGTGGCGTTAATAACATGTCTTTGGTAGTTTCTAAAGTTTAAAAACTTCTTGATCTCCAGCGCCTGTTTAGTAGTGAACTGATGAATTTGATTGCGAAATGGATCAAACACATGTGCTGTAGCTCTTTCGCAGAAATCACCCATTATATTTTCTACTATTATAACATTTTTAAGTCGCAAAGACCAAGTAAATGCGAAAATATCTTTATAGTTATGTTTAGCTTCATTGCAGTTACTCTTTGTGATTAATATTAAAATTCTTGTATTTGTTTTAGTAGAACATCTAATATTTTTAAGTATTTGTTCAATCACTGTGGTACTATCAGAAACAATAATAATCTCTTCATGCCCATTGTCCCTTAAAAATATTGTAGAATTTATTCCAAACAATATTAAAGAAACACCAACATACGCTGCATTGTACTTATAAATGTCCGAGTTGAATTTGGGGTTGGACGAAATGATGACAATACATGAATATCTGACAAGAAACTTTCCTGAAAATATGAGCAGATTTCCGTAATCTAATTCTTCTTCTATAAGGGTAATGTGGGTTTTTGCAGAAATAATCATAATTTGAGTTAGGAGCAACACGCAACACACGAAAGACATACTAGTTTTTCTGATTCAGTGCGTGTTCAACTGATATTTCTTGCATGCACGTAATAAACTGAAATAATTCATTGAAAATGCGAACAATACATATATGATTTCCTCAAATATTTGCTCAACTGTGGTAGCTTAAAATTTATACAAAATCACATAAATAATGCATGCAAAACGTCGAAATGAATTTGTCAAACAGTTTTGTAATAATAGGGATGCTAATAGTTATTATTTAACCCCTTCATGTTGCACGGTGGTGGTACTTAAAGAGCGATTTGCTTTTCACGGGCTTGTGCAAACATAAAACAATAGGTCTTACAAGGCAATCAATCAAGCTTTACTTAATAGTATATTTCTGAAATATACATACTCAGAGAACACACAGTAGTCACACAAAATTTACATAGGACTAAAGGTGAACTAATATAAAGATAAACTAGATACAAAGATAAGTACATCACACTATAAATTTAAACTTTAAGACAAAAAGACTGTTACAGTAATTAGTCAGTAGTGAAATCTGTTGTTAACCCGACGCTGTTGCTTTGGCCCCTAAATGACACTTGATATCTTGACTAGTTTTCCAACGAAGGACATAAACAGCAAACATTAGATTACAATTGAATCTCATGACGACAGGAACTAAAATTTTGAAGCGACCATCTGCCTCAACAACAGTCCTCTTGGCTACTCTTGTTGTTTTTGCTCGACTAAAATAAAAATGTATAAAGAAAAAATCAAGCATTTTCGATGCAATTTTGTATGTTAATGGTTAAGCTCAAACTGGACACGACATTTCGAACAAACTAAGTAATGAAGAAACAGAATACTTACACTACCACAAGGAGGACATGGACATGGACAACAAGGACACACAGGAGATACGACGGGCACGTATACGCAAGGAGCTGGGCAACATGGAACGCAAAGGGGGGCGCAAGGGCAAGGGGGCGGGGGCGCACAGGGACAAACAGGTACGGGCACACAGCAGCTTGGGGAACAAGGGCCACATGGACCCGGACAGCAAGCCATTTTCGAGGAGTTGGTTAGATAGAAACACTTAAAATTTTGATTTTTTCCAAAAAAATAGTTTTCAAGCAATTTTCGTGGGTTTGCTTGAAGTGGCGATTACTGTAACAATGATTGTTTGGGTGCCATGGTGAACGTTTTACATTTTTTTCTGAGCCGCCATAGACTGCGAGTTTTAATAAACACGAGACAGAAGACACTTGATTTCATCTAGAGTGTTTGTATACCTACTGTAAATTAGAAATCCTGTATACCAGGTGACCCGTTTCAAATCCGAACATAGCAAAAGCATGGTATATCACAAAGTTACTAGAATCATTTAATTTAATTTAAAAAACAAGGTTGCCTAGATCAGAACCATAAATTATAGAGGGAGGTGAGGCTGAAAGTCCTTAGACATCAATTACGTTAGACATATTTGTTTACTAAAAAGTAAAAACTTTTTATGTTCGGTTTTGAAACCGGTCACCCGGTATAGTAAACTATATAGAGGTTTTCGAAATTCACATACGCTCCCTGACCATCTCTCGGACAGTGTTGGTGGTTGTAACAACTATGAACCCGGTAAATAAATTTTTGTGCGTAAGATGGTTTAAACTGGAATGTCTTTTAGTCAATATAAAAAGAGCATTCAATTGACGTAATTTTAATATCAGTGTATATTTTCTTAAAATACGGTACATTATTTACATTTTTTAAACAACGGTTGCTACCAATTCATCATTTAAACGTTTTATGTATGAAAATTATTTTACGTATTTTGAGCGTTGTGCAGCGTATGTAAATAAGACGTAGCCCTTACGATCGCTAAACTACGTTTACGTATAGACGTTGAGGAAGTATATCTGCTATATTTGTAAATAGACGGTGTATTATGTAACTCATAAAAGATGAATGTTAAATAACGGATGCTATCAATTCATCATTTAAACGTTTTGTGTATGAAAATTCATTTACGTATTTTAAGCGTTGTATGGTTATGTAAATAAGACGTTTCCTTTACGACTGCGAAATATATTTTGCGTATAGATGCTGTGGAAGCATATATACAATATTTTCAAATAAACGGTTGATTATGTAACTCATAGAAGATGAATGTTAAATAACGGATGCTAGCAATTGATCATTTAAACGTTTTGTGTATGAAAATTCATTTACGTATTTTAAGCGTTGTATGGTTAGGTAAATAAAACGTTGCTTTTACGATTGCGAAATACATTTTGTGTATTGACATTGTGGAAATATATATACTATATTTTAAAATAAACGGTTTATTATGTAGCTCATAAAAGATAAATGTTAAACGACGGATGCTACCAATTCATCATCTAAACGTTTTATGTTTGCAATTTTTTAACGTATTTTAAGCAGTGTATGGTATTGATAAATAAAACGTAGTCTTTACGATTGTGAAACTACGTTTAAGTATAGACGTTGTGGAAATATATATACTATATTTTCAAATAAACGGTTTATTATGTTAACCGAATATGATGCAGCTTCATCAAGAGTGCACCGTCGAAAATCTTCGGTTTATTATGTAACTCATAAAAGATAAACTAACAACTTCCTATTTTGCTTATTGTGCCTACAGTAACAGTCCAATTATAACAGGCAATAACTTATGTTTTCACATTACCTACTTAGGTTTTAGTCTAATTTACATTATTACATAGATAAAAATTTGGTATTATACCGGGTGTCGACAGAGAATGGTAACGCCCCTTATTTAATTAACGCTTTAAAATATGGATTTGAAATTCTGGAATCGTAAATTATGTATAAAAGTTCATGTTTCAGATACTTATATTAAACCATGGCATTCTTTGTTGTTGAGACAGTGCTACCAACTTATTTTTTTTTAATGGAACATATTTTATTACAGATTCTGAACGAGGGTAAACATTTTTAAGCAAACACTTTCTAAATTTCAAAAATCGATTAATAATTACGGACACATACCTACTCGTTGTTTTATTCAATACAAATACAGCAAACAGTTAGTTGTTACGAACTTTTATTAGTAGAGAGAGGAAAATATTGTTTTTGTAAATAAAAGTAATAATTGTGCTTATTTAATATGTAGATCTAATTGAAATTCGCATATCACACGTCGGTCAGACGGTGCGCGCGCGAGTACATACAAAGCAGTAGTTGGGGAAATTAGCATGTGGCTCAAAAAATTCAAGGATTTCGTTTTCAAAAAATTCTATTGCAGATTAATAGGTTGATGTATTTTGTATTTGATAAAATTAATAGAGGTATAATAGTGATGAAAAATGTAAAAACTTAAATACCTAATATTGTTAAAACAGTAAACAGCTAAAATGGTTTAAAAAACTAATAAATAAATAGAAAAAAGAAAAATTAAGGATGTACTGAAAAAATAATAACGATAATAATAACAAATCTGAGGACCTATCAGTGGCGGTAACAAACAATTCAAATAAAAAAACTTAAATTTTTGAAACATTTTGATTTGCCACATCTCATCGTCCCGGTAAACCTACAAAAAGATGATGGAAGGTTTATTGTATTTATTGTTTCAAATTCTATTCTTAATGATGTCCATACAATGAAAATGCAATATTCTCTCTTTGCAATGTGCATTTCTCCTTGTATTTGGTAGAAGCAATTATGGTTTCTCTTTAGTTTCAACTGTCCATTTTCTTCAGTTTACAGGATTACAAGAACTAAGGTTCTAAGAATTGCAAATGCGTTAAGCCTGCCGCTATCCTGTTTGGGACTACCTGACCGGAACAATGAAACTGGTATATTTGTGCATTTCCAAGCAGTAATTTTTGTAAAGATTGCCGTCAGTTTTACTTCACCGTTCGAATTGTTAAGACGTGCAGTGCGGGTTATTTGTTAGTGGCTGATTGTAGTTATTTATTAATTATTTAAAATACGAACTAATCGAAATCGTGGCATTCATAAAGTGCAAGTGCATCGCGCATCCCATTTGAACGTGCAACAGATATATCTGGTAAGTTTTTCATTGAGTACCCTTGTTAGCTTTTTCTTAGAGAAGCCTTTTGTCTTATTACAATAGATTTACCTGTTGCCCATTACTAAAAAAACTTGAAGCAACGGAACCATGTATATTACAGAAGTTTTCGACAAACGAAATTGTAAAACACAAAAATTCCATAATCAACAATAAAGTATGTTCTTAAAACGTGTGCAGTTGTTTCGATAGTTTCAGAGTAGCAGTAGAAATATATCTCAAATTCTCTCTTATATAAGCTCTTGCAGAACATTTTTTGTACCTTCTTAATATTAGAAATATTATGTAGGTACATATATAATTACGATATTCAATCTTTTTCAGGAGCACCCAACAACAAATAAATTGCATCGGTTAACTGAACAACAGTATGCAGATTTGGAGAAAACACTCAGCATGGACACAACAGAGGCCAACGAAGGACTTCAGATTTTAGATGTACTTATTAAATAAATAAATACGTTTGAAATATATATTTTTCCATTTTTATTTATTCATCAAACAGACCTTTTATAAGCGTTACAAAAATATCTACGAAATTGTGACTGTTCGAAATAGTCATCGTTGCATCGGCTACGCGACTTATTTTGAAAGCTGTCATAACGATGTAAAAACTACGTAGCGTTTACGACGGTTTGCTAGACAACGTTGATTGTTTGAAATTCTGAATTTTAGAAATAGTCATTATTGTATCTAATGTGCGACTCATTTTAAAAGGAGAAATAGCGATGTAAAAATTACGTACCGTTTACGACGGTTTGCTAGACAACGTTAAATATTTGACACTTTGACTGTTATTAGAAATAGTCATCGTAGCATGGGATGCGCGACTCACTTTGAAAGCTGTAATGACGATGTAAAAACTACGTACCGTTTACGATGGTTTGCTAGGCAACGTTAATTGTTTGAAATTCTGAATTTTAGAAATCGTCATTATTGCATCGGATGTGCTACTCAGTTTAAAAGCTGACATAACGGTGTAAAAATTACGTACCATTCGCGACGGTTTGATAGACAACGTTAATTGTTTCAAATTCTGAATTTTAGAAATAGTCGTTATTGCATCGGATGCGCGACTCATTTTAAAAGCTGAAATAACGATGGAAAAACTACGTACCGCTCACGACGGTTTGCAAAACAACGTTAATTATGACCATTGGAAATAGTTATTATTACATCTTTATGTTGTAGTACAAAATACGTCGATTATTGTTACTCATAGTAACGTTTCAAAAATATCGCTTAGCGACGTATTTCGAAGGGACTTATATGTCTATCTGCCGATCGTCGTATATTCATCGTAAAAGCAAGAAAAAGATGTACAATCTACGTTGTTATGACCAAATTTATAGAAAATTATTTACCGGGAAAGAGTAGTCTTCCTACGACCTACCCGAAGTGGCCACGAAGACGACTCATCGACGTTCATATTTCGTAGTTAAAACAGGCCTTAAGTCTATTATAAGAAGTAAATATATGAATATGTGTATGCATTTTTAAAACCACGAAGTTACTGAATATAGTTCACCTACTTTAGATTTATACAAATTTTAACTGGAAGAGCGAAAACTTGTTTTTACTTGGGAAGTAACTTTGAATAGTTCTACATATGTGCAAGTTGATTTCTAACATTGTGAATTTTTCTTGACCAAGTGGTATCTTCAAAAGGAATAGTCAATATACTTATAGTATTTCAAAATGTTCACCTGTTCCTGTTGTTTTGTGCAGCCTAAAAGGCTTATTGTGCACACCCTAATTAGTAGGTCAAACCCATTAGCTAATATAACTTGAAAACACAAGTGTGGAAGTAGTGGACAAGTATGAATATCTAGGCCATGAGGTAAAAATCGATAGGAACAATCAAACATGCCAACTGTCCAAAAGCATCACTGTAAGGTGGGTAGTATACGAAAAAAAAAACATATTCAAAGCGGACGTTCCGATGAGTTTGAAGCGGAAGGCATTTAATCAATGCGTCCTGCTAGTGTTTACATACGATGCAGAATGGGAAGATTGATGGTAGGTTTAAACCTTGGAGAGCGTGTAAGAAACGAGGAGATATACAAAAGAACTAAGATTATAGAGCGTATCAGAAGATCAGAATGGAAATGAGCTGGACACATCGCCATAATGAAGGATTACCGATGGACGAAGTAGATCCTCAAGTTGAGATCAAGAGTCGACTAACGCAGTAGAGGAAGACTTCCTACATGATGGAGTGATAGCTGAAAATAATGTCGACGAACTGTTCAAAAAGTGGAGTACGGAAAATGTCTTGGAGAGGTCTATGTCCAGCAATGGAAGCTGTTTGATGATGACGACCCATTCAGTGATCGTTGTTCTCTGTATCAAAAGATATAGGTTCTTCTCTGGGTATGTAGCAAAGTTCTTTGATTTAATTTCTATTGTATTTTCCAATCTTCCACATGTGTTTTTTAACAGTCACATGTCCTTTTAGTGGACCTATGACGATCCTGTGTTGTGACCTACCCATGAGCAGTAGTTCAACAACTCTCTTTTTGCAAGGTACGTTTATGACTGTCTTGCTGTGGTTCTGCCTTCGTCTGTCAATACAGTACTTTTATGTTGATATCAAATCTAATCAGTTACATAGCTTCGGATAGTACTTCTTGGAATCTCTAAGGGGTTCTGGACCAAGATAAACCGCAGTCGATCCCTGCCTTGCTACTTCATCGGGTTTCTTATTGCCGTCTATGCCACAATAATACGATACCCAAAATAGTCACACCTCATTCTGCTCTGCCGAGTTCCCTTATAAACTGCCATACCAGTCTGGAAGAAGTTTTACTACTCACATTATGTTTATAACCCTTTCGTTTGTTTTCCCGCTCACATTATACCTAGTATTGCGTATATTTCCCTTTGAAATATGGATTCATGCTTATCCAGTGAGAAGCTGAGTTTCTCTTTTGTCCTTTCACCATAAAATCCTGATCCGGCAGTTTCAGTCTTGGAACTGGCCTTGTACCAGATTAGACTTACAGAAGCTATGTCCTGTTTGGGTTCTTTCCACTCTTTACGATCTCTTTAAGAAAATTACCGAAAAAATAGTACATACCTAGTATTAATCAACAAATTTTTTCTTTCGCCCTGTCACGAATGTAGATTTGTCTCACCTATTGACTATTAAATACCATAGTGTATTGTAAAAGAAACTCACCTCTGAAATTGCCGTCCCTGCTTCCCCAGAAGGAGTGGTGTACGTTGGCATCACATCCAATGGCGAGTAGATGAGTTGCAATCCTTGGCCTCTGCAACTTCTCACCAGGAGAGGAAGACCACAGCTGCTGTTAGTGGTCGATCAGGAGAGTCATATGAAAAGTAAGCCAATCCAGATTAATCTCCTTCAGCCATTTTCCCTCCTGAGATGATTCTGACTGCCGCCAAGTTCTGTAAACAATGATTAATTAGATATTTCAATTAATATACAGACCCTGGGTCTGTCTGCTGTATATAAGTTCTCCATCCACTCCGAGACTTTGAATCTTACTCCTGTATAATACACACCCAGGGTTTCTGTATGAGGGCGATGTTGCAGTCCTCCATTAGTTTGATGTTTTATCAGTGGTGAAGGTTCACTTGGACTGCTCTTTGTCGGAATCGCTCTGTATGGTCCTGAACGTCCCTGTTCTCAGCTCAAAAAAGGCATTGAACCACTACCATTCAAGAATTCTATAGAAGTCCTCGTCTAACTAAAATGAGAGGAATACGAGTACTCCTCCTTTCTCTTCCTTATGGCTCAGGCGTTGCCAGTTTTCCATGCCGATGCCAGGGTCCTGAGCATTCGGCCATGTCCTGATGGTATTGGTATCAATTGTCTCTTTTATTTAGATGAGCAGTTAAGGACGTTAGGGTCATTTAGGAAAGTGCTTCACCTCGACAGCCTCAGGAGCGCCTCTTTCTAAAATTTACTTAGAGTGTTACTCTCTTCGAAAGTTAGTCTTTGGTATTGGCGTGGGCGTGCACCTAGTGTTTTTAAATTAAAGTGAACTAGTGCTCCCAGAGGAAGTTTGGTCCAGAGCTGCAAGTAAGATTTTGAATTGGGTTCACTTGCTCCTATCATGTTAGGGTAGTGTCTGTCGATAATCGATATCCTTAACTCTTTTGCAGCCTCGCTCAGCATACTCTGCTCAGTTTGGATTATAGGTTATTTAGCCGGCTGCTTATCCGCAGAGGGAGTGGAAGATTCTGACTGAAACCGTTTGGCGCTTCTGCTCTTCTATTCCTTAACCTTAACCATTCAAGTCTTAATCTTTTCTTCTTTCAAGATCCTCATTCTCTCAGTTTCGCAAAGCTTTTTTGTCTGCACTTCCATCTTCTATGCAGTTTTGTGTTCTATATCTCACAATTCAGACACAGATCCAGCAGATCATTCCGCTCGCTATATCTGCTCCGTCTCTATAAAACAGGTGGCGTCTTCACGCCTGGGATCCTAAGGTCACTAATGGGATCCGCCTTCTTTTCGCTCGAGGTGTCTTTCTCGGACCTGCTAAAAACATCTAAAAGTTATTTGTTTCTGTATTGTTTCCACGAGTATGGGAAAATAAAGGTCAACATGCCAGCAGCCCTGTATTTCCTCGTAAGGCATTCATACAATTGGACGCGTCAGGTGCCCCGAGGTTAGTTGTTATATAGGGACTGACTGAATCGTCCCTCACCCATGAACCCTTTCGGCGCACACTACACCGCTGGGATTTTTGGTATATCTTTACAGATATAGGCATGACAGGGGTAGGTCCGTTAAAAATGTATTTGGGAAAACTGCTAAACCGATCTTGCCATATGAATCTTACAATCTTACTTTATAAAACATTTTATATTTCTTCCAGTTTGCTTCCATTTCCTTCTACAACGTAGCATTTTATAGATAATGTTGTTCCAACTTTCTGGTGGTCTTGCCCTTCGTGTTTTTCTGTGTCCTTTTGCTTACCATACTATTTTTACTTGTCTTTTTTTAGTATGCATACGTGTTCCCGCCATCTTGGCTATTTTTTTGTTTTCGTTAATAATAACTTACCACCAACATTTTTCTAATTTTGTCTTTTATGGCCCTATCTGCTAACTGCTTCTTCCATTTTTCGTAGATACTTTATCTCCACTACTTGCGGTATAGATTTCTATTTTTGAGTCAGTGTACATGTATTGCCTGCATAAGTGAATACTACCGAAACATTGAAAATTGAAAGTTACCTTCTCATAAATGCGAGCTTGGGTTAAAGTCTGTTAATGCTTAGCGATTGGCTTATTCAGTAATTTATATTGGTTTCGTACTTTCCTTTTCCGAGCCCAGCGGTTCTAATTATTATTTGAAAGTGCGCTTATTTTTCTAATGTAACATACTGTTTTCAATAAATCAAATATTCTTGGCTTTAGTTCATTAATTAAAACTAGATACACGTCCTGCAGACACTGAAAACTCATTTGCTTTCAAAAACTATCTCCAGTAACTAAAAATCTTCATGTCATAACTAACCTCTCTTGGACGGGAATACTATAACTGGATCTAGATATTCTTCTGCTTTATCTTTATGGCTAGAATAGCTCCTGTTTGCTCTGATCTCGTGAATTATTCTGTGGAGGAGGAAATCTAGTTTTGTGTTCATTTCTTGGGCGGTGGTCCTTGAATTCTGCGTAGTCTGTATGTTCATTCCATTCTTTCTAGATTTCACAATATCTTGTATTCCACGCCTCTTTCTTATGGATGTGCCTTGCCACGAAACTCCAAAGATCTAAAGGGTTTACCAAAATATATGGCTGACATTCTACAAAAAAATCAAATGACTGGAAATTGTTTAACCACATGTTGTGGAAAGCTGACTCAAAAACGACTCTAGGAATATTTGACCACACAGCATTGTGTGTATGTAAAGGTACCCCAGACTATACATTCGGTTTTCAGTTCTGACTGAACGCCTTTCATTGATATCATAAATGGATGGTATGGGGGGGTTCTACCAGTTCGACGGAAGAACTGAAGCATATTTCATCAAATTGTCTGGTCAACTGAAAGGAAATAAAATTCTAATGTGTGTTGTACGTGCAGTTATATCGTTCAGTTTTTATTTGTTTTTTTAAGCAGAGCGTTGTTCGTTTGTATCCTTTATCTAATAGACTTGTCTGGGACGCTGTTTTGTCTGTCCGGGAAGCTGTTTCAACAGCTACAAGATAGAGAAAAAAGTTATTAAAGTTATATGTTTGGAATGGTCATGTCAGGTCAGGAACCGAATTTCAGTCAAGTGACACTTCCGGTTTTCGAGAAATCACGTGATTTCCGTCCGTCCGGGACGCTGGTCCGTCCGGGACGCTGTTTCAGCATCCAAACCGTAAGAGATAGAGAAAAAAGTTATGAAAGTTATATGTTTGGAATGGTCATGTCAGGTCAGGAACCGAATTTCAGTCACGTGACACTTCCGGTTTTCGAGAAATCACGTGATTTCTCGAAAACCGGTCTTTTTTGTTTTATTAAATGAGACATTTGTCTCACTGGTTGCTAGTACACATATATATTGTGTTCTGTTAAAATGGCTCGTAGTCAACAGACTTTCTTTTGGAATTTATTGATATATTTAAGGAGCAAGAGACATTGTGAAAAGTCAAATACAAAGATTATCAAATAAATCGAAAAAGAAGAAATATTATGATATTCTTGTGAGAAAAGTAAAGGAGATTTACCCAACGGCAAATCGGCATTTAATAGCAACAAAATTAATAGCTTACCAAACTTTTTTTGTAAAGAACACAAAAAAGATGGTGAAATCGAAACCAGCTGGAACTTTTTAGTTGATCAGGAAACTCCGAGTGAATCTACTTCAAGAATAATGGGAAGTGAAACAGAGGTAAGTAAAACTACATAATAATTTACTCTATTATGTTATGTTTGCCATTTGTAGTTAAATGTTTTAAAAAACGGCAAGTTTATAGCTGCATGTTCTTGATTCCCTAGTCTTGATCGTTGAAGGTCTGAAGAACTGAGTCTCTTCGAAGTCCTAGAACCATATCTGCAGCATTGTGATCCTTTCTATCTATAGAGGAGTCAGGAGTGTACCCTAGCAAAAGTAGCCTCTTTAAGAAATTATGCAATTCACAACAAGCAAATAGGTACTGTTGACTTGATTTTCGCTAGACCTAATACGTTGATTGATCTTTGCAATACACCAAATCCGGCAACCAAAATCCCAAACACATTTTCGATAACCTATAGTTGAAAATGCTTCTTCCTTTTGTTAGTTTCATTTGAGAAAAAGGCTTTAGTAAGAAGACCTTGTGGAAAGGAAATGTGTGATTAACTTGCGGCAGGTTCAGAATTTTTTCTGTTTTCTTTTTCAGTGACCGGGTAGAATCTAAATTTACAAACATATCTCCATCCGACACAAGACCGTTTGTTTCAAAATTAAAGTATATAAGCTCATAATTTTTGGCAATAGCAAGAAGCAACTGACTGTGGTATAGCTTTTGTAACTTAAAAAAAATGATCCCGCCCCTGACGGAGGAGTTATTACAATATGTTCCGTCAATTGCTCTTTGTCAGTTTGGAAAATTCAATTTTTTTTTCGAGTCCTTTGCCCACTATTTTCCAGCTTTCTTCACAAGATGGGAACTGACATAAATAGAAAGTAAATAAATAGTTTAGGTACTCAAAATAAGTTATATTTTTGTATGCAGAACACTGAATCAACTACTTTCATAGAAGAGGAAAGTCATTCGAGTTCTGCTGGATCAATGCCAGAGACCAGAAGTTATGTATAGAATTCCACCCAAGAATTGGACAGGTATTTAAGATCAAGTACATCATAGGAAATGTAAGTTTGTAGCTTTCAAGTAATAACAGTTCATCTGTAAATTGTGCATGTAACTATTTTATAGCATTGTAACATTTTGCATGATAAAAGTAGGTACCTACTAGTTGTTTAATCTCAGTTTTTAAAACCGTTTACTAGTATAAAAAATATTGAAAAACGTTTAAAATTCTCAATGCATATGTCAAATTTGAAAGTTGTTATCGAAGTGTCACTGAATGACAATTAGTCATTTTATGAATTCAATTACGAAGTGACTTACTGTTCTCAATACTGATCTGATTTTAAATAGCTTTCCAATTTCTGGTTGGAGTACATACTTCATTCACCTGGTACTCCGCATGCTTGTTCATGGGGTTGGCAAAAAGGGCCTATAAAGGTCTACTTGCTAGACATGAGTTTCCCCAAAAATAATACTGCTACTACTACATACTTTAATATATATTATTCCACATGATTCTCTCTCAACTCTATAGCTCAAGAGGCCAAGGAAAACGATATCTGCCTCTGGAAAAGTCTTACGAATAGTTAGAGAATGCGCTCAATGTACAAAGTTGACGAGCATGTCATTTTCGGAAAAAATATTGCAGCTAAATTGCGTAAACTGCCACAGCAGCAAGGAATATATGCAGGGAAGATAATAAATAATGCTCCATGCGAAATAGAACTCAATAATTTAAGCAGAGGTTGCCGAATTTATGCCAGGTTTCAGAAAACAAGTTATTATCCAAGTGTATTAACATAAAACCAATAGCATATTTGTCAAGTACCTGAGCATTATTCTCCAAGTGTCTCCACACGAAGCTGCCAGCCTTCAGAAGAGAAGCACCAATAAATAATTATTTATCTGAATATTTTACTTAATTTCAATACTAACTTCATGTATTTATATTAAAAAAAGTTTCTATACTAGATCTTTGTTTTTACCTTATAGTAGTCATTGAGTCTGAGGAATAAGTTGTCCCAAAGATTGAGGGTATATAAATACGTATATAGTAGTGGAGTGAGATCTTTGTAGCTTCTCCCCGTTACCAAAAACCTTAAAGTAGCCGTAAGTCGCCCATGGGGTGATATGGCCTGCCTATGATGGTATCCTGTTATTCAATTACTGGTGATACTATCTATAACAACTTGAAATATGTACCTTCCATTCTTAAATACGTATGCCAATCCTTCGAATTTATTTTGAGTTCATACAACAAATTTGTATATGAAGAGCTTTCTTGGTGGTCATATTCTTTCATCCACACTCTTTGTTTTGATATTTTTCTTTTGGATAGCAATAGACTCGTTTTCGTACATTGCACGTCACTTGCTGACAAAGTCACTTACAGGAACAAACTAATAAACTGAAGTAATTGGAAAAGATATTTCATATTGTGCGAATCCGAGGCATATCATTTAAATCTCTTCAAGTTTAGGTATTACGATTTGTCAAATTTATAGTTTGTGGTAGCCATAAGTCTTCAATGTCAATTCTGACAATCGCGTAGTCTTCGTTTTAAATAATGGAAATGATAGCATAATATGTACAGCATTCAGTATTTGTTGCTCATAACATACTGTTTTATTCTGCAGATTTATAGGAAAGGTTAGGTATGCCGGGTAGTGTGTACTTGAGTCGTATTATGGTCAAACCCCTACTAAATGATTTTGGTATCCGAAAAACTATAGGGCTTTGAAACTATTGAAATGTTTCCTTAGTTCATACTTGCATATTAAATATTAGAATCAATTAAACAAAATAAGAGAATCATTTTTATTGAGCAAATAAGTCACAAACAATTTGGGTTAGAAGATTCAAAAACGCGTTGTAGTAAACCTGGACCATGGCTATATTGGGATCTCGCACACTGGCACATTGCTACTGCTTTTGTGTTGAAACTCGACGTAAGGACGCTTGTTTGTTGGCCACTTGGGCGTTAGGCTATGGTCAGCACTGCAATTTAAAAATGTATGTAGTTAAGAAAGTTTACTTTTTAAAGTCATACCTTTGGTGGACAGCAAGGGCCGCAGCAAGGCATACAGCAGGGGGCACATACACATGGTGCGCAAACTGGTGCACAACACGGTACACAACAAGGGATGCACGGAACACAACAGGGGGCACAGCATGGGGCACAGCAAGGCGCGCAGCAACCACCGCAGCAAGACATTTTGAAGATTTAGTTGAATATTGAGGGTTACTTAAAATTTTGAAAAGAGCCGAAAGGGACGAAAATTTTTCGTGTCTTGCCCAATAAGCTGGTTACTACAACAAAATTTATTTACTAGCGTTCATCTTTTTCCTTTGTGCTTGGCAACCGTGTTTTCCCGAAAAATGTTTTTGAAATAAATAACGACATTTTCATAGCCGTCTTTCGGAAGAGGCGAAAACTCGTAAATATTGTGCGCATTCATTCGTTCACAAGATGGTGCGAAATCGTAGGACGTAAACCATTAAGCCTCACTGTGCAACCATTGCTGTTACTAGTACTTTTATGTTGATGGTTATGTACCATAAATTTATATGTTCCAGATGATGATGTCACAGGATCATGAGGCAGTTCCGTAGAAGGTGGACGAAAGCTTAGTTGTGCAAATCTCAAAACTTTCGTCTCGTAGCGTCGAAAATAAATTGTATTAGTGCGAAGGTGTTTGCTGTATCACGATTCTTTTGTGCTTTCCATTTGTTCATGGAAATTGCTTGATGCTGCTAGACAAGAAACTAGGAGTTTTTGCTAGATGTATACCTATTTACAGAATTTATCCTGCATTTAAGAGGGATCTAACTTAGTTGTTGACATGCACTTTTAGTACTGCCCTTCATTTCTTCTAACAGCATTGTGATTCTAGACTTCAAACAGTTTTGTCCAATTTTCAGTACCTATCAAACCTTAAGTCGCCCTCGGAAGATATAAAGCCCGTCTGCTTAGAAGTAACACTACTGAGTATACTATAGCTAATCTCAACTCTAGGTAAAGGAAAAGGGTTCTTCAACAAGGTTAGCAGCCCACTAAGGTAAAAAATTACAACTACAAGCAGAAGGGCAACGAAAATAAATTTATTAAAAGTGACACCATGAAATATACATTTCTGGAGCAGTAAAGTTTAAGCTGACATAATTATAGCAGATTAAATAACTACACAAGGACACCCTTATAATAGGTTTCTGAATTTCGATATTATATGGATTGGTGGTTTTTCTACAGCTATCATGGTCGTCTGCAGCATCTTAATCTTCATGATTTCCCATCGGTGATAGTTTCTTCTTCCAAATCTCTTTTTCTCATTGCTTCCGCGATCTGTGTGTTCTAACTCTTTCTTGGTTTTCCTCTTTTTTCTTCGTTGAGGTTTCCATTTTTCCCATATTTGTTGTGGCAGTCTATCTGTGTTCATTCTGCTCATACTGCCGTACCATAGGTACTCCTTTTTGCTATTTTTTAGAAGGGGCTTTTGTACTTCCATCGTGTCTCTTATCTGTTCACTTGATACTCTGTCCATGATTTTTGTGTTCGATGATCGTTTCCAAAACATAATCTCAGTGGGGTTTAACTTTTCTTTTTTCGCTAGTGTCCATATTCCCGCTCCATATGTCACAGTACTTTCTACAAACGTATTAATACACCTTTCTTCGTTTCTGTTAGTGCGTCGTTCTATATTACAGGGTATAGTTGTTGAATACCATTTTTTACTTGTCTCATTTTGTTCTGTTTCTCTTGCGTGTTTCGTACATCTGATGTTAGCGTGACTCCAAGGTACTTATATTCTGTCACGGTGTCCGGACGTTTAATCCACGGATGATTCATCCCCTGACGATTCATCCAACGGACTGCTCATCTAAAGGACTGTTCATCCATGGGCGGTTCATCAAAAGACACTTCATCCAAAATAATATTAAATGAAAGGTTAGGTTAGGTTAATTTTGGAATTGTTATTTTGGATGAAGTGTCTTTTGATGAACAGCCCATGAATGAACAGTCCTCGAGATGAGCAGTCCGTTGGATGAATCGTTCTGGGATGAATCATCAGGGGATGAATCGTCCTGGGTGAATTATCCGTAGATGAACAGTCTTGGATTCTTCTGTCACATGTTGAATAGTTCCTTTATCTGTTACTAGATCATGTCCTTCTGCTCCAGTTACAATGTATCTGCTTTTATCCATGTTTAGTTATAGCCTCCATAATTCAAGCCCTTCTACTAATTTTTGGAACATATAGATTGGGTTGTCTTCGTGTTCTGCTAGAATGACATCGGTAAAAATTCCGGTGTAAAATAAAAAAGTATTATAAACGGTATTAAATATGTTAGAAATTGAATTCCGCTAGTCAGTTTAAGATTAAACGAATATAAAATAAATGTGATAGCGCTATACTCACTTGCCACGGAGAGAGCAGATAATTACGAGAGGTATTCGCTTGAATAACTGCCAGAGATAATTTCCAACAATGAACGTATATGATCCTGGGTAAATTTGATGACCCTATCGAAACATTATCTGAAACATTAATAAAAGGATTGTAAATTAAAGAGGCTACGATCTATCAAAGAACTCGGGAAGTAAGAAAATCAATAAAAGTAAAATTAAAGCATGAATACTCTGATGAAAAGGTAAAAAAGCACTAGCAGACAAAAAAATACTGGGTGATACAAATAAAGCTATTGTCCACTTAGCACATACAGTGATTCGAACTATTTCCAGTGGCGTACAGGTGGGTATTTCATGTTGGGCGGGAAATCTAAAAGTTGGTGGTATATTAAAAATAAATATATTATTGCAACGTTTTAAATTATATATAGTGTATGTTTTGTTACACAAAAAGTTAATAAAATCGAACAAGCATACAAGAAAAGCTAAAATAACATATAACCACTTTTAATTATAAAATTGCAATCACATAATAGTTATTTACGAATTAAGAGCGTAATCAATAGATTATAGCACGAGGGAATGTTTAAAGCTCGACGCGAAGCGGAGAGCTTTAAATTTCCCGAGAGCTTAATTGTGATTAGGCACGTGGTATACCGGGTGACAATGAGACTAGGGCCATTCTTATATCTTCTTTATTTGTGAATAGATTTGGATAAAATTTTATACCAAAATAGTAGACATAATTTCTGATTGGCCGATAGATATAGTCAAAATGGCTGGCTTCCGGTTTTACCGGAAATGATAATAACTTTGATTTTTTAAATGGAACACCCTGTATATTTTAAATTTTTCTGAATCTACGAGTCAAATTACATATAATAGTCTTGTCAAATTTCAATTTTTACTTCAACTTACAATGCAAGACAACGTATAATCAAAGAGCATATATGCTCTTTGGTATAATCAATAAAACTTGACGGTAAGACTAAAAATTCATTTCAAAAATTACTTCACTGTAAATGTATAGGCGGTACAACGGTTAACAACTAACAGATACATGGTGTAGAAATCCAGATGCTCAAAACTAGTGTCAAATGCAACTGCGGATCGCACCTCAGCCAATGCTACGGAAATACCTAGTCGACAGGAAACCACAAAGTATGTGCGGGATGCAAAAACAGGGCTTTGACGATGTTTACCGCAGCCAGGGGTTGGCAGGACGATAATCCCCTCAACGGGGACAAGTGTAACGAAATTTCCAATAAAGGAATGACGAAACGTGCGAGATACAACAAGACGCCTTGGCACGATAGAGATTGTTCCTTTAAAAGTCCGGTAAATGATCCGCCGTAGCGATAATTAAAGGTCTCGCAACCCCACGGTAATGGACTCTTGACCACACTAACTTGATTGCCTCACTTTAACCCCGACAACTAGCACACAACTCAACGAAACAGTTCCATAGCCACCGAAGCCGACAAAATCACACCGTTAAATACTATAAAGCGGTTGTTTAGTTTCTTCAGAGGGCACCCCGGCTGGGCAAAGCAATGCGGGCAGGGCCGCGAAATCGACACACATGTTTTCTAACTTAGAGCGGCAGCGAGAGTTTTCTTTCTAGCTTAAGCGAAACTCTCGGAAAATTCCAAGCTAATGCAACTTTTGACTCAGCAGTTCTCAAGAAAACTCAGAGAAAGCTTTGAGCTGCTTGAACTACGAAGTTCTGAGAAAGCGATAAGGCATAGTGCATTGCTTTGCATGCGAGAACAAAGTCTACTTTATGAGACCAATGTACGGAGAATTGAATCAACGGTTCTACAATAAACTATGGAGCGTTAGTATTTAAAACGAGCGGAAAGAAAGATTGTATGGACTATATTTTTGAAGATTCGCTACTACACTATGAATTTGGGGTTGACTTATGAAAAAAATTAATAAATGTTTGAAGTCATATGTCAAAATTGTGTCATTTCTAAAAAATTTATTATGGAATCTAGTATTACGTTAGGTAAAACAATTGACATGTTAGATAACTAGGCAATGTAAGAGTTGTAGAAAAACAAGCAATTGTTTTTCAGCTTCCAACAAGCATGTTGCAGCGATTTTTTTAAAACTATACCGAAAAAACCCACTTTGAAAGTTATTTGAGTTTAATTGAACCCAGAATGGTAAAGATAAGGGGGATTTGTTGATATCTACAATTGAAGGACTTTGGGAAAGAGTTCGCCTGCAGATATATGGTGTCCGGAGTTGCCGACGAGAATTAAGCTCGACTTTATCCGGTTTCCTGGATTATTGCAAGTAGTTCTACGTGGAAGAAGGTACCAAGCAACGAATGGGGGTACTGTTGCAGCTGGCCTGAATCAGCGAGTCATCCGGAGTTCGCAATTCCTTGCAGTACCTGTTTGGCAAACGACTGTAGCTAGAGGAGGAATTGGACAACGGTTCAGAGAGGCGAAACATATAGGTTTGCTGAATTGTAGTCCTAGAATAGCGTTCTGTGCGGACAAAATCGTCTGGATTGTGTTGCAGTTTGTTGCCATGGAGAATGCATAATAACAGGTAGTTAAAAAGCATCCTAATAACACATGTAAGTTAATAAATGAAGAAAAATGTTGCTTATCTGATTAAATAAATTGTAATTGGTTGTTTTATTCAGTATTCAATTGCGATATAAGTTACCTTAGAATAAATAAAACTCCATTTGGTCAAACTTAGAAATATCATTTAACCAAATTTGCATTAGACGTAACAGCAATATAAGTAAAAAACAATAACAGAATTTTTGTAATAGTGCTTCATTAACAGGGTTATGATTAGAGTTTCTTGAAGCAATTTAAATAGATATTAATTAGAAATGAAAAATATTTCTTCTAAAAAACGCCTTGCATAGAAAACGTAAAAATTTTGCAAACATACTATATTTCGGTAAATAATAAAAAATCTAAAGAAGTAATTAACATTTTATATTATTTTTTCTAATTATACATCTTTAAAGTCTTCACATAATTTTTTTTTAATATTATGTCTTGGTATGTGAAATTTTGAAAAATTATTAAAAAATTCAAAAATTAATTTTTAGATAAAGTTAAAAAAATTAGCTATTTTCTGGCCCGGAGATTGTCCATTTAGCTAAAAATAACACACTTTAGACAAATCTCAATGAAATTTTACTTGATTTCCGAAAAATAGCACTTTTAGGATTTTGACAATTTCGAAAAACTCAATTTTCTAAATAAGTAAAAATCACTCGGTATATATGATAGGAGGTAAATAGGTTTTTAGACAAGCACAAATTATTGACCTAAAAAGTTTCTTTGAAAAAACAAAAATTAAAAATCCCATAGTATGTCGAGTTTTTGGCTGACACTGTATATATGAATAAATGTCATTTTATATAAAATATGTACTTTAAATACGGCGTAATATTTTATTATATATTGATATGGTCTTAAAATAGTAAAGCATTAAAAATAAAATATAATTAACATGAGGCTTAATAATTATAAAGCAAATAAAAAGGATTAGTCCATGAGCCAGCAACGGGTTTGCTTACAGTATTTTTAACAAGGAAGGACCCCTTAAATATACTGCGAAGGAAACCCGAAGTCTGACAAGCCTGCGGTAGTGGTTTTGGCCCCCTTGCGTCGTTGAAGGATGGAAAAAATAATAAGAAAAGAGTATAATAACCAGTCCGGCCCTGCTATGTTAAAGGCAATCATATCTTATGTAAGTAAAAAAATCGACTTTTTCGTCAGTTTTGATACAGACTGACGCAAAACCTAACCTGATAACCTCATAGGCTTAAAGTGTTACCAACAGATTATTCAAAGGTTTTGACACATTTTTTCACCCTTCAATGACACAAGGGGGCTAAAACCACCACCGCAGGCTTGCCAGACTTCGGATTCCGTTCTCAGTATATTCAAAGGAACCTTCCATAACAGTTCCACGCTTGTTAAAAATACTGTAAAAAATCCGTTGCTGGCTCTTGGAGATATTCAGTCAAATAACACGGTTTTATCATTCAAAAATTATATTGTCTGCAATGGTATTGGCAGTTTATCAGCAAATTGACTTTTCATTAGCTAAAACAAATATAATTTATCTAGAATGACAGTTATTAATTTATTTTGCATGTGAATTTATAACCAAACCGGTAATTTCCCCATTGTGATTGCAAATGTAATTCAAATTAGTTGAAGATTATAATTTTTGTACTAAGTTGTTCTGTTGGTCAGGCCTTCTCTGTAAAAGTAAATATTATCATAAAATATAAAACATACATTGTTGTTGTATAAAAGGGTTAGTGGTGCATAATAATAAGAAACGGGCAGAAATAATAACTAGTTAACCTAAAAATATGACTGTTAATATTAAAAGTCATGAAGATTGATGTGAGGAATCTGTAATTTTAATATTTGAAATGGACTTATATCTAAAGTTTTGAAGGGAATTATAAAGTAGCAATAAAAAAAAGGGTGTAAAAATAAAAGTATATTATGATACTAGTGTATAAGTAGCCTTTAAAGCATGTGCGACGAGTTTAAGAGCACGACGCAAAGCACTTATACACCTGTATCATACGCTATTTTTTCTACGATCGTAACAGAAATATACAAACTTAGTTCGGTGACACTTTTTCCGTCACATTGTTTTAGATATTCTAGGTTATGTTGACATTCAAATTTACGGCAAAGCGTGTTTTAATATAGTATTAAAACACGCCACCAATGACAATGTGCTAAAAAACCTAATTCAGGTGCTAATATTAAGAGTGCTACAAACGTCACTTTTGACACTTGAAACTGTGCAAAAAGTTGTCATTTTGACACGATCGTTGAAACAATTTTAAGCTACTGATATAAAAATCCAACTTTACCATTATACTGGCATGTACCAATAATAAATGTAATACCAGAAAGAGCGTTATCACGAATAAAGTCCGTGTAAAAACCAGTAAAGATGTTAAGAATGTGTGCGTGAAGCCTAGTCGAAAGGGGTTGCTGACGACGGCACGAGAAAGAAGCAGAATATTGCCTGTGCAAAGTCTATTTTGCCAACTAATAACGAAGGATATGAGCTCGAAGAAAGAAATATTTATCATGTAAGTGTACATGTACAAATTTAAATAAATAAATAGCACATCTGAGAACAAAAGCAGTAAGTAACTGAAATAAACTGCTATTTAGAAAAGGTATAGAATTGATTATAATAAAGTATTAGAAAATAGACGATAAATAAACTTTAAAAGTAAAAGTGTTCAAATAAGGTTAAAAAGTATCTATAACATATTTAAAAATAACTGTTATGTAAACAAACAGCTTTACTGATATACAATAGTTTAATACTAACTTTTAATTTACAATAATATTTAAAGAAATTTATTTAATATTAAAATACAGATCTATAATATATAAATAAAAATGTCCTCATATTAAAGTGTCATGGGTTTTTATTTTGTGTATGTGCTGATTAAATTTTGTAGTAACCCAAAGAGATAGAGAACCGAAAAATTAAATTTGTTACAATTGCATGCTCGAGCTGTAAACAGAAAAAGGTATGAAATAGGATAAAACGTGATAAAACCCTGAAAATAATAATTAATTCCAATTAAAATATACTAGTCATAATGATCATAACAATATTTATTTAAAAACAAAAGCGCAACGAATAATGCTTTAATTTTTACTTCATTTTACGATAAAGGAAGTATTGGATTCACCTCAAAAATTCGAAATTGAGTTTTCAATAGATCTTCACGTTTTCGAGTCCCCTGAACCCAAAAAACATGTTTTTGTTCATTGGTCTGTCTGTCTGTCTGTGTGTGTGTGTGTGTGTGTGGGTGCCTGTCTGTCTGCCTGTGAACAGAATATCTCAAAAACGAAAAGAGGTATGACGGTGAAACTTCATATATAAGTTTTTTGTAGAATGTAGATGAGACAGCAAGCTCTTGAAGAAAATCGCATAACCGGAAGTAGGTGTTTACTCTTGTGATTTTTCAGTTTTTTTCGATTTGTTTCAAACTTTACATTTTTATTACATTTTTAATGTGTATTGATGTGAGATAGGTGATTTTCCAGTTGAATACTTCTAAAATGGGTTTCTTTTGTTTTTTTTTCTATTTTTTTTATTAACTCCCATTTTAAATAGAACGCTCGGTATATTATTACACTGTTTAATTTTAGAGAAAATGTGTCTCTTTAACTAACGCTCTATTTTGTACCGTTTTTGTAGAATTTGTAATTTTTGAAAATTTTGACAGATGCATAAAAATTAAAAATCAAATTTTTGGCTAATTATAAAATCACTGTAAAAGGAAGTTGTGTGAGTGTATCACACCAGATTTTTATTCTGATCATATGATAGAGATTTTTTCTCTTCTGAATGAAGCAAAAAATTAGTACTCTTTCTCAAGTATTTTTTTTTATAAAAACGCGAAAATCTAGTCACGGTTATAATTACAACATTTTAAAATGTTTACTTCAAAACTTAAGCCAAGACCAAGTGCGTTAGGGCAGAAATTTTGGAGAAGCGTTATTGGTTACATTTTCTTAAATGCAGTATGCTAGAAAAAAATCCATCGTATTTTAAATATTTTAATATCGCATATATTGGAATTTCAAATTTGTATCAATAATTTCAACGTGTGTTTTTGGTCAATTTTTATTGGTAACATTCGATTACAATTGAACACTGACTCGGTAGTGCAGTACAATTATATCAGACAGTGCTTGCATTTTAAGACTTTATGCATTTGTTACGACTAAACTGTATAATTCTGATGGATATATGCCAGGTACAGTTCACGAACTGTGCATCTCGACTACTGACAGCTCTAAAACTAAGCCTGTTGCGTGAACTGAACCCAGAGTTAACACACCTAACATTATTATTACATGGGAATATTTTAAATATGGCATTAAGAACAACACGACTTGTTAGCGATTAGAGGTACCAGTACAACAGACTACAAACAAGCGGGACATCACTCTTAACACAAAAGTAGTACCAATTTTCACCATGCGTGGTTTTAGTTAACTATAATAAATCACACATAATGCTTTGAGATATAAGTTTAATATTTATTACTTTGGCTTTGCTCTTTAGGGAATGCTATCTAATTTACATTATAGTATAGTTTGGAATAACAGCCTGTTCTTTCTGTACAAATGTCAAGAAGCAGTTAAATTGCAGAACTTTTAATATTTAATTACAAGTGAAGCCTTAAGTCTTAATTTTAATAACTAACACTCTAATAACGCATTTATTTTTAAGCAAACAACGGGGAGCAGGCATTTGTGTCGGAATGCTTTAAAATATAGCTGTTACCAAAGAATATTTGATCTATCCTATCTATATTCTTTGCTGTTACAGTTAGATCTAAAATTTGTACAATATTTTAAGTTTGTCGTAAATTAATTACGACTATATATTTATGTGCCTGTTGATTAGAAGAACTTAAGACTACAAGCTATCTCTATGAGTTGAATGTGAAATATACAGGAAATGCTTAACAAGAATAAATAAAGTAAAGGCCTTAATTAGTTATGCTACGAGAAAGGCCCATCTACGACTACTATTTCGGGATAAAAGTGGATTAGCTAATTCTCTGAAAATGTTTGTTTGTGAGATAAAAATAAGACAAATTTGCAAATCCACTTCCATTCCAGACTCACTCCAATTTGTAGCTACTCTGCAGAAAGACTAGAAGAAAGATATTAAGTTTCTTTAGGAAATAGTAGGTCTATATTACTTTAACCTATTTTATATACCTATGTTCATAAGGCGATATTTATTGTCTTACGTTTCTCTAATTAATGTAACTCGTCATAAAAACAAAATTATTAAACCAGAGTCTTAAACTCAGTAGTAATCTACTTAAAACTAGACTAATCACAGATAACTTATTTAAATAACGATCGCAAAATAACGCTTTTTACGCTTCCAATAAATGTAACTTCTAAAAAATGTTAAGTAGGATATGTAAATATATGTACACATAAGTTAAAATGCAGCTAGTTTTCTCGATGTAACACACAAGCACTTAGTACAGCTACGTTCAAGAACATTAAGCTGATTTTTTTTTGGTTTTTGTTACAAAATAACCGTACAAATATCTTTACAGGGCTGAAACTGTGGGACGGCTACTAACAATTGCTAACGACTAACATGTAAGTCACGTAGGGTATAACGATCAACATTTTAATTGCACTGGTTGAAAGTTTCGGTACGCAGGGTACTTATGTAATTGATACAATTGAGCATTGAGATGTATCGGTGAGATTGGTGCTTTAACAACAATTAGTACGTAACATCGTTGCACATTCATAAATGAAGCCTAGTAATCACTGGCGCAGTCGGGGGGATTCAGCTGGCCAAACACATTTAATTCATATAAACTAGCGAACGTTATGAAAAGCAAGTACCATATCATAAGGATGATGCCGTATTTTTTGTCCAACTTCCATCCATTTAAATGCGTTGCTACCACCAAGAAGATCACCGTTGATAGCAGTGAAAGGGTGGAGTAGGTCAAACCTAAAAACAGGAACATTTATCATATGCGATCTAACAAAAACATTATTCGCCGATGGTTCGAACCACAAGTTTTATTTTATAATTTTCATCTTGGCACAATTTAATGCACTGGTTTAATATCGGAATATCACTATCAGGTACTCTATTTATAGTATTCGCAGTTGTGTTGGTAGTTACTATTATTTTATAAATATTTAAGAAAAATAGATGAGAACATAATAATAAGGGCGAGCAAAAGCTCACTAAATTGAGTTTCATTACGTTTTTGGGCATTGCGCCACACTAAAATAATTTAAAATCTATGTTAACATTTTCGATTTGGGGAAAAAAAATAACAAGGTAACAAAACATAATTACTTAGGTTGAGTGGGTTAGTCACTCACTACAAAACTGAAACTAAGTTTGGCGTGAAAATTAGCAGCTAGCTTGGCTTGCTTCTATAACCTTCAAATATGACATGCATTTCGATGTCAGTGCACAATTCCTTAAGCTTACCCTGTAATGTTAGAGTAGTAGGCATGAATCCCTATGTTAAAAGTGCACAAGCGTTGCTAGTCCTTATAAATTTTGCTCATACGTTAGTAACCCTTCTTTAGAATGTTGTTAAAGTGACTGCCATTTCTTTTATAAAAAAATTGTTTTTTCTAAAGTAACTCAAAATTGAAAAGTGCTACGGGAATAATTTTCGAGTCAAAATGTTGTATATAATATAGTATTGTCTATAGCTTTGTTCTTTATCATTATAATTTTCGTAATAAATCCATGGTTTAAGAAAAAAATGTATCACAATGTAGAAGTAGAAGTCCATCAAGCAAATATATGAATTTATTGGCATTTTTGTCATTATTATCATTTATTTAAATTGATTGTTCAGGTTGCATAAAGCAACATAGTAATTGCACATAGATGTTGCTGAAATGTATTCCAAGCGCTGTATAATATTCCAGAAAGGTACTATTGAGGATCTCCGATGGAGGACTTAGTGACAACAAATCTGCCAATGCTCAAATCTATAACTAAAAAAAATTCACAATGATGGTGTTACAGCCCATATTGTAATATAATATAATCGCTCTCTCTCTCTTCGATTTTATTATTATTTTATTTAGTAATTAAATAAATAAATAGCGACCACAAGAGCTGAGTTTGATTTGAATATTGCCTCTCTCAGGGCAAATTGAAAATTATAATTGTTTAATTAAGCTCTACTGCAATTATAAAGGTATGTTGCCTTCTATATTTTATCTATTGGCAACTTATTTAAACTTTTGCGCTGGCTAGATAATGAGACTCGGGTATCTACAGGGTTAGGTTGTTACACAGTATAAATTTTACCATTGTACGGCAAATGCACCTTTCTAAAGAATGGCAGATAACCTAAAATATTTGACTGTAAACAAAACTGTTCGAATCACAAAAACAATTAATCAGTTCACCTCAGGTAAATAATAACAATACAATTAAAATAATCAAGTTGTTTTATGCTTAAACCCACGCCACCCTGCCTTCGTTTTTTGCTTGCTCGTCAAATCCACTTCCGGTTTCAGCAAAAAGGTGACCCAAGCTCGTAATTTCTTCCTGGAAAGCTTCCAGCGGCTGCTGCCTGTTTCTGGACCACAAACAAAGCCTTCCCCATGTGGTGCACCTTGCTGTATACTTCTCGTAGCTCCCAGTCTTGTTGAACCGGGCTTGAAAGTTTACCTCACACCGGCCCACAGTTGAAAGAGATGCTAAGTCTATATCTACCTCCTGCAATATTTTAACTGCTACTGCTTTCTTACAAACCACAAACAAGGGCTCCTCTAGTCGCTGAACTCTGCTTTCTGCTTCTCACAGCTCCAAAACTTGCCAAAAGTTATCTTAAAAGACAATCACAAATAAGCGAAGCTCCAGGTTTAATTTTCTTTGGAACTGCACTACAGGAGACTACCAAATTTATCACAATTGACCTCTGCACAATGGCGAATAAATAAAACTCGACAATTGGCACAAAAAATTAATTACAGAAACGGAGAGCCAAAACTACACACAAGCTTTGGGCTTGACTTCCCTAATAAACAGCAACGATTGACACTCTAAGTCACCATATCAACCTTTTATACAATTGTTTTAGTAAGTTTTTGCAATCTTTGATCCTTAACTTCGAAATGTTTTCTTAAATGTCATTCAGGAGCACTCTAACCAAACTTTGGTTGCATTTTTTTTACTTTTAGTTAAATAAACTCTGATTCGCAAGCTATTAGCATTTTATTGTAGTCTTCTTTAATTCTCAGGTTGCTTTTCAAATGCTCTTTGCATCATCGTGTCTTCTTACACTGCTTAATAACCCTTTAGCTACGTTATCGATTGTTGGCAATATGATATGAATACAAAATGTTGCATAACACTTCTGTAAAGCTTCGAAACACCTTTGTACTTAAGCGAATTAATTATAGTGTCTTGACGTTATACAATTAATCTGTGAGTCATTACAAATTAGCTATATTTGCCATACCAAGCACAAATATTGAATACAAGCTGAACGCAACCCTGGCGATACTGTTTTATTCAATTACTAACCTCTGTTAATTAAATTACAGTTATTGCTAATCATGTCTTATGTAATTATCAATGTTTACTAGTGACTTATATTGTTGTAATAAATACAATACCAATTCTGGACCTATCATACCATTACAATATATCGCTGCCATTATCAAAAGCAACTGCTAATAGTTTAGTAATCAACTAAGATTGATGGCAGAAAAACAGCAAGCATGAAATTTGCCCGGATAGGCTCGAACGCGGAAGAATCCCCACAGAAGAGAAAAGCCTTCTGGTCCATCTTCAAGTTAGAAGCTTCAGACATCTATCTTTTGCATGAAACCGGAAAAGAAAAATGTGCTTTCCTCATTTCAGAAATTAAACCTTAATGAACAGCTTAGGGAAAAAGCACTACTCTGGAAGGCGTTGTTGCAACGTTGTGGTGCCAATGAATTGAAGTAACGTACATATTGCTCTGTTAGTTTTAATCACCGTTTTGAGTAATCTCAGCTCGAAAAAATTATCATAAGCCATATAATACTAGTGAACAAAGTAAAATATTGAAATAAATTCTTGTATTGTGGAGGAAGACCTGTATGAATAAATAAATAGGAGGATTCAACTAAATAACACACCAGCGATAAAAAGAGCCATTCTACAACGCTTTTCTTTAATTTTGCAAGAAGATAAAGGTTTTTTTTGAAAATAAAGTAGTATACTCAAAAGTAACGAAAGACATAGTTAGGTACAACATCTTTGGTGTCCACATCTCCATCAGAAGACTAACGTATACTTACTACCCTCATGTTCCTGCATGAAATGTTAAATCTTACTCCTACCCAGTGTCAGAGAAGCACTGTTCCTGATCACCTTAAAGACTTCTTATGAGAACCACAGCATTCATCAACAGGAGAAACTCTTTTGCAACGATAATCTGAACTTAAAACTCCAGCAAAAAAGGTGAAATGTTACATATGATCGGTGTTACTACATGGAATAGCAACACGCAGTCCAAAGATAGAAGCATTTGAAATGTGGACTCATCGAAAAATACTCAGAATAGTAGGGGTGGCACAAAAAACAAAAGCTGACGTATTGAGTAGAGCTAGTGCTGAACCAGAATTTCTTTCAGCCATAAAATGTAGAAAAATATCATATCTTGGACATATTTTACAAGGAAATCGGTACCGAATTCTGCAATTAATCATAAAAGGTCGAAGAAGTGTCGCAAGAAAACAGGCTTCGTGGCTGAGAATGATAATAGAAGGGCCTGGAACTCGGAGCTCTGTCCAACTGTTCCGTTTGGCAGACGATCACTGTGCACTCTATGCCGATCGCCGATGTTCGGGGGACTGGACATGACACTTAGAAGAAGCAGAAGAGGATGTCTCAACTAATCATCTACCATATACAAATACGCCAAGCACATGAAGCTCCGTTGCCTTCTCATTCACTCAAAGTTTTCAAGTGCTTATATGGTAGAGACCGTGTATATATATAGTTAGTTAAATACAAGGTTGATTGTTTAATGTCACTTTTTCAACCAAGGTGCGATGAATATGATGGTGTTAAAAGACATTTCTCTCTCACGACTAGTACTCCAAAGCTCCAAAGAAGTTAAGGCTCCCATATCAATTCACAACCTTGCCAAAGGAAGTTTTTTAATGTCTTTTATTGGTCCAAGAAATACAATAAAAACATAACAGTACATGGATAACAACTGAATTACTAAAATACATCACGGAAGACACTGAATAATTATTTATTTGTATCAATACTTTATTATTATTATTTTTATCTGGAATTGCTCATTCTTATGCTCATGCATCACAAAACTAGCCTGTCTTTTCTTCTCCTTCTTTCTCTACTGCCTAGTTATGCTTCACGGCTCTGAGTTTTTGGTACATCTCATGAAGTTTCTATCACTTACGAAAATTCTTACTTTTGTGATGGTTTCCTCCTTTTCTCTGCCATTGTTCCTCATATATATTCGCTTTGCCTCGTGTTTTTTCTTCATTCGCGTTGCATTTCCACCATCTTGGGAATCATTTCATTTTCCATAAGCACTAGGTGCTCGAACCAATTTATTGTCTTTCTTCTAACCAATGGTTTTAGATTCAAGTCGTCCCTTATAATGTTATTTCTCACCCTGCCTCCCCTTATACTTTTCCTTCCTGCTGCGGTTACCATGGTGCTATGTTTATTGAGAATTGTCCACGTTTCTGCGCCATAAGTAAGTGTTGGTGTATACAGATTGGTGGCGGAAAATGCGAACATACGCAGTCAAATGTGCTAGAATACAGTTTACGGGTTTTGTATGCGTTAGGCAGACCAATTGTATGGTTGTATTTTGGTTTTTGACACCTATTAGGCTTGCTCTTCTCTATTCGCCGTACTTATCTTGTTTCTCACTTCTTTCAATTCGTGCTAATTATTTTTCCCACACATTTGTATATGTCCACTTATTCTAATTATTAACCATTTATCCTTATGGGTGTCTGCCCATCCTTCTTTAGTGATATGTAGGATTTTTCTCTTATGAATGTTTACCTCCATTTCTTTCTCTTGTAGACAGGTATTCACGATCATTTATGTTCTCTGATACTAGAACAATATCATCATCATATACAAGTCAGTGTGTAGACTGAGTTTATATTGTAGTACCCCAGCAGTATGGCTCTTGTTTGTTTTAGGCTAACAACTTCTTTTACCCCGTTTCTTTTATTTTTAAACTTTCCCATGTTTTTCTATTCACTCTAACGGCCCCTATGACTTTATGGTATATGCTTTTGATCACTCTTGGTAGCCTTGAATCAGTTTGAAGTCCTTCCACTGCTTTCCATATATGTTTTCTTAGTACATTGTCGAAAGTTGCTCTAAGATTTAGAAAAGTGAAGTATATATTTTAATTTCTTTCCATTTTTCCTCTATCATGGTTTATAGTGAGTTCATATGGCCTTTTGTTTGTCTATTTGGTCTAAAAGCCGCTAGGACTTCCTTTACTATACTTTCTATTTGTATTCTTCGGCGTTTTTCTAATATTTTAGAGTAAATGTTCAGTGCAACTTCTGCTAAGCAGATGACTCTGTAGTTATCGCAGTTAGTCGAGTCACCCTTGTAGCGTATTGGTACTTTTATATTTCTTTCCCAATATTGGGGAATCGTTTTTGTATTCCATACCTGCTGAAATATTTTTTTGCAACCTCCGTATTTTAGAAGCTTCGATCTTATTCCATCCTCCCCGGGTGCTTTTCCGTCCCATGCTTTCCTTAAAGCTCACTGTTTGTTCTTCTGCTCCTTCTTCTCTATTTTCTCAATTTTTCGGCACTTCTAACTGTAAGTGTTCATCTTTTTTATTGTCAAATTTAGCTTTTAGGATGTTGTCGCTTTTTGTTTGTAGTTGCCCGTTTTGGTTCCTAATATTTTTTATTTGTGTACTAGAATGATCCTTGAGTTCCTTTCACTATGTTCCAGAACTGTTCCTGGTTTCTGAGTGGCTTTCTTTTAACGTATTTCCAAATGTTTCCCAGTACTCCCGTATGGCTTGGTTTACCACTTCCTTTGCTCCCTTCTTCTACTGTATATATGGGTGCTTTTCTTCATCTGAATTTGTCCTTTTTAACCTATTCCATGCTTCTTTCTTATATTTTATCTTCGCTTTGGCATAATCGTTCAACCACTTGCCGCTTTAAATTCTTTCAATTTTTCATTGACATCTTGATTATTGTCTTCTAGATTTATTTTCTCATATGTTTTTGAGTTTTCTTTAGAGGTTGGTGTCTCTTCCTACTATTCTATGGTGGGTATTTAGTTCTCAACCTCTAATCACTTTCATATCTTTTACTGAGTATCCCACTCTTCTGATGTATGTTATATAGTCTATAATGCTTTTATGTCTTCAGTTTCATATGTGATTTTGTGTATGGTTTTGTGTTTAAACCACGAGTTTCTCATTACTATTTCTTCCCATCCGTGATTTCCCATTCTTCATATCTCTGCTGTTTATTATTTCTTGTCTGAGAGTTCCAATCTCTGATAATTATGACGTTTCGGTTTTAGACTGCAATTTTTCCAATTTCTTGGCAGCTCTTCGTATAAAAGGTATTTATCTCTCATGCATGTTTTCTATTGGCGCATATATTTGTATTTTTTCTATCTCCTCTTCTACCTCTTAGCTGATAGTTATAATCCGCGAGCTTCGGGGCTTCCAGGTAATTACTTTGATCTCTGACTATTGGTCACTATTCCTACTTCTTTTTTACTTCTATTTTCAAATGTCTAGTGTCTTTATCCTGTGTCTCTTTCTCTTTACCTCACTGATCTCTAGAATGTGTATTTTGTATTTGTCCATTTCCACTATCAAATCAACTTAATCAGTGTTTTAATATGCCTATTCTTGTCCGTTTTCTCGCCGGTAGTTTCCGTTCAGACTGTACTATTCAGAGGCTCATATTTCTGCTCTGAATCATCTTACCTCGTCTGGGTAATTGACACAGGACGAGGGCCCGGTCATTTCGGGGCAATTGAGCCGTATCCTGACAAGAAATCCCTATAGAGTGCTGCTAGTTGGGCCATCTAAGCCTTGGTTTTCCAACCAGGCTGTTATTCCTCCTTTCTTATCCTGGCTTGGGAAGGAGTTGCATGTCTGTTCCATTAAACGTTATTTATAGTGTGTCATTCAGTCTTCAGCTGTTGTATTTGTGTAAATTAAGAAAATGGGTTGGAGCGAATGCAATCCATACTAGCATGATAACAAGACAAAAATTAGAAATGATTTTTATTTACTAGCATCATGATATTGTACATTTTCGTCATAGAAACAAAATATGAAAAGCTCATAACTCCCAAGGGACTTGTCTAATTATCTCTCCCTCAAACTCATGGTAACCATACAACTACAAATAATGTCTTAGCAACCATACAATGAGGCAATCTTTGATGTTACTTACAGATTCTAATTTTAAATGTCAGTGTGACATTTTGAAATTTCATACTATTTTTACTAATGTGCTAGTAAATAAAATATTGTACGCACCACGGGAGATATTCATGTTCTTTACCATCGGTTGACTTACAGACCTTGGGCCAGAGCCCTCGGTCTGTAACACATGTCAACCTCAGGGAAAAAACATATTCATATCGCACTTAATGCATAAATATCTATTATTTCCTTCGTCTAAAATACGAAAGAAATATTATAATCGGCAAAAAAATCACCTTTCGAAATTTCTTCAGATCTTCAAGTTCCCTAGACAACGAAAAGCAAGTTTTCTCAATTCCGTCTGTCTGATGTCTATCTGTCTGTCTATCTGTCTGTCTGTTAGCAGTATAACTCAGAAACTATTTGTTGGAGGAAGACAATATTTTGCATACAGATTATATCGTGGCATGAAACCGAGAAAAATTCGGACTGGGTGAGCAACTTAAAAAAATGCTTTACACTTGACGAAAATGGGACCCAACAAACACAGGTTAGTGTCGCAAGAGTCAAAAAGTTTCAATAATAAGTCCGTTCTGTCAAATACAGCCGCGCATCGCAAAGGCGGGAGAGATCCTCGATGGGCCCGTGGATTAGAAATTCGCGTTTGCAGGCGCTATAGTTCGAATCTCATCGCCGGCAATGTTATTTATTTGAAATTGATTTAATTCGCATTACCAAGTATTTCTTTTTATTGTTCCTATATTATTACGAACGTAAATATTATTTACCTATATTTTCCTTTGATTTTTAAAATTGTTTACTGTTGCAACGTCCACTTACAAAGGAAGTTCTGAGTAAAGCCCATTACAGATTTTGTAACTATATAAGTAACTTTTTGTAGAGAGATACGTGTTCTACTAATGGTCTTCGTCGTCAGCCTTGTGTTATATCTTCACTCAAGGGGCATCTGTCTTTTCTCTGTGAGGAGAAGTCGCCATTCTGACCACACGGTTGCCAAAGTCAGATTGAGGATTCGCAGACTTTTATGGCCGTTGGAGTCTGTGGAGGTAGGACCACATTTACTTAGCTGAAACTAGAAGTTCTACCAATGAGCCACCTCCACTACTCCGTTAATGGTATTAGCCAATAAAGCGACACAAACATTTAAAACGAGACGTTACTTTGATCAACGTTGGTAAATGCTGATGGCAATAATTGTGTAGGTAATAATGGGCTACGTTGAGTCATTGCCGTTGTCATCTACTTCACGAGTAGGCCATGGGGTTTGTTCTGTATCAATGTGCCTTGTCTTTCTGGATCATGTTTTTCCTAAGTTAGACATGATAAAATTATCTCATTTTATTCTCACAATTGGCAATCTCTTACTTCAGCCCACAACAAATTTCCCGCCAGTTTAGAAATTTAGTTTATATATCAAATTTTAAGTGACATACGGCTATTACGAGTATTTACGAAGTATGTGTATGTTTTGATATTTTAATAGTATTTCTTTTATTTGTGTATTAATAGTCCGTCGTATAACCAAAGAAACTAATCGGGGGGCAATTAATAAGACGTGGGACTTAATAAATCTACTTATATGTATAATCCTAAAAACGGATAAAAACCGCCCGTATTTGAAATGAATGTGTAATTTTAAATTTAGAATATAAACCAAACCAACAGACCTAATCCTCTAGGATTAGTTGCTGAGACTGATGATCATGATACCAATGAAAGGTAAAAAAAGAAAACAATTTGTTTATACTGACCTTTTTAACCAATCTTTCAATTGCACCAAATAGAGTCAATAAAGTATATGTATAATTTTCTCTAACAGAAATCGTCATTTTACAAAACTTTATATTTACATAGATGGGGAATATGCTATCAAAGTTATTATCCATATTGCCTAATAACAGTTGGTAGATATCTAAAACGTCACGACCAAGCCTACCCGCTCACGAAATGGAAAGTTTGAATACCTTTTTCTAGCCTCTTGATGACCCTGCATGTTAATATCTGGCTCAAAATAACTCGTCAGGTTTTTATAGAAATTCAGTTTATGAAGGAGGATCGTAAAGAGTTTGGCTAATGATGACCAATATCTACTTTATCACTTTGTTTTTTACATTAATTCTAACTCATTTCTAATCTAACTAAAAACTCTTTGCACCTCATATAAGTTCATTTTTTTAAAATCTTTATAAGACAATTTTATCTCTTCAACTGTAACAAAGTAGAATCAACATCTGTCGTCTTCTTATACAACGAAGTATCTTGACAAGAAGTTTGTTTAAATTTAGGGAGAAAATACAGATCCTTGTCATTTGAATAATCCTGGTAAATGAATCTATCTGCAATTTAAATTACGTTCCGAACGTTTACAGTTTCATATCGGGAGCTGCCTAATACTCGTTTGATTTTTTCTTGCAAGATATATTCCTTATTAAACCACACTTAAGTAAACCAAAATGTAATTAAACAGAAAAGTAGTATGGTGGTTCGGACCTATATCGTCACGATTTACTACATACCTACCTTTACTAATGACATTCACGTGTGAACCTGGTTTGATTATAGCCGTTTGTATAAACCAAGGAAGGCCCAGGCATATTAATATGTCGAAAACGTTTGATCCTACTGCATTGGAAACTGCCATATCTCCATATCTGAAACGGTTTCAAATGAAATATAGTGGTTTATTTTAGAATGATGTCGACATTTTTAATCGGACAACATTTTGAGATTACCCTTCTTTAATTACGGCAATGCTGGACAACGCGTCAGGTACTGAAACTCCAGCAGCAACAAAGGTAAGCCCCATGACTGTATCCGGAATCTCCATAGTGGTACCTAAATTAAGTAGGTAATAATTTCTATACTCGTCAACTTTCAAGAATTCAATTATTTACCAATTATAGTAATCATCCACACCATAAAATATGAATAGAATGAAATCCATATCATGGAAACAAGGAAAGTAAATGGGTACCAATTTTTGTATTGGTCCGTCCGACAGTCGGGCGTAGTTTTCTTACACATATAATGTATGGGGTATACAATCGCCCATGGAACTTGTACCAAGAAACGCTGATCTGTAATGCTAGAAAGAAGTACAAACTGAATAGCAAAACTGAAAACGTACCTTCTGGTCTTACAAGAGGATCTCTTCGATCAGCGGCACTGTGATCTTTGGGTTTATAATAGTCTTGCTGGGGAGCTGCTGCTGGTACAGGCGCAGGGGGAGCTTGATTTAGAGCAGGGCCACTCATGTGACCGCCAAAATCTATTATAGACAAAATCCATTAAACAACGACTTGTTTTTGCTTTTCTAAAATTAGGAGTAAACGAAACGATGCAAATGTTTTCCCTTACTTACCTTGTTCTGCATTGTTGACCGCTTTATCCGGACTGCTACCATACATTGTGTGCTTCTTTTCTTCATCCAAAGTCTTATAACTCACTAACCCCGACTCCTCATCAGGGGTTGCTTTTTTGCAAGGAACTGGAAGCGTTTGTGCCCATCTTTCCAGCTGGGGATTAAAATGCAGGACAACGCAGTATACTACGTACATAAATAACATAAACAGGGACTCGCCCCTAAAAAGAAATGTTGTTAGAGCCACATACATAACTTGGATTTATTGCAAAATTGCGTGTATAAAACATCTTGTGAACTCGTTTGGCGTCTTCATGCTAATGCTTGTACTGCATTTATTTGAATTTACGAATATGGAGTGTTTTCCAAAACCACGAAATATAAATTGCCTTCTTTCATAGACATGGAGTATTTTCTAATTATAAATTTCTCTCTGCACTAGGGATGTCAGTAAATAAACAATTTGGAAACAAATTTTCAACAAACTGAAAACAACTACACTAATTTATAATTAATAATTTTGAACTTACCACGTGATGAAATCATCATAAATGGTGAACAGCATAACTAAAATTGCTACAGCATAAAAGAAGCAGTCTCGACAAAGTGGCCACCAGTTCAAGTAGCAGACAGTGCTGGCACATAGTGCGCACACCGAAATAACAAACATTATATTAAAAACAGCAGATCCAATTACTCCAGAAACCCCTGAAAAGAAATGTGTGTGAGCTGTCAAAAATCCATTAACGGAAGCAACATTTTTTGAAGAATTAACGTTTGGGCTAAAGTTTTTAATGAACCAAGTTGACAGACATTCTATAACAGCTTTTGAACTTTGTTAATTAACGTACTAAATATAAAGGCAGGTTCGAGGTCATTAATGCTCACCTATATCATCTTTCGCGAAGAAAACTCCTATAACAACCGTAGCCAACTCTGGTGCAGAACTTCCAGCCGCCATAAAGGTCGCTCCAGCCACATCCGGAGTAAGCTTTAATTCTGAAAGGAAGCTTAATTAGAAAGTGCCCCGCCGATGCTTTTGCAACAAACCTTCGCAAATTCTATCCAAAGATGCTACGAAGTATTCATCGCAAACAATCGATAGACCCAGAAACGTGTACACCGCCACCAAGATATGCAGAATTATTCCTCCATGTCTCCTGCCCCAAGGGCCCATCAAAGGCTTTGGAAACTGAAGAAACGTTTATATTTTAAAAATGCTGTCTTAAATAATACTGTTTCTATATACGAATTTGAATTTCGTACAGAGAGCAGTAGAGATATTTATTAATTAAAATAATTATATTAACAAAAGGTTTTTTTTCTATCTAATCAGCGATACTTATCTTTGATCGAGCATACCGATTTTTAAAGAAAATGGAGGACTCCGGCAAAAAGCTAAACTTTACTATTGTACAAATGCACATACAAAATAAAATGAAAATAGAATTCGGGAAAATAAAAAAGTACAAGAAATACAATACACAGCAAATGGTCATCTGTAAAAAAAATATGCTGAGAGAAAATAATTAAAATCAAGGTAAAATGGAAGAAAATGTATGGAGAATAGAACAGCCTACTGCTACAGTAAATATGAAACTTAATACAAACAGCATGAGAAAGCAAGAAAACAAGCAAACAAAGCAAAAAGATTAATGAAAAAAGGTTTTGAAAAAATGATTTTAGGAAATATAATAACTGAAACCGTTGGAATACAAAAAGAAATGGAAAAAATATTAAAGAATGGACTTCGAGATAGCGAAAGGAAAATATCTCAATTATCAAAGAAGAAATGGAAAAGGTCGAACAACAAAATTACAACATAATTCAGCTGACAGATATAATGAAGAAACTAGATTGGGAGGAACTACATTCACATGAAGAAAGACCTTGGAAACTGTTGTATATTAAACCGAAACAAATCATCCGCTTAATACGTGAGGTCGTTGACTAGAAACATTTAACAGTGATACACTTGCTTCATCTCTTCAGAAAAATAACTCAAAGAAATGGGAAGACCACAGAATAATAATAACCAGAAGGATATCTTCTACACAACCGCATTGATGTCGACGCCGACAACGGGTGACCTCGAACCTTTGTATTCCATGGGCTCTCCACAAAGCCGCTACCTACACTGACTGCACTGGCCGTTTCAGGTTAGAATTTCAGGGTAGAAACGTCTCAAGGCTATGAGGGGCCGGCGGTCAGGTAATACGAGATATCCTTCTGGTTATTATTATTCTGTGGGAAGACTATGGAATAATTACTTTATGTTTCGTAAATACTTTCTACGTCTAATACTGGGTGAAAAAAAGAAAGAAGAAAAAAAAAAGTCAACCTAATCAATTACTGGAGGAGGACAGTCTATAGGATTTCGAAATGTAAAATTTTAGACGCACTTATCTTTATAGATAAACCATAACCATGCGCGCATTGTAAACCAAGCTTTTAAATACAATTAAAGTACAGCAATTACAATATCGTTGCCGCATCTTCCGAAAAGAGAATAATTAACTACTGCAACTTCTTTATTAAGTAATATCAAAGGTTAAAGATAATCAGGCAGAAGACATATCCACAAAATTAACCTTTCCAGCAAATCATCAAACGAAAATGTTCACCTATAGCAAGCATTATGTGATGATACAGCACTACAGGATGACGCAGGTACCTACTTGTTCGATTGCTGGAGGAGTGCAATTCCTCTTCGGCCGTAGCGTTGGTCTGGTGGTAGGTTGCGCACTTGAAGATTTCGTCGGTCCATTAGTTGTAAGTGTTGTAGGTGTTGTAGTGGAAGTAGTAGTTGTAGTTTCAGTCTTGACTACCGGTTCTTCCTTCTTTTCACTTTTCGTGTCTTTCGAACACACAGTTATTATGGAGTAGATTAGGAAGAATATTGATATTTGCAAGAATTTGTGGCGCCGTGTGCGTTTCATGACCTGGAAACAAGCTGGCATTAAGACAAATTGCTACTGTGTTGTTAATAATTGATAATCTATTAGAATTTTCCGTTCACAGCAACACTCCATTACAAAGCAAAAACCGAGAGAGTCGACGTAAAAGCTACCCCTTTGCATATTTGGAGTAATATAGGGATGTTTAATTAACCTTAAAACTTTGTTCCTTCGAGCTTTTCTAAGGAACACGCAGCAGGTACTTTATATAAATCTTTATGAGTAATTAGAAAGATCGTTATGTGAAGCGGGAGCTCTCTTTGTGTATTAGAGACGAAGAGCATTTAATATGCTTAAGTATATACATCGACCGCCCTGCTTTGAATCTACTGATATACAGTTCTTATAGTTGTTAAAACATTCCGCTCCAATGATTTCAAGTAATATAGCCTGCAATAAATTTCAGGTCATTTCCTAGATTTAACGAGCTGTTGATAGTTACAGAGTAGGCAACCTACGTGATAAGTTGGTTGAAAGCCAAAGCCTGGAATTGATTTTCTGAAAGCTCATAGACGTCAATGTGTTTGCTGAACATCAACAATGATGGAAAAATATTGCTACAAATTTTAGGCTTTCCAACACTAGAATAAATTACTGAAATCATAGCTTTATCAAAACCTTATTTAATGTGATTCTTGGCCAAATACGTTTGCATTTAAAAATCTCCGTGTTCAGAAAGCTTTGTACCTATCCTCTGACATTTTTTATTTAGATATAATATATTTTCCATAACTTTTTTGTATGAAAAATGAGTATTATAACGAATTAAGACGTGAAATCCCGACTCTCAATCACAACTGTAGATGAATAACCTTCTGGAATGTTAAACCACAACTAACAGGCACAAACCGATGTGAATAGAAAATATCAATTTCTGGAAAAAATACCAGGAAGATATAAGAAAGCGTATTGCAGCCTTTAGGTTAATATGTAGGTTTTTTCACTTCAGATATAATACCCAAAGAAGAGCGACAGTGGGCATGTAGTAATTTACCTTGACTGTGTTAATTTAGTTATTATAATGTTTGTTAATAATAGCTATGCAACAAGTGCTAAAAGTTGATGTTTATGCAGGAGAATGAAAATTAGGAAACGAAGCCGAAGACTGAGTTCCATAACATGTTGAGTGCAATAACACTTTTAGCACGAGTTTGCATACAATATTTTTTCTACGGCCTTAAATTTTCTGTTATTAATCCATAAATGTCGATTTAACAAAGGTTTGCATTTATGACAGTTATAATTTATGTCATAATAAAGAGATGGCCTTGACGCGCAAGAGAACCTTTGTGGAGCCAGTACTGTCAAAGTCAGTTATCAAAGGTAATTATAATAGTACACATCTGACTTTATTCATTACATAACGCTTTAATTATTTAAAAAACACTTTACCTCTAACGTAAGAAATAACCAGAACAACCTCACTTCGAGTTCGAAATTATAGTTTTATAACCTCACTTCACTTCATAACACGTGCTAAAAGTAAACAGCTGATCTCATTTTAAACACGCTAAATTATAAAACGTCACTTTTAGTGAAAAAAGCTAGCGCTAAAAGGCCTACTTTTAGTGGTGGTCGTAGACAAAATAAGTTTGTGTAAAAAACACAGTTTATTTCTTATATAGCCTGAAGAGAACGGCCTTGCTTCAATTATAAATAAAATAGTAAAAGACACAGCAAATAAAAGCTATGAAGAAATGAAACGCAAAACTTCTGATCGACAAATGTAGAGCTGCAACAAACCAGTCTGAGGAGTACGGACTAAAGGCAGAAAATTAGAAAAGTATACGGATCGGTTGGAACTACAAAATGTGGCTACTTATTTTTAGAATGATTAGAAGGAACGGTTGTATCCTGACAGTTGTTATATTTCTATTAATATTTTATCCTCCGTGTTTGAATAATTTTTAAGGGTAACAAGAATATGCATATGTGCTAATTGACAATTACTACTCTTCTGTTTCCATTTTATTTCAACTCATACCGAGTCATTTTACTCTCCTTCAACAGTATTGGACAATTTAGTCCGAGCGAGCAAGGTAATGTGCTTAGAGAAGAATATATCATTTCCTTTTTTGTTAATTTACATATAAAGAAATATAATAGGACTTTCAATAACATTTCAGTCGTAATTGATAAAGGGTAAAGCATATAAATAAAAGTAGTAGCAAATAAATACTTTTCTTTGTGCTCCATGTTTTATCAAACGAATATCTATATTTTACTTCGATATTTCATACAAATCTAATGTAGGCGACTGTTAATCTTCATTATCATCATCATCATCATCATTATCTATAGCCTCTTTTATTTTTTGGTGTCGAGGATCATTCATACCTTGTGGGAAGTGCAACGGAGGTAATGTGCCGCTCGCGACTTACACTACGCTCCTTCACATCCAAACATATCGCACACTCAACCATCCTAAGTCTAAATTAAAACTAACGCCTCCCTACGACGGTGGTTAACAGACAACATCCGAATATTCCACTGAATCAAGGGCAACCGAACCTGATTCAAAACAAACTTATTTCTGAGCTAGACTAGATATCCTGAAAGAGCTCGTGTCCATCACAGTTTGAAGGGACAAGATGTACGGGTAAAGTTCTATGGATCATGTGTGCCAACCCCTTCACCATTAACTAGTTAAAGAAAATGGTGGAGAGTTTGGGGAAGCTGTGGGTGGGGCGATCCAAAAACCTAAAGTTATTGTGTAGGTACCCGGCTCATCCGAAAAAGAACCCGTCAGGCTTAGCTTTAAAGCTCAGGCTTAAATATGACTGACTGAGAAGGCTGGGGTAATCCTGACCTTGAACAGGCTTAGTTCAAGTTCTATCTTGTGTGTGAGTAAGCAGGAAATCCGGTGCGAAGCTAATTTACAGTAGATCCACTTCTCCCAAAATCCGTATAATAGTTAAAGGAGTATTAAAATACTGCCACCAACAAATTTCTTTTTGCAGGATTTAGTGGCAGTTAAAAACATCTAGTGAAGGACAACCGAAACAGATTGTTCTCTGAATGGCGTACCTCTTATATGATGACTCTGAACCACCACCAACAAGTGCCGTGGAGAAGCTGGTGAGTGGTTGAAGAGGTAATGACTCTCAACTCGTTATCGGCTGTGACGCCATGCTCATCATGGGATCTAGAGAAGCAGCAACACAAATACGAGGAGTGAGTTTCCTTTTACAATTCATTGTGGTTTTCAACGTAGACATATTGAATAGGAGAAATAAACCCGTCTTCGTAACAGGGCGATGGCAGGAAGCTGCCGTTTTAGCATTAGGTACTTTTGTCACGTGCCTGAAAGAGAGAGCTTCACAGCTTACGATATGAAATTGCGGGATTAAATCGGGTGATAGAACATTACGCAAACGAATAGTGAGGCATTAAAGTGGACCTAGACCGTAATCTAGCGAGGGATAAGGTTTCGGTAAACAACAACTTTAATCTTTAAATAGCTGTGGAGCAGCTGACAGACGCAGTTACTTCTGCATTCAAGGAAAACTGCTCTCCAATAATGAGGGTAATCAACAGGAAGTTCTTTGGTAGAATGAAGAACTCGCTTAGAAGGGAAAATGTTTAATAGGTAAAAATATCAGGAAACTGGGAGGATTATAAAGGATTTATGATTGAATACGAGTATAATAAGAGATAGAGAAAGGCTAGGAGAGCCTGATGGGGTAGGAACTTTACCGATGTCTTATAAACAGAAACTGGTCAGTCTACCAAAACAGGAAAAAAACCTTGACCGAACTATTTTGGGTACATTCCCTTGGATTGAACAGTAAGGAATAAGCACCCTTTGGCTGACAGAATCTGGAACCTGACGCACCAGAATTTGTACGGTCCTGGTTCCTAACTATATCTCCCGAGACTAACCACCTACCAAACACTGGTGGAGCTAACTGCCCTTGGGCAACATCTTAGAGGCGTATTAGTCTTATATCATTTGTACATAAAACAATGGACAATTGTTCGACAGACATATCAAGGATGGTGCTCTGGTGGTAAACAGCCCTCTTCCCCGAAACCAGTTTACTAATAAAGTAGGGTTATCTACAGAAACAGAACTTCACCATATTAAGTACTAAACATGTTGAGAAAACGGTGGAGAATTAGTAATTTTTTTTTCCGGTACCTTTTTGAACATAAAGGAACCTCTAGAAATACATCCTTTAACTCTTACTATAGCAATCAGAAATTTGGAGCCGTAGGAAACTTGCTGCTGATGTATAGGGTGAATGCTAAGAGGGAGTTCTCTCTCCTCCGCTGTAGAACGTGGTCATGGACGTGTTGCTGACGACCCTCAGTAACGAATGATTTACTTCCTTAGGATGTGGTTAACTTAGTAGAAGAGAGATTTACTTGCACAGTCAATAAATGTATCCAATGAATCCTGAACGTTGTAAATAGGTTGAACCAATGGAGATGGCCTTAGAGTCAGTCCCCAAAAGACAACAATAATTCCATATTCGTTAAGAAAGAACATAGAGAGTTTAGGACCACTCCACCTTGGTGGCACAGAAATTGTACATAATACACTAGCGGTAGTTAGACAAACATATGGCAAGCCATGGGGTCTAGGACCAAGAGTGGTGCATTATATATACATCGGAGGTCAGCAATAACATACGCGGTATTGGTATAGTTGTCAAGATCAAGCTGGAAACCGCCAAACTAAGAGTAAGCAAGGTACAAGGCCTACTTTCCTTGGCATTACTGGGCAATAAAAACAACGCTGACCGATGCAATAGAGACCCTATTCGACCTTTCTCCTCGTCATCTTGTGGTAAAGGGCTATTCAGATTACAGAATTTACCGTAAAACCTTCGTACAAGCATGTAGTATAAGAGTTTGATTGAAAGAACGAATCATACGACTTCAAAGCATTTCGTATCTGCACTCTTTGAGGTACAAGACCAGAACCGAAAGGAGTGGACAGAACCATGACAAGAGTTTCTTCTTGTCAGTTTAATCTGGTGCACCAACCGTTTCTAAGTCAAAAGCTGGATCGAAATTATACGGAGTTAGACCAAAGTAAAGGCTTTCCTTCTCAATGAGAAAGTGTGTCTCCATGTGTCAATCACAGATGAAAAAGAGGTAAACGTTCAAGGTAATTTCAATTCACCAACTGGGGCGAGCTGCTATAGAGACCTTGCATTCCTCTTCAGCCAAGAACGGGAATTATAGGATGAGCGAGAAAAAAGAGGGGTGAAGAATAGAAAAGAGGCCAGGAAAAAGGTGGAGAAGTACTTCCCCGGCATTCGCCTCAGAGGGGGGTACTCTGTCGACCCAGGAAAACCATCTAAAAACCAGAGAATCAGAGCAAACGGCAGCGGAAATCGCACTCACGACCTCCCGAATGCTGAGTTGGCGTGCTAACCACTAACCTACCGAGCTCGGTCAATGACTTGGAGGAGCAAAACACTCTGAAACTCTAATGGTCCAGAACTTGCATATCATAACAATATATTTATGACAAAAAATTAGGCTAGATAAAGAAAATAAACGACCTGAAACACCGAGACGAATCGGTCTGAGTTGGACGGCATTTAGAAAACAGGGATTTATACTAAAAAGATAGGGATGTCCTTATGAATCTTAAAAGAAAAGAGTATGACTGTTGTATACACTCAGTTAACAGATATGGGCAGGAATTTATGACCCTCACAAAAATTAGCCTCCATTGACTTCAATGTACTCAGCGAGCTATGGTAAGACAAATATTGGGTGTTAGTCTGAGCGAGCACGTTAGAAATGAGAACATTAGGCAGAAAAGAAAAATAGCTGAAGTGGCAGTGGGCTGGCATGTGGCTAGGAAAAACGACGATAGGTAGACAACAAAGCTTCTTAAATGTGTAAGTATTATACAAGTACACTACTTAAATGTAGAGTCCCTGTATATAGTTATATAAGAGTTGAGAAAACGAGAGAATTCATTGTGATTGGTGGATCACGCGCGTCGTATATTTGAATACTCATTGCCTTGGAAACAGTTTCACATAATCAAATTTGACAAATTGTTCATTGAAGTCAAAACTTGTCACGGAAAATGTAACAATTTAAGTTTTTTATGCAAATATTTGAAGCTCCACTTTTATCTAAGTGTCTGAAATGATGAGTTGCTATATAATATTGGCTGCAAAAAACAGATCCGAACAAGGTTTTCTATTAAAAAGATCTTAAAAACGGAGAGCTAAGAGCAGCTTTAATGAAAACCAGTGGGAATAAGTACGCGTGACATGACAGAAGAAAATTAAAAGATGCTGTCGTTACTACATCATTTTCAATATAACCAGACCTGAAAATGAAATTTTCTTCAATCCTAAAGATGTCTTTTCCGCTGGACCTTTCTCTCAACCTTACTTTGAAGACAGAAACAGCAATAAACAGGAAGCTGCTACCCAAACTACGTATAAATTTCTATACCAAAGCAAGGATTGTATTTTCCATTCAAAATTAATAACCCGCATGCAAACACATTAACAATTTAAAAAAGAATAACATTATCCTGAACAAGAAATTACACAATGAAAAGAATAAAAACGAGAAACTCGAAAAAGCTCTCAAAAACATTTTTATTCGCAATCACATTGTAATGTGTCAATTTCATGACATGACAACAGCTGGGAACTAGATGATTACTTGAAACTAGCCAGGAAATTATTACATACCCCGAAAAATATTACATACCTGAAGAGTGGGGTGTTTCCATGGTAACAAAACATTGAGTGGGTTGTTTTCATGGTAACACAAATATTAGCTACATCAAGATATCTATTATTCAGAATTCAATTGTAGTTATTTTTAAAATTAGACGATTGCAAATAAAATAGTATACATACCACGGTGGGAACTTTCATCCCTGTCTCGAGATAAAGTTAACCTCGACGCTACGCGTCTCGGTAAACTACCTAATCTCTCGACAGTAATGAAACACTTCCCACCTCGGTATGTAATATACTATTACTAACGATCAGTTCGAAGCCTCGCAAAAACTATCGTTTTAGGAAATGTTCAGATATCTGCTATACGAAATGTGTATATATATTTCACTTTTTTAACACTTTTACTTATTTCTGATACAAACAGTACTCCACGCTATGTTTTGAGTGCTTTGAAGCAGCAGCAGAAATTTAAAAACGTCTTTTAGATAAAACGATCTAGTGACTTGCAAACAGTATTTCTGAGCATGCATGTTTTGGATCAACTTTGGCCGCTGACGTTTGTGTTTTCTCAACTCTTATCTAACTATATACAGAGTCTCTACTTAAATGGAAACAATGGGGGAATAGGAGAAGTGTTGGTAGACCAATAAAAAGATGATGATCTTCATCTGACAGTAGGCAGAAGATGGATCCATCTCGCACAGGGCAGAGACAATTGGAAACGACTTCAAGAGGCCTATCTCCAGCCGTAGACAAATTACAGCTTATAAAGAAGAAAGCAAATCTGGTGTGATACACTCACACAACTTCCTTTTACAGTGATCTTATAATTAGCCAAAAATTTGATTTTAAATTTTTAAGCCTTTGTCAAAAGTTTTCAAAAATTACAAATTTTACAAAAACGGTACAAAATAGAGTGTTAGTTCAAGAGACAAATTTTTTCTAGAATTTTAAGTTGAATTCAAAAATGCAATAATATACCGGGTGTTCTATTTAAAATAGGAGTTAATAAAAAAAATTAAAAAAAACAAAAGAAACTCATTTTAGAAGTATTCAACTGGAAAATCACCTATCTCACATCGATACACATTAAAAATGTAAAGTTTAAAAAAAATTGTTAGAGCCGTTTTTGAAAAATCACAAGAGTAAACACCTATTTCCGGTTATGCGATTTTCTTAAAAAACTTTCTGTCGCATATACATAGTACATAAAACTTATATATGAAGTTTCAACGCCATGCCTCTTTCCGTTTTTGAGATATTCTGTCACAGACAGACACACAGACACACAACCAGACACACAGACACACCACCAGACACACAGACAGACCAATGAAAAAAATATGTTTTTTTGGGATCAGGGGACTCTAAACGTGAAGATCTGTTGAAAACTCAATTTCGAATTTTTGGGGTAAATCCAATACTTCCTTTATTGTAAAAGGAAGTAAAGAAAACAGATGCGTTTCATTTGTTTCAATATTAGCTTTTCAAAGATTGTGTGCAACATCGGTAGAAGCCTAATGGGTCTATATAATGTTATTGCTTCAATTTTTTGCCAGGTTTGATCAACATGGTTACTTTGTTCGACCTTTCACTCACTTAGAACGTACCTTATTTTCAAGGCTGCATTGAAAATGTTTGCAAGGGCTTCATGATCTCTTTGGGGTAATAGCTGCAGAATATTTACCAGTAATAATTCAGTCAAGTCCTGTTGCCTTTGTTGTGTTAACTTCTGATTGGACGATCTGCTTTACCTCTTCGATTTTGTTTCTTGAAATTGGAGGACACATCTGGCTTGGTATTTCAAGAAATCCCTCAATTGCTTCATCGCTTGCTATGTTCTTACCCAACATTCTTCCGTTTTCTGTTCAGTGGTATCGTTACTTGCGGTCTTCTTCGTGACCTTTCACCTCTCGTTAACCGTCGACCTGCTAAGATATTCTTGTAATGAGTTGTTTTTAAATTTGTTTATTAGTTGTTGAACCAACTGTTGTTGCATTATTAATTAATTACAGCCTTGTTTTTTCTGTTTTCACTTATTTTGCTATCCTTTTTTCATTAATTTTGTCTTTGAGGATTAGAGGACATTCTTCTTTGTATTTCGCTTAGGTAACTCGCTGAACTGCCCAAGAGACATTTTATATGTTCTTTATTATTGCTTTTACCACTTGGTCAATATCCAGTGTTATCTTAACCAATATTTCCAATTTAATTTACTGTGCTAAGTAGTCGCTGAATAGTCACAATTTGTTTCTTTACTGCTGATGGTAGGTTGCTTCTTGGTTAACAACACCGCAGAATACACTTTTACTATTATAGGCGAGTGGGCAAACGAAAAATTAGAGCATGATTTTGTTTAGCAATGGTTAAAGCCAGTGCTATTAGTAACACATAACTCTAGAAGATCAGGATTTTTTCGTGGATCTGTATGCCAATAGTTTGCTCACTTGTTGACAAATAGTGAGCATTATCTTATTTTATTGCTTCAAGAAGTTCTCTTTCTTTACGATTCGGGACTCTAGAGCCCCAAAGCTGAATTTTGGTGTTTCCCTCCACCTAAGTATCGATTTCCTAAAATACTAAAAATCTACTAAAACCTGCGTTCTTAACGCTATACTTTGGAAAACAATACATGATGCAACCTTGAATGTTATTGTCTTTTCTTGTATTTATATGAACGTAGCTTGTAGTTGTATTAGTATTTTGATTCTGTCTGACATTTTTATCCCGTAGTTTCGGATATAGTTTCTGCTGTAGTTGTTCATGTTCAGCCTCTAAAATTAACAAGATGATTCTTTTTAGACAATTAATTGTTACATTTTACTGCTCTGTTTTTTCTGTTCTATGAACAATGCGTGGTGTTTTGAAAATCTGCACAGGTGCACATGATATATACCTTAGATTCATTTGGTAGAAGTGCTGACACTTGGACTACTTTCTTTTGCGGTGGAGTGCTTTAAAGGTAACAGTGGTATTGAACAGTGATTTAATTTTATAAATGTCTTTGTTGTTTCTACTTTGTTTAAGATCTATAAATAACATAACCAATGGTTTTATATGCGATTTTGCTTAACATGCCACATATTTGACCTATTGACTTTGTGACCTAGAATGTTTATACTTTGTTTTCTCTCCTCCACAGTGGAATAGTGTAAATTCTTCAATACTACCCCTGGACTATCTTGTTAAAATTTATATGTGTAATGTATGAGTGTTTTTGTATGATTCCTTTTGTTATGCTTTCTCCTGTTGGTTGAATCTTTAATTGTTCATTCTTTAGTAATTTTATTGCATTGTTGTTTCCTCCTGCTTTATTCAATAGTTTAATTAGTGGCTTTTGTTCTCCACTCTATCTACAAATATTGGTGGTGATTTAACTTCACTGCTATGTTCGTCAGTTGCTGCGCTACTTGTTTTTGTTGTTTCCACAGTGGGTAGTGTACTGAATTTATTATTAGTTTTGGTTGGATTGCCAATCCAATATTCTTGTTTGCCTTTGATTCTTTAGGACTTGTTAATGTTTGCACTACTTACTATTTATTGTGTACAGGAGTTGATAAAGGCGGAGACCGTATATGGCATTTGATTCGTAATATGGGCGTTAGAATTTGGTTGTTTATTAGTGTAGAACGGAGTGTATGATGTTGGTTGATATCTGGGCACCTGCCGATTAATTATCATGTACCCATTCACTAGGGGTGCATTGCGCTTTTATACCGTGCGAGTGAAAAGCAAGGAATAAATTCGATAAAAGGGAAAGTATTAATTTATGGAGAAATTCCAAAAACAGGTCAATTTTTGTTTTATATTCCGTAATTTTTGACAAAATATTCGGATTACAGAGTGAAGCGTTGTAGTGTGGTGACGTCATCGAAACTTTTTTTTAAATAGTTCCCAGTTTTTATTCCATATTCTGTTACTCCATCCAATTGCCAACATAGTAATGTAATAAGTTTGTTACCTTACATAAGGAAATGTTTGAGAAAAATAATTATGGAGACAAGTGCATTTTTATTATTATTGTAGACAAGGAACAAATACATTAGTATTAAAGTAGATGCTCAGAATGTCAACCAGCAACTTCTTGACAATAAGTTAACCTATGCTGAAACTCCAATAAACATTAGAATAGTTTCTCGTGCAACTACTCTGATGGCAGCTCTTATCCTCCCTTTTAGGTTTTCCAAAATTGTCTGGTCTTTCTTTGTATACAGCACTTTTTACCTAACCCCATAAAAGAAATCCAGAGGTGTCAAATCTGGAGATCTTGCAGGCCATTCCACTGCATTTCGTCGACTGATCCACCAGTTAGGAAAAACATAATTGAGGTACTGAAGCACCGGTTGTGCATAATGTGGTGGTGCTTCGTCTTGGTGGTACCCTAAAGAATTATTTGGAATATCGGGATTATCAGCGTTGGGGAAAATATTGACCAATGCCGGAACTAACTCATTTTGCAAGAAATGAAGATACAGTTTTCCTGTCAATGTGTCCTCAAAAAGTATGGTCCAATAATACGATTGCCAACAATTCTTACCCAAACATTGACTTTCTGAAGGTATTGTGTTTTATTCTCGCTAAACCAGTCTGGATGTTGTGGCTCCCAGTACAGTTAAGACCAAAAACAAATGAAACAGTTCTGCATTAGCAGTTATTCTAGCTTTATCATCAACATTAACTTGTGGCATTTGTAAGCAAAACTGTATCGTTGACAAATTGATGACATTTCTAGAACTACGTTTTTTTCATTAATTTGTTAAAAGCCAACAATAACTAAATTAAAGCAAAATGTGTTATTAGAGTTGTCCCACTTTTTTTAGCCGTAACTGTACCTACAATTTTGCCTGTTTACAGTGCCGTCCAGATAAAATGTTGCTTCATCAAAAAAACAGGATATTGTTCAGCAACAGTTTATTATGTTCCAACATATTTGTCATTGCTTTGGAAAATTTTATTCGACTATCCGGATCATCTGTATTTAAAGCGTGTAATAATGAACGTTTGTAAGGATGCCATTTTTGTTTCTTCAAGTGTCTTATTACAGAACTTTGACTAATGTTGCGGTCTATAGCGACAGCGCGGCTTGGTTTGTGCAGATCTTATTGCAAATCTAGTAAGATATCCAAACGAGCATCTTCATTTATTGCTGAACGTCTACTATTTGGTAGATCTCTGACATGACCGAATTCACGGAACTTTTTTTCTATTTTATTCACAGTTTACTAGGATCCCTTTCTGAGTACTTATTGTTAAATAATTGACAAACTTCCTCTGGTTCTGTTACCATATCCAATCATCCGACATAATAATAGGGCGATGGAAGTAAGCCACTAGTAGGGTTTTAAAATTTTTATAAGTGACTTTTTGCATGTGGATTTTCTAACCTCAAAATTAACTCGACACACAAAATGGATCACTCTTGTACAAATTATTATTTCGGGCCCAATTTGGGTGCAGAACGCTAATAATCAATATTTCAATTCTTTTTCATTCGCTTAATTTAGCCATGATTGTGAATCAACAAAGTATTTAAGCTTGCTTGCAGAAACACTCTAGAACTGTCAGACAATAGTATATTGTATGTTAAGAGCTGAAAGTGCATTCTTGCCGCTTGCGCATGAACATTGCTGGTTGAGACGAAGTCGAAACCAGCAATCATGCAAAAGCGGCAAGCGCACTTTTAGCTCGAAATATACATACTATTTTTTCGACGACTGAGCATATTATTAAAGGAAAATATCAAATTTCGTTTTATCGCAAAAATTAATTGACAATCAAGTTAACATTACTCGCGCAGTCTATATGACGTGTGACGCGATTATTTCCACAAATGACGGGCGTTGTCAAGGAAACATTAGGACGTGGCTACCTATTTTGTTCACGCGGAAACCCAAAACGCTCGGCGAGCGGCAAAAAGATGAAAACGCACGCTCAGCGGCAAATGTCAACTTTCTGTTGTCAAATGACAGTGAGAAAAATCTACTTTCGATGTCAGTCGTCGAAAAAACAAAATACAGCCATACGAATTTAGAATTTTATCAGCCCACTTGTTCAAGATAATATTTCAAATGGACATATTGAGCATTTGCTTTGATAATAACGTTGTATTTGTTCCTTGTTCACAATTAGTAATTTAGTACGTTACAAGACCAGAATGTAGTATTTTGCAGGTTCAACCAAGTATATTCCAGGGCGAGCCAGGGGAGACCTGAAAAACACTTTCCGGCCATGTATCGTACAACATTTTTTACAACATCCGAGTCCATACTCTCAAAGTGGCGAATTCACTTTCGAAAACTCAGAAAAATTATGACTTTAGTATCTATTATTCTATCTACATTCCTGTCGAGAGAACTATAGTTTACCGAGAGGCGATAGGATCGAGGTGAACTAGTTCTCGAAACACAGGAATGGAATTTTTGCCGAGGTTTGTATACTATTTTATTCGCAATCATCTAATTTTAAAAATAACTACAATTGAGTTGTAAAGAATCAATATCCTAATGTAGCAAATATTTTTGTTACCATGAAAACAAGTGGAGAAGTAAAGAGCGTGAGAGTTATGCAACCCACTCTTGTTATATTATGAATAGACAATGGTCTCCTGTGTAAAACTGCAAGCTTGCAACCTTGAACAATAATAGCTTCTTTATAATGAACTGCAAGTCTGCAACCTTGAACGCACGTGGCTTCCTGTCTCACGCTCCCTTTTAGAGATAACGCTTATCTTAGCTGATTAGGCATAGTATATATACTAGTAGCTTGCACTTCTAAGTTAAGCTCCAGTCAGTCGATAAGTTCCATTGTGTTCGTATCATAGCTAGATGTAAGAAATTGTCCGGCGGCTAGCTGTGTGCTTCCAATGTTATATTTCATTGTAAAATAAAAATAAACGTTTTTTAAAAAGTCGTTTCGGCGGCCTTTTAATAAAACTGGCGCAGTCGTTCGGATTTGTGGAGGAAAACCTGGAAAACTACAAACATCGAGTCGACCAGCAACTTTCCTTGAGGTTCAGCTCTTTGCCGCAAATCGAAACCTACCACCCAGCGGATCTTCGGACATCTCCAACAGGGACAAACATCGCCCGATCGTGAGAAGCGCCCGTCGACCCAGCTCCTGCTCCTCCGTGGTTATTGGAACCATCTGGTCATTGGGACCATCTTGATCATTGGGATCAGTCTCTGGTATTGGCAACGTCAACAACGACGACCCCAGGACAACTTTTGGATAACGCTCTAGCGCAAAGCTGGACTATCCAAGTCGGACTTCAGGACCTCTGTGCAGGCCAGCCGACATCAATAGGATCGACGCATCCTTTTTGAAGACAACAGGACGTAGCTTGATCGCACGCCGTTCGTCAATTTTAACGCACAATGTAAGTGCATATTTTTATAATAATTTTCAAGCTTTAGAGAAAAAGCAAAGGTATATTTTTATAATAATTTTCAAGCTTTAGAGAAAAAGCAAAGGTATATTTTTATAATAATTTTCAAGCTTTAGAGAAAAAGCAAAGGTATATTTTTAAAAAATAATAATTTTCAAGCTTTAGAGAAAAAGCAAAGGTATATTTTAAAGGCAACAAAGTAACGACTATTAAAGCGTTCGCCTAAGTAATAATTTTCAAGTTTTAAAGAAAAAGCAAAATAATTAATTTTAAAGGCAACAAAGTAACGTAATATAATTTTCAAAAGTGATAATTATTAAAGCGTTCGCCTAAAGCAACAAAGTTAAATAATATAAAATTTTAAAAATTGTACTAACATAGTTTTAAATATCTATTTATAAGTTCAGGCAAAACGTAGTAAGCCAGACCAATTGCTGCACATAATAGGTGTGCTTAATTTGCATTTGTGCTTGCGTTCTTGCGCGTAGGATACCTACCCCTGTTAAACATCCCCTAGTCATTAAACTGTTTACTAACATAAATAAAAATTAAAAATAAGTGAAACAAATAAAGCAAAATTAATTTTTGTCTATAAAATTTTTATGTTTAGATCACTATTATCTTGAATCATTAGTTAAAACACCTGTAATTATATTTTGAAACAATTGTAAAAATTTTATGTCACGAGATAGATCACGCTCACCAAGGAATTCTATCCCTAGAATTTTATTTTTAAATAATTGTAACAACATTAGCAACCCAAATATGGTTGATCAAAACGCATCATTGTTTCCCCCACATTTTAACGTAGCTTTACTAAATGAAATTCCCACATATGATGGTAATCAAGCCACTCTTTCGGAATTTATCAGATCCGCAGAAATCATTGCAACTAAATTTTGTACAGAAAATTTAAACGATTATATCAACCAAGTAATTTTAAATTCGATAAGGAATAAATTAAAAGGTCAAGCGTTAGAAGTAATCACAGGTTACGAGTATGATACTTGGAAAGACTTAAAAAATGTCTTAATTGAAAATTTTGGCGACCAAAGGTCAGAATTGAATCTTTTAATTGATTTAACTAAATTAAAACAGAATAAAGACTCTCCCATAGAATTTTTCAATAAAGTTAGAACTCATTTAGCTATTTATAATTCAAAAGTTTCTCTGAGTCAAGAATCAAAAGATATTATCACTTATAAATTAAAGGCTAACAAAGATTTAGCACTTCGCACTTTTACAAGTGGACTAAATGAAAATTTAGGAAGCTTCGTAAGAAGTAGAAACCCAACTTCACTAGAACAAGCCTTAAGCATAGTAAAAGAAGAAATTGATATCAGATATTCTCAAAATCAAAATAATTTTCAAAGTCAAAAATTAAACAAACCAAATTTAACTTCCAATATTCAAACACGAAATTCATATGAACCTAAATTTAATAACCCAAATTTTATGCAAAGACCATTCCAACAAAATCGAAATAATTTTAATCAAAATCCCAACTATTTTAAAAATCCAACGAATTTTAATAATCCTAATAATTCTAGAATAACTCAAAATTCAAGCTTTAATGCATTTGCACCAAAACCAAATTTTTCACCAACAAATAAACCAGAACCTATGGACTTTAGCACTATAAAAAGACCAGCTACTCAACAATCAAATTTCCCTAATAAATATCGAGCAAGTTCTCAAAACGTTAATAGAAATTTTAATCAACTATTTTATCACAATAATGTTCAACAAGAAAATTCCCCTG